>OX359248.1:23153252-23489467 GCA_947179485.1 Allacma fusca | reverse complement strand
AGTAATGTATTTGAAGGGGAAGTTAAGGGGAAGTGCAGAGAATTTGGGATGGAAGTGAAGGGGAAGTGGAGGGTAGTTGAGTGTAGCGGACGGTAGTGGAGGGTAGTGGAGGGAAGTTGAGGGAAGTGGTTTCGAAGTGGACTGGAAGTGGAGGGAATTGTGGGGTAGTGGAGGTGAACTCCACTCCACTTACATGATATACTGCAAAGGGGAATTATGGCCGGGTTTCACTTTAGAGTATGTAGCGGGAGCGCTATAGCCGGTTTTCATTTGAGGCATTTTAAATTATAGCCGATTAGGAATTTTAGCCGACGATATGTAAGTACATCATAGGGCAACTCTCAATAGTCCAGTTTATGCGTATGTACAAATGGTTAAATATGGAGTGAATATATCGTATCGACAACATAAATACAGATGCGCCATGATGGAGGGATTACTTTTTGGGGAATTTTGTTGAAGGATATATAAATGTGTACGTAAAACTTGAATTTCATTGAAATAGCGAAAATCAAAATTTTATCGACTTTCAAAAACTCAAAATCCTTATGGGATTTACCATTAACTTTTTTTGAAAAGACAGGTCCCCACCTGTGGTATCGTTTTAAATTTTGAAACTTTGGTGACGTGTCCTAGGAGAACGGGGCAAAATGCACTCGAGTTACACGAGTTTTGAAACATACTAGGTGAGTACTAAAACATGTGCTATGCTTTTTTTGAATCGGCTTGTACCATCCCAAAACCTTACCTTGTTAGTATTTTGAGAGCCTGTAATTACAAAAGTATTTGGTATTTACTTACTCTCAACGACATGTGAAATGTATTTAAAATAAAATATTTGGCTCAAAATACTTTTAAGTAGTATTATTTCTGATTGTGACATTGTATGCAGTTTGTATATTGTATGATGTGCAATATCTGTGAAAAATTCATTTTATCATTGGAATAACATACGTTGGAATGAATCCCTTTACTACATCAAACATGTTCAGGTTCTCTATACTACATATCGTCGTTGAAGAGGCGAAATGGTCTACGCGCGCATGCTTTTGTACAGCACAGACCATTTTGCCTCTTCAACAACGATATTTAAGATACGCCGAAGACCGACTCGATTTAATTTTGAGATACTGACTCCTTTTTATAATTATTCCGAAAATACATTTAATTACTAATAAATAAAAATTTCATGTCAATCCACATTACTTCATTAACAGTTAAACCGACTTAAAATATAATTATAATGGGCTGACCTATTCGGCAGCCGTTGAACATTTTGTTACTACACATGCCTTATATGCAGTCTTTGAAGTGACTGTTTTAAAAGGTTTGTGTTCTAGAAACCGAAAATTTGTACAACCTCCAATGTTTAACTCACCTCTTCAGCATGTATATATAGTTTACGAGATCTGAAGCTGTTTATACCCAAGTTTTCCCTTGAGTCTACGGAATTGCCTATCCTATTACTTTTATTGCAGTTTTTTTAAAGGTCTTCCCCCACAACAACTTTGATAAAAACTTGCACACATGACTGTCTAATTATTGGAAACTAGTGTGCAAAATCTTATAATGTGCGAACAAGGGCTTGGACCCTTAAAAATTAATTACTTAAAAATGCGAATTATTATGGTTGTCATAATCATAACGTTCAATATTCGAGACGTAACTTGAAGTCTTTCCAATATTAACAACTAATTAAATTATTTGAGCTTCATGATAATTTGAATAATGAATTACTATTATACGGACTTACGGACTCATTAAGTCAAGAAAATTTTGAAAACAATAATTGAATAAAAAATGAGGTTTTAAAAAAACCAAAACGAAGATGCTTTTACGAGATTTATTGGAGGAAATCCGAAATTCCGAAAATAGCCATTGTTGTTTGAAAAAGAAACAAAATTTTTAAAAATACAACAGCTAAACTTGAAGCCTGAAAGCCGTTGCCAATCCGGTTCAAAAGGTTTCGAATATAACAGGTATACATTTTTACCTACAATTTTTTATTTCCATTTCTATAAATTTCCTCTTTTCTTACGAGATAGACGGCGAAACATAATGAGCTCAATTAAGTCCAGGCTGGTAGACATTTTAAACCGATGTTTTCGTTAAATTTTAAACTACAAAAATAATCAACGAATCTCACCCGGACAAGACTTTGTTGCCGCCCATCTTGTAATTCGTGCTTTCAAGGATGTATTTCAAAAATGTCTCTGATAAGTGTCAGAATTCTGATGTTCATTTAGACTTTAAGGATAAAAATCGGATGCAACAAATCTGAAACTGATTCGAATTACGACATCAGGTTTTGCATTTATACCTTCGTGTTTGGTGAATTCGAAATCCGATTCTGATTCGAATTCTGATTCGTCCTAGTCTAAAACCGGCATTATTATAAATTGCAACCTGGGTGGGCAGTACTATGTTTGCTTATGAGAAATTATGAGTTAATTCGAAGTTGTCAAGTAATCCACTATGGAATGTTCGTAGGACTGGAGGTAGGAGTTGGTACAAATTGGTTTTGGGAATAAATGTATTTACAAAAGGACACAAGTTACAAAATACAATGGATGTCCGTATTCCTGCCCACGGCATTTATTCTGTAAAGGTGTGAAATAATTACAGAAAGGATATTAATGATTAAATTATTTTCAGTCGCACGTCCTCTCTTGCGTTTTTTATGAGCGAGTTTTATGTCTTGAGAACCTTTTATTATTAGAACAAATTATACAGCAAGAAAATTTTTCCCACGAGGAAAAAAATACCCAACATGTTGATACATTTATTCATTCCCTTATACTGTCTAATTGTGAGTCAGTGAAATGACTTCATTGTATTCAAAATGACAGCAATCGCCAATCGCCTTCTCCGCCATTGTCTCATATTATCCAAAATGGTAAGTAGCTACATAGTATAGTATATAGCCTGACGCTACTCAAATGAGATCGGAACGCTTCTTCCCCGACAATTTGTCTTACTGTTTGGTTGTTTCGGAGTTGGCATCCATAATTATCATGTTCTGAATCTTCTTGGTCTGAATAAGAATTTGAAACAATCCATCAGCCCCCTACAATCTACTGCCTCATCCAACCATTTCCTTCAACTTCAAACTTCAAGAGTCTTTTTTTCAAAAAAGCCATTCCCATAGTGAAGCATTTTTTTGGAATCCTTACAATATATTTTGAAGATGATGAATGATGACAGTGGAAGAAGTGGTGGGGCATTTTAAAATCTTCGCTCTATCCTAAACGCGCTATTTAGGTTTGCGAGGACACATTGCCATTAAGCGCTTTTATAGCATGTAGGATGCTATATGTAATGCAATGGGAAAGCACACGGCACGCTTTGGCTTCAGCTAGAATGTCGCTCCGAGTCCTTTCCATAGTAGCAAGTTTTCTAGAGCAACGTCGGGGAGAAAAGTAAAAGTGAAAATTGCAAAGCTGGGCAAAGTATTCGCATACCTTAAAACCTACATATTTTTAGATTCTTACGAACAACCTACATTTTAGCATACATAAATCCCTCCCGAGACTTGACCCTACCTACAACCTACACACATACATCACTCCCTAGATTTGTCACTACCTACAACCTACATATATCACTCCCGAGATCTGTCCCTACCTACAACCAACATACCTCTTTGTCGTAATTGAATCATACCTGCAAAACTAAAATGAAATTATACATGCATAAATAATTGAAGTTATTTATACTTATTTACTCTTAATTTAAAACTAAACAATACATACATAGTTGGCAATGAAAATACTTGTTCAAGTCACTTTTTTTAAGTTTACCTTCGAAAAGTTTCAGATATTGTTTCAAAAAGGTTTTGTGTGCTACTTATTAAAAATCAATTTATGTTGCTCTTATTTCGAAGATTGTATATTACGGACGTTTTACACAATTTTACTGACTGATTCTCATGTTGAATCAACTTTTCACTTTGCACGTTATTTCGAAGGGGATAGACTTACTGCAAACGAATTGAAATCGTTTGCACTACAGCACGTAAACAAAAGTAAAAAGTATATGTAAAAGAAAATCTAGATGGGGCGAACAGAAAGGTTCAAACATACATACCTACATTTTCATGCTTAAGTACCTACCTTTTTCATGAGCGAAGCGATATACTGGGCTGGTTCGATCCGTTGGTGTCGCGTGTTTTCCACTCGAGCCCATCGCCCAGAGACAACGCAGAGACATGGTAAATAAAGATTTGGAAAGCCCATGGCGTAAATAAGCGCAGGGAAATAACATATTTTCAAATTTCGAAATTTTGAAAAAAAAATCAAAATTTTGAAAATAATGGAAAAACTCTATTTGCATTATTGACGTCACAATGGTTCAAGAATAACATCTCCTGCCGATTTTTTTTCGAAATTTCCAAATTTGGTCAAAAATACTATCAAAATGTCACTGGATTGGTTCAATCCTTTGGAGTCGCGTGATTCCAACGCGAGTCCTCCGCCTAGGGACAACGCAGAGATATGGTAATTACATATTTGGAAAGCCCATGGCGTATATATGTGCTGTCAAATACCAGTTTTTCAAATTCCGAAATTTTGAACAAAATTTCAAAATTTTGAAAATAATGTAAAAACTCTATTTGCATTATTGACGTCACAATGGTTCAAGAATAACATCTCCTGCCGATTTTTTTTCGAAATTTCCAAATTCGGTCAAAAATACTATCAAAATGTCACTGGATTGGTTCAATCCTTTGGAGTGATTCCAACGCGAGTCCTCCGCCTAGGGACAACGCAGAGACATGGTAAATACAGGTTTAGAGAGCCCATGGCGTTTATATGTGCAGGCATATACCAGTTTTTAAAATTTCGAAATTTTGAAAAAAAAAATCAAAATTTTGAAAATAATGAAAAAACTCTATATGCACTATTGGGGTCACAACGGTTCAAGAATAACCTCTCCTGCCGCATTTTTTCGAAATTTCCAAATTTGGTACAAATTTCTATCAAAATTTCACTGGATTGGGTCTATCCTTTGGAGTCGCGTGATTCCAAAGCGAGCACCCGGCTAGGGACAACGCAGAGACATGGTAAGTACAGGTTTGGAGAGCCCATGACGTAAATAAGGGCAGACAAATACCAGTTTTTCAAATTTCGAAATTTTGAAAATAATGCGAAAATTCTACATGCACTCTTGTTTATACTCGCTTCGCTCTCCATGTGACCGCCCCGCGGTTACAAGATTCAGATTTTTTATGTTGGTACGTACTGATTATTCCCAGCATACATGTATTGCATACAGTGCTCGGCATGGGTATGGGTACTACCCGGGTACGGATTTTGTGTACCCGAACAATTCCGGGTACTACCCGGGTACACTTTGGTCGGCTCAAAATCTCGGGTACGGATACGGGTATGGGTACGGGTACAAGGATTTCAAAATGGGTATATACCCACCGGGTACGGGTATAATGGTGTCATTTACCCGTACCCGCCACCATTGTACCCGAGTATTTGGATATGTTGAGATTTGAGACATTTTGATGAAATTTATGAAAATGATGGAACTTCCGTTGGAAAATTCTGTCGGTATTTTTAGTAATTCTGAATAGCTTATTGCTAATACCCTTTTAACCTTACAACATGCAGTAACTGTATTTCAGACTGTGTTGCTAAAATATATATTTATATCTATAATATATATTTTTATGGAAACATGTTTTAGGAAGAATAATTATTAATAAACAGACGAGGAATAATATCAAAATAGAAGTGGAGAATAGGATTCAACGAAATTTTATACAAAACGTCTTCATAATGTAGTATTTCGTCACTAATTGCATAAATAGTCTGATTGACACGTATGCACATGATACTTCATTAGCCATTAGCCACAAGCCACAATGAATACAATTTAAAAATTAGAGTTGCGATCAGTTGGATGGCAAGATATTTTTTGTAATTGGTAGTTGATTAGGAAAAGGCGGATATTTGTAACAAGATATTAATGAGTTACATGTACACAAAGCTACTGGGATGAGAAAATTAATGTAAAAGGCCGACTAAATCAAGAAGTGAAAAACCGAGTAGCCAAGTCCCAAGCCAAAAATGCATGTACATATGGACTGGGTCCTATAAAATACTTCGCCCATCAGCCCATAAACAATCAAATGGGGATAATTTTACTTCTAATCAAAAAAGCTTATAGTTTTCTACTCTTCAATAAAAATATACAATATCAAAAACCTCTCTAGTTAGCCAAAATTACCCACTCAGGTGTCATACATTATTACATATAACGTACTATGATATTACATTAAAACAAATCTGGATAAAGTACCCGGGTACGAGTACGGGTACGACACTGAGATACCCGAGTATGGGTACAATTTTCGTGTATTTTCGGGTACGGGTACAATACGGGTACAGGTACATGGATTGAGATTACATTGCGGGTACGAAAAATTTGTACCCGGATACTCGGGTATGGGTACGGGTATAGATACCAGTTATTGAAATACCCGCACTTCGGGTACGGATACGGGTACCGATTTTTCGTACCCGTGCCGAGCACTGATTGCATGTATGTTTCCCTCGAAATAAGCAGCCTACATACAAATGCCTACAAAATATGTGAAAATTTGAGCACAGCCTACAATTTTGCCTACTTGTAGGCATACATGTAGGGTATGCGCCCAGCTTTGGAAAATTGCTGATACCGACCAGCAAAGTAATTATATGAATTGAGGGGAGTCACTCAATATATAGGTACTTCCAACGCTATTTTTAAGGTTTTTTAATGGTTAAGTTAAATGAATTAGTTTCGTGCGCGAGTAACTCCTAGCCGCTATCAACGGATCAAACGTTGGGCATGTGCAGGGCCTTGGTGGGAAGTTTGCAAAGAGCACTCAACCGTGATTTTTGATGTGATGCAATGTAATGTAAACTACTTGAAATGAGTTGTTTTACTCGAATGTAATCCCCTTACACTATATCATATTGCCCCTGCGAAGCGGGTTACCTTTCTAGTTAATTATTAAAGCGCACTTTTTGTCCGTTTATTTAAAGTTTCGCACGTTCATAATTCAATGGCCTCACACAACGCCCAAAAGGTGGCACGCCAAGCACTCCTTATTATTAACGAGCACTACCTGCCCGTTTATTTAAAGCGCTAATCAATATTAAATAATAACCACTAACCACGCACGATTTATTAGGCATACAACAAGTCTCTACGACAGGGCTTGATTCGTAAACCGTTTGGTTTTTAGGGACGAAGCAAAGCGAGAGTCCCTATTGCGAAGGTCTGGCTATCTGCCTGTCTGCCTGTCTGTAGAGGCTGTCTTGTCTGCACGATATCTGCAGAAGCATTGCTACTACACACTTGTTGAACCCTATTGTTTTTGAAGGACATCATGTCATCCTAGTGGTCTCAGAAAACTAAATTAGCTCACGTATAAACTCATAGTAATACATATGTGTGCACAATGGGTAGTACAGCTTGCGCCATCTATTGTAGGATTTGTTGTTGAACTGAATTGCAAAAAGGAAGAACCCTATTGTTTTTGAAGGACATCGTCTCATCCGTTTGACCTCAACAAATTAAATGAAGTCGCGTATAAACTTATGGCATTGTGTATATATGTAGACAAACTACTACATAACGCATGCTCCATCTATCCATCCGTCTTGCAAAGTGACGTTTATTTTTTAGGGGCGAAGCGGAGCGAGATCCCTATTGCGAAGGTCTGGCTGTCTGGCTGTCTGTAGAGGTTGTCTTGTCCGCACGATATATGCAGAACCATTGCTACTACACATTACAAAATTTTTACCGGGACAGATCATGCAAAAAGGAAGAACAATATTGCTTTTGAAGGACATCGTGTCATTCGTTTGACCTCAGAAAATTAAATGAGGTCACGTATAAACTCATACTAATACATACGTGTTCACATTGGGGAGTACAGCTTGCGCTATCTATTCCAGGATTTGTTGTTTACATTGAATTGTGTGTTATAACCACCGGTGAAGGTCGGGAGTACTGGTTCATAGTGTTTTAAAATCGAATATGAAACGTTTTGCACAATTTACTATATGCACACTGAATATAATACAACATGCAAGGAAGCACCTGTATAAACCAATTTTTATTTTGCCTCAGTTAACATCTTTGCCCACTGCATATAAATGTGACCAGTACGGGGGAAAATTAAATACAGGTTCCGTTTCCTTGTACACACCACATTGACATTACTGTTAATAACACTTGTTGCCACATTCCGCCGGCGCTTCGCCCCCTGGTGACTTAGCACGTAGTGCTGATCACAGATGATTTTTAATTTCTACAATCACACTACCACCTCTTCAAGTAATCGTCCCAGTGAAGCACAGGGCTTTTACTAGTAGTAGTTTAATAACATAAAGTTGAATGTACATACTACCTCGCGCGCGGTTCTATCAAAGTCAATGTGTTCTGACGAGTCCATCTAAATTCAAGTTCAAGGTAGTCAATTGTTTCAGCATTCCCTTAAGGACATGCCTTTGCTTGTGACAGTGGCGTTGCTTCCGTGCTTCAGCTCCAGGAACATCAGGAAATCTGTGGAACTTAAATTCATCAGAAATAATTTATTCAATTTGTATTACTAAATTTGTAGGTAATAATAAACGAGAAATCCAGGGATTTGTTTTGTGTTCCAGTATAATTACAAAGATGCTATAATAGACTTGTAACTGTTGTGACGTTCTGTTAATGTCAGTGAATTGTGGAGTCAGCGAGTAGTGACACAGTGACATATTCCTTGGATGATGTCATCTGTCCTCAATTGTCTATTTATGGTATGGACTGTGGATTACATTCTTGCTTCAGCTACCTGTTACAATGAAGGTCAACGGGAGTGAAAAGTAAAGCAAAATATAGTTCAAGAGCACCAATAAGTTACGTTTGTGTGGGTCTTGTACTCGATTGTAATTTGGATGATTTAGTTTTTGGTGGTGGTGCAGTTTCCTTGGTAGTTGAATTTTGGAATTGTTTGGGGTGAGCGATCGTTTTCAGGTAAGTACTGGATGTTTTATGATTGTGTTTGAGTTACTCGTTCAATTTAGTGTGGACTCTTTAGTGTGTTGAATGGAAGTTTTTGGGTCATGGGTAGTTGAAATTTGATTTGTTTTAGGAAAGACTGATGTAACTCATATTCTCGTTATACATGGATGATGGAGGGCTCCGACGATTTAGACTTTCTGATGGGAGACGAAAGCTTGGCGGAGGAAGATCGGTCCGACGAAGTAATTGAGGTTTTGGATACCGGGCATTCTTTTACCTAGAAGTTTATACTCTTATTGATTCTTGATGTTTTTTGGACTATATAGTAATTATCTGGTATGGGATGATTTGGCATGAGAAGGGTTTTTTATGCATGATCTGCATTCTGACTCTTGGAGTTCTCATTGGTTTTCTTTTGTCACAGATAAAACAAGCGTTAGCAGAGCTGGATGAAACTTTACAGGATGAGGATAAAAGTGTGTATTCGCTTATCTTGGATGAAAACGGGCACGTTGAAACACCTTCTCCAGTCAATGGTACAGGGAAATCTGCAATGGGCCCATTGGAGGCCTGAGCAGTCTCCTCTCATCCATCGAGATGAGAGTGACCCCCTAAAATACATACATACAGTCAATGGTATAAATGGTAACTAAAGAGATATGGAAGTATCAAGTGTGCAATGCCTTCAAGTCATGCATTTTTATTTGTCCCTATGAAGAACTTAGCGATTAACAATTAAGTTTGGGATGTAATTGTGAACTTGGAACTGTAGTGGTTTTGATGAAACTGTTTTGTTTGTAAGATATTTTTGGTATTTTGATAAATAGTTTGTTTTGTGTTTCTTAGGAAGGAAGTATGATGATGATCACGTGATTTCCTTTGGTCTGCCCAGGAAAGTAAGGTTTGAGAACATTCCAGTAGAAAGCATTTAGGGAAGTAAACTGAATGGAGAAGATCAACAGGTGCAAGTTGTATGTCATAGTATCTTAGGAAAGAAAACGTTTGCGACAACAGAATGAATGAATCTTACCCACCAACAGAATGTGATGCAGTCAAGACATGAAATTCTGAGATGAGAACTCCTCCACAAAATTGTCCATTTCGAGCGTCTCTGTAGGTAAAATTGTGTATACTTGTAATTGATCATTTACCGATTAGCATTGGTGATTAGAAGATTTATATTATTAGTTCATAGTTCATCAATTTTGAAAATAATTACCCAACTCCATCAGCTCTCAAAAGAGCAGCCATCCAAGGCCATGCTTTCGGACCTGCCAGTCTTCCCCCCACAATCCGAGGAATTTGTTTCTCACTAATACCGCATTGTCTTCGGGTAGGCAAAGGCTCGGCAGGTTCCGCAGGGATATTTGGAGGGAGTAGGACAGGCTCTACAACCGACAGAGGGGTCTTGTGGTAGTTGTGGGACTTGGAGCAAATGTAACCGAAGCATCCGGCTGGACACACTCCTACAAATCTGTTTCGAATCACACATCGAGTACTGATGCAAAGAAATCATTCTTGAACGTGTCTAAAACGAAGTGTTCTAAATGTCGACAACGATCTCGTTGGTTCAAAGGAGTTCTACAGGTTCGGAGTTGCTCTTCCATCTGATAAGAAACAGTGTCAATTGTCCTTGTCATCGAGCCCATCAATCTTGTATAAAAAAAATGGGATGATTTGGCATGAGAAGTGTTTTTTATGCATGATCTGAATTCTGACTCTTGGAGTTCTCATTGTTTTTCTTTTGTCACAGATAAAACAAGCGTTAGCAGAGCTGGATGAAACTTTTCAGGATGAGGATGAAAGTGTACATTCGCTTATCTTGGATGAAAACGGGCGCGTTGAGACACCTTCTCCAGCCAATGTTATAAATGGTAACTAAAGCGATTTATAGGTATCAAGTGTGCAATACCAAGTGTGGAACTGTAGTGGTTTTGATGTAACTGTTTTGTTCGTAAAGTATTTTTGGTGTTTTGGTAAGTATTTTAGGTAGTTACGCGGATAATAGACAAATGAAAAGCAGTATGAAAAAGGAGGCAATTTTAATTGGTGTTACAGAGACCAGACACCCAGTGGGTAAGTTCCGCGGAGGAATTTTTTTGCTAAACCAAACACCCGTTGAGAAATCAGTGAAATTCGTTTTTTTGGGTGAAGCCGGAATTTCTCGGGAACCAGTTGTCCCATTTTCACGATGTTTCGGTCATGTATAGAAAATGGAGTCCTCTAGTGCAGCATTCCAGCGTCTTAGAATCAAAATCAGAAAAAAAATGTATTTTTCTTCTATGATTTCACATTTCACCCTGTTATGATGAGGTACAAAATGCTGAAAAATACAATTTTTTTCTGAATTTGGTCTAATTTTCAAAATCGCTGCAATGCTGCACTAGAGCACTCTATTCTCTACACATGACACGAAACATCGTGAAAATCGGACAACTGGTTCCCGAGAAATCCCGTCTTAACCCAAACAACCGCATTTCACTGATTTCTCAACGGATGTTTGGTCTAGCAAAAAAATTCCTCCGCGGAACTTACCCACGGGGGGTCTGGTCTCTGTAACAACAATTAAAACTGCCTCCTTTGTCAAACTGCTTTTCGCTTGTCTATTCTCCGCCTGACTATCCTTTGTTTTGTGTTATTTCAGGAAGGAAGTATGATGATGACGACGTGATTTACTTTTGACTGCCTAGGAAAGTAAAGTTTGAGAACGTTCCAGAAGAAAGCATGCAGTGAAGTAAACTGAATTAAGAAGATCAACAGGTGCAAGTTCAACCGTCAACAGTGTCATTCCTTCATCAAGGCCACTGCCCACGTCCACCGGCACCTATAGATAAGATAAATAACATCACAAAACAAAATCACGAAGATTTTGAGAAGTTGTACACAATTATTGATTTCCGGAAAAAGTATGTTCAGCCGTTTGAACAGGATGCCGAGGCCTATGCTAAGTTTAAGAGGAGCTTAAATCATCAAATTCGGTTATTGAAGACAGAAATGAATCAAATAAAGATTCATAACGACGAATTGGAAAAAGCTCTATGTAATTATTACTTTGTTTTCCTATTGGATTCTGTAAATTTTTAATTCAGAATTTTCGAATTTTTAGATTTTTTTTCTATTTTATTTAATTTTTTTAGTGATTCAGAATGAGTAAATTGGTTACTTGAAAGCTAAAGTGACTGAAGCATTGGAAAAATATGACCAAATTCGTCACCAAGAGGTCTCTGCGAGGGAAGAATCTGATCAACACGCTGATGAAGTACGCAGTCCTATCGAGCTCCTGTTCTTCATTTGTTACAATGCTACTCATCAAGCTCACAGTTTCCTTCTTCTTTCTGTCCAATTTCTACCTCCCGTTTTCAGAAGGTACGGTTTATATTTAAGCAAAAATACATTTTCCAGTAAAAATAGAAATGGGTGCAGGCGTGATATCAACGCATTGTTTTCTTTCCAGCACAAGGTCTTAAAGGAGGACTCGGAGGAACGCTAGGAGGGATTTTTGTAGGAGGTTATATAAGTAACTTAAAATACATAATTACGGTTAATAATATTTCGAAGCAGTGAACTAAAAGTATTGCTGATTTTTTGTTCCTTGAAGGTTCCAAACGCCCGAATAACAATGCTAACAATCAATATAGACCGGGTCAGGGTGTTAATGTGATTTCTACTACCAAACCAAGTCACACAACTACCACAAGACGCCCTCCGCCGATTGTAGAACCTGTGCCACACCCTCCAAATATCTCTGCGGAACCTGTCGAGCCTTTGCCTTCCAGAAGACAGTGTGGTATTAGCGAGAAGCAAATTCCTCGTATTGTGGGGGGAAGAATGGCAGATCCGAAGGCATGGCCTTGGATGGCTGCTCTTTTGAGAGCTGATGGTGTTGGGTAAATATTTTCAGATTTATTGATAAACTATGAACTAGTATAAATCTTCTAATCACCAATGCGGTAAATGATCGATTACATGTAAACATAATTTTATCTACAGAGACGCTCGAAATGGTCAAATTTGTGGAGGAGTACTCATCTCAGAATTTCATGTCTTGACTGCATCACATTGTGTTGATGGGTAAGATTCATTCATTCTGCTGTCGTAAACGTTTTCTTGCCTACGATACCACGACTTATTGTTAGTTACTACTAATTGTGTTTGGAGCTGTAATAAGCACTAAAGCCACATTTATATTCATTACTTTGCAGTTTTGAGTCCAAAGACTTGAAAATTAGGCTGGGAGAGTACGACTTTGACAGATTTGACGATTCCGTAGTCAGAGATTACAATGTCATTTCCATCAAGATTCACAAAAACTACAATAGGTTCGAATTTATCATTTTAAATAGTACCTCAGTTGACAACAGATCACAGTAATAATATAATTGTTCATTTTTCAGGTACAATTACAAAAACGATATAGCTCTAGTGACCCTAAGCGAGTCCGCTTACTTCAATAGAAAAATCCATCATATTTGTCTTCCTCCTCCGAACGAACAATTCATAAACCAAGTGGGTATTGTGACAGGCTGGGGAACCATTTACTACGGAGGACCTGAGTCGAGTAAACTTATGGAAGTGTCAGTTCTCGTCTGGAAACAGGAAGACTGTCAGGCAGCCTATACTCAACCCATCGAGGTAATCATTATCATGAGTCCTACTATTTCCAGATGTTCTAGAACCAGAAATGTATATTCAAAACTTTTTGTCATAATGACAGGTCTGTCAACAGTAATATTATTTCTTATTAGGAAACCAACCTCTGCGCTGGAGTTCGGTCAGGGGGCAAAGATTCATGTGAAGGGGATTCGGGTGACGTTTGAGATAGTGATTTCAGGCAGCGAAAGTAGTTTGTGAACAACTTAATTCAAATTAGTATAATGTTTTAGGTGGACCCTTGCAACATCAAATTAGAGATCGATGGTACAGTATTGGTGTGGTCTCTTGGGGAATCCGGTGTGCGGAGCCAGGATACCCAGGTGTTTACACCCGTGTTAATAGATACCTCGAGTGGCTAAGGAACCAAATGATATAATCTGCGAAGTTATTTTGAAACCATTGCACCGCACAGATTGATCAATGCAGGCTTGTACCTCTTCAAGCTTAAGGATATTAATTTTTAATCATACAGCATACTGACGTTGATATTAACCTATTCCGTTGCACGTTTTCCATGTTATTATGGACTGCAGATAATGCAATAATGTATCTGTATATGCAGTATGCTTATGCAATTAAGAAATAAATTATGATTTACAATTTGTGATATTTATATCTCTGTTGAGTCTTATCAATGCAATATCATCAACTGATCCGCTTCGATACTCATATCCCGGTTGGATGATCAATTCCTCAGGTTCATAGTCCTCAGGCATGCTAAAAGCAACTATTCCTTTGTTAGGACGGGAGGAGCCAATGAAATCTCGAATACATTCATATTCTCTGTTTTCATTGATCTCAGCAAGCTGAATAATTTTCCTGCGACATCCACTCCAATTACTGGATTATTAACAGGTAATCTTCAGGATATAATTTAATAGTTTGTACTTACAAGGGGTACTCCCGATCTTTAAAGCAATGAGCTGCTGTTAAAACATATCTCTTGCTGAGGATTGTACCACTACAAACGTACGCTAAACCCTTCACCAGATGGACCTGTAGTCGCATTAACAAAGTAATAAATAAACAAAACAACAAAGGAATAATTACTAGAGTTAAACATAGCTTCCTTATCCACAATGCTTAGACTAAGTTTGTAAGAAAATTCCCAAAGCAAGCTGACCGGTCAATCCGATACGAGTCATCCAGGGGAAGTCTCCGGGATTAGCAATGTTGCCTCCTATAATCTTTGAATCGGTTGAATGATAACTCAAGCCGCACCTGTCAATAGGGAGTAACTTGTAGTTGACATGAGTCTGGTAATTGGGATCTGCGGCTTGAGCCGGGGCATTGGTGTAAGATTCCATCGGGCAGCAAACCTTAGAAATCAGAATTGATGTAATTGATAATCACCACATAAAATTATTACTGGAGTCCCAGATGCGATGTACGAAAACCCAACTTTGCTATTTTTGATCCCTTTGGGACACAAAAATGATCCCGAAATTCTTCCCATTTCTTTTACAAGTAAGTAGTGTGAAGTGGAGGGCAGTAGAGTAAATTATTTTGAAATAATTTTAACTAAATTTTGTTTGACTTACACAAACCCCCAGGGTTGAGCCATTTGTGGGGATCTTATGTACACATGTTTTTGGAACGTCTACTTCTAATTCTGAAACGGTTCAAAATATTCAACAAAATATTCGACATGTGAAATGTATTTTTTCTGTCTGTTTTTTTTTGTTATTTTTTCTTGTAAAGAGGTACACTTGACTTATTGACTATGCATGTATGTACATACCTTATAACATTTATGCCGGATTTAGACTAGGGCAAATCAGAATCAAAATCAGGTTTGCTTCAGGTTACACGTCAGAATTTGTATTTAGACTTAAGATTTAGAATTCGAATCAGAATCAGAATTCTGAAAATCTTAAGAATCTGAAATTTTTAAATTCTTAAGGGCATTTACACTTTTTGATAAGATTCTGAATGAGATTCAGAATTCGAAACAGAATCAGAATTCACCGTTTAGTTTTCAGAATCAGAATCCGAATCATGGAATTCTTAAGATTCTGATCATTCTGAAGAGTTGACTCGGAGTCAACTTATCAGATTTAAGAATTCTGACAAACCCATGGAGTATGGTGTAAATCATTGAATTACAATGATCGGAGTAAAATTATTGCATACAATTTAATTGTCTGTCTGCCAAAGGTATCCACCTATCCTATTTATAGGCCTATATATAGGATAAAAATAGGCAGGATGCAAAATCCAAGTAATTATAGGTAGTAAAATAGGGTGCAGTAATTACCGCTAAAATTAATCCTATATTATATGTAGGAGCTGCAAGAGTTCACTTTTTATTTAGGAACAAGGTAGGCAGTTTGCGAAGGTAAAAATAAGCATTTTTAATAATCTATTGACAAATTTGTCAAGCAATTAATTGATTTAACCTTAAATAAATCTCAAAAATATTCTTCAAATACGTGACATTTTAGTCACGTACATACATAGATAATTTTTAGTTGAAAAAATAAGCCTTTATAGGCTAAAAATAGGTCTTTATAGGCGAAAAAATAGGCATTTATAGGCTAAAATATAGGCATTTATAGGCTAAAAAATATGCATTTATAGGCTAAAATATAGGCAGAAGCATTACTGGAGTATATATGTAGGCAAATAGGTAGGCAATTTATTTTTGATAAATAATGTAGGTTAATATGTAGGGAAGGCAAAGCTGCAAAAAATATGTAGTATTTTAGGTAGGCTGAACCTTTTGGACACCTTTGCTGTCTGCCATTTTGTTTTGGAACATTTCATACCGCTCTCATATCTACACTTTCACAGTTTCAGTTCATACAAATTTTTAATTATTGCAATGACACAAAATATACATTCATTACAATTAGAATTAGATTTATTGAAGGAAATCCGAAATTCCGAAAATAGCCATTGTTGTTTGAAAAAGAAACAAAATTTTAAAAAATACAACAGCTAAACTTGAAGCCTGGAAAGCCGTTGCCAATTCGGTTCAAAAGGTTTCGAACATAACAGGTCACAGGTATACATTTTTACCTACAATTTTTTATTTCCATTTCTATAAATTTCCTCTTTTCTTACGAGATAGACGGCGAAACATAATGAGCTCAATTAAGTCCAGGCTGGTAGACATTTTAAACCGATGTTTTCGTTAAATTTTAAACTACAAAAATAATCAACGAATCTCACCCGGACAAGACTTTGTTGCCGCCCATCTTGTAATTCGTGCTTTCAAGGATGTATTTCAAAAATGTCTCTGATAAGTGTCAGAATTCTGATGTTCATTTAGACTTTAAGGATAAAAATCGGATGCAACAAATCTGAAACTGATTCGAATTACGACATCAGGTTTTGCATTTATACCTTCGTGTTTGGTGAATTCGAAATCCGATTCTGATTCGAATTCTGATTCGTCCTAGTCTAAAACCGGCATTATTATAAATTGCAACCTGGGTGGGCAGTACTATGTTTGCTTATGAGAAATTATGAGTTAATTCGAAGTTGTCAAGTAATCCACTTTGGAATGTTCGTAGGACTGGAGGTAGGAGTTGGTACAAATTGGTTTTGGGAATAAATATGTACTTACAAAAGGACACAAGTTACAAAATACAATGGACGTCCGTATTCCTGCCCACGGCATTTATTCTGTAAAGGTGTGAAATAATTACAGAAAGGATATTAATGATTAAATTATTTTCAGTCGCACGTCCTCTGTTGCGTTTTTTATGAGCGAGTTTTATGTCTTGAGAACCTTTTATTATTAGAACAAATTATATAGCAAGAAAATTTTTCCCACGAGGAAAAAAATACCCAACATGTTGATACATTTATTCATTCCCTTATACTGTCTAATTGTGAGTCAGTGAAATGACTTCATTGTATTCAAAATGACAGCAATCGCCAATCGCCTTCTCCGCCATTGTCTCATATTATCCAAAATGGTAAGTAGCTACATAGTATAGTATATAGCCTGACGCTACTCAAATGAGATCGGAACGCTTCTTCCCCGACAATTTGTCTTACTGTTTGGTTGTTTCGGAGTTGGCATCCATAATTATCATGTTCTGAATCTTCTTGGTCTGAATAAGAATTTGAAACAATCCATCAGCCCCCTACAATCTACTGCCTCATCCAACCATTTCCTTCAACTTCAAACTTCAAGAGTCTTTTTTTCAAAAAAGCCATTCCCATAGTGAAGCATTTTTTTGGAATCCTTACAATATATTTTGAAGATGATGAATGATGACAGTGGAAGAAGTGGTGGGGCATTTTAAAATCTTCGCTCTATCCTAAACGCGCTATTTAGGTTTGCGAGGACACATTGCCATTAAGCGCTTTTATAGCATGTAGGATGCTATATGTAATGCAATGGGAAAGCACACGGCACGCTTTGGCTTCAGCTAGAATGTCGCTCCGAGTCCTTTCCATAGTAGCAAGTTTTCTAGAGCAACGTCGGGGAGAAAAGTAAAAGTGAAAATTGCAAAGCTGGGCAAAGTATTCGCATACCTTAAAACCTACATATTTTTAGATTCTTACGAACAACCTACATTTTAGCATACATAAATCCCTCCCGAGACTTGACCCTACCTACAACCTACACACATACATCACTCCCTAGATTTGTCACTACCTACAACCTACATATATCACTCCCGAGATCTGTCCCTACCTACAACCAACATACCTCTTTGTCGTAATTGAATCATACCTGCAAAACTAAAATGAAATTATACATGCATAAATAATTGAAGTTATTTATACTTATTTACTCTTAATTTAAAACTAAACAATACATACATAGTTGGCAATGAAAATACTTGTTCAAGTCACTTTTTTTAAGTTTACCTTCGAAAAGTTTCAGATATTGTTTCAAAAAGGTTTTGTGTGCTACTTATTAAAAATCAATTTATGTTGCTCTTATTTCGAAGATTGTATATTACGGACGTTTTACACAATTTTACTGACTGATTCTCATGTTGAATCAACTTTTCACTTTGCACGTTATTTCGAAGGGGATAGACTTACTGCAAACGAATTGAAATCGTTTGCACTACAGCACGTAAACAAAAGTAAAAAGTATATGTAAAAGAAAATCTAGATGGGGCGAACAGAAAGGTTCAAACATACATACCTACATTTTCATGCTTAAGTACCTACCTTTTTCATGAGCGAAGCGATATACTGGGCTGGTTCGATCCGTTGGTGTCGCGTGTTTTCCACTCGAGCCCATCGCCCAGAGACAACGCAGAGACATGGTAAATAAAGATTTGGAAAGCCCATGGCGTAAATAAGCGCAGGGAAATAACATATTTTCAAATTTCGAAATTTTGAAAAAAAAATCAAAATTTTGAAAATAATGGAAAAACTCTATTTGCATTATTGACGTCACAATGGTTCAAGAATAACATCTCCTGCCGATTTTTTTTCGAAATTTCCAAATTTGGTCAAAAATACTATCAAAATGTCACTGGATTGGTTCAATCCTTTGGAGTCGCGTGATTCCAACGCGAGTCCTCCGCCTAGGGACAACGCAGAGATATGGTAATTACATATTTGGAAAGCCCATGGCGTATATATGTGCTGTCAAATACCAGTTTTTCAAATTCCGAAATTTTGAACAAAATTTCAAAATTTTGAAAATAATGTAAAAACTCTATTTGCATTATTGACGTCACAATGGTTCAAGAATAACATCTCCTGCCGATTTTTTTTCGAAATTTCCAAATTCGGTCAAAAATACTATCAAAATGTCACTGGATTGGTTCAATCCTTTGGAGTGATTCCAACGCGAGTCCTCCGCCTAGGGACAACGCAGAGACATGGTAAATACAGGTTTAGAGAGCCCATGGCGTTTATATGTGCAGGCATATACCAGTTTTTAAAATTTCGAAATTTTGAAAAAAAAAATCAAAATTTTGAAAATAATGAAAAAACTCTATATGCACTATTGGGGTCACAACGGTTCAAGAATAACCTCTCCTGCCGCATTTTTTCGAAATTTCCAAATTTGGTACAAATTTCTATCAAAATTTCACTGGATTGGGTCTATCCTTTGGAGTCGCGTGATTCCAAAGCGAGCACCCGGCTAGGGACAACGCAGAGACATGGTAAGTACAGGTTTGGAGAGCCCATGACGTAAATAAGGGCAGACAAATACCAGTTTTTCAAATTTCGAAATTTTGAAAATAATGCGAAAATTCTACATGCACTCTTGTTTATACTCGCTTCGCTCTCCATGTGACCGCCCCGCGGTTACAAGATTCAGATTTTTTATGTTGGTACGTACTGATTATTCCCAGCATACATGTATTGCATACAGTGCTCGGCATGGGTATGGGTACTACCCGGGTACGGATTTTGTGTACCCGAACAATTCCGGGTACTACCCGGGTACACTTTGGTCGGCTCAAAATCTCGGGTACGGATACGGGTATGGGTACGGGTACAAGGATTTCAAAATGGGTATATACCCACCGGGTACGGGTATAATGGTGTCATTTACCCGTACCCGCCACCATTGTACCCGAGTATTTGGATATGTTGAGATTTGAGACATTTTGATGAAATTTATGAAAATGATGGAACTTCCGTTGGAAAATTCTGTCGGTATTTTTAGTAATTCTGAATAGCTTATTGCTAATACCCTTTTAACCTTACAACATGCAGTAACTGTATTTCAGACTGTGTTGCTAAAATATATATTTATATCTATAATATATATTTTTATGGAAACATGTTTTAGGAAGAATAATTATTAATAAACAGACGAGGAATAATATCAAAATAGAAGTGGAGAATAGGATTCAACGAAATTTTATACAAAACGTCTTCATAATGTAGTATTTCGTCACTAATTGCATAAATAGTCTGATTGACACGTATGCACATGATACTTCATTAGCCATTAGCCACAAGCCACAATGAATACAATTTAAAAATTAGAGTTGCGATCAGTTGGATGGCAAGATATTTTTTGTAATTGGTAGTTGATTAGGAAAAGGCGGATATTTGTAACAAGATATTAATGAGTTACATGTACACAAAGCTACTGGGATGAGAAAATTAATGTAAAAGGCCGACTAAATCAAGAAGTGAAAAACCGAGTAGCCAAGTCCCAAGCCAAAAATGCATGTACATATGGACTGGGTCCTATAAAATACTTCGCCCATCAGCCCATAAACAATCAAATGGGGATAATTTTACTTCTAATCAAAAAAGCTTATAGTTTTCTACTCTTCAATAAAAATATACAATATCAAAAACCTCTCTAGTTAGCCAAAATTACCCACTCAGGTGTCATACATTATTACATATAACGTACTATGATATTACATTAAAACAAATCTGGATAAAGTACCCGGGTACGAGTACGGGTACGACACTGAGATACCCGAGTATGGGTACAATTTTCGTGTATTTTCGGGTACGGGTACAATACGGGTACAGGTACATGGATTGAGATTACATTGCGGGTACGAAAAATTTGTACCCGGATACTCGGGTATGGGTACGGGTATAGATACCAGTTATTGAAATACCCGCACTTCGGGTACGGATACGGGTACCGATTTTTCGTACCCGTGCCGAGCACTGATTGCATGTATGTTTCCCTCGAAATAAGCAGCCTACATACAAATGCCTACAAAATATGTGAAAATTTGAGCACAGCCTACAATTTTGCCTACTTGTAGGCATACATGTAGGGTATGCGCCCAGCTTTGGAAAATTGCTGATACCGACCAGCAAAGTAATTATATGAATTGAGGGGAGTCACTCAATATATAGGTACTTCCAACGCTATTTTTAAGGTTTTTTAATGGTTAAGTTAAATGAATTAGTTTCGTGCGCGAGTAACTCCTAGCCGCTATCAACGGATCAAACGTTGGGCATGTGCAGGGCCTTGGTGGGAAGTTTGCAAAGAGCACTCAACCGTGATTTTTGATGTGATGCAATGTAATGTAAACTACTTGAAATGAGTTGTTTTACTCGAATGTAATCCCCTTACACTATATCATATTGCCCCTGCGAAGCGGGTTACCTTTCTAGTTAATTATTAAAGCGCACTTTTTGTCCGTTTATTTAAAGTTTCGCACGTTCATAATTCAATGGCCTCACACAACGCCCAAAAGGTGGCACGCCAAGCACTCCTTATTATTAACGAGCACTACCTGCCCGTTTATTTAAAGCGCTAATCAATATTAAATAATAACCACTAACCACGCACGATTTATTAGGCATACAACAAGTCTCTACGACAGGGCTTGATTCGTAAACCGTTTGGTTTTTAGGGACGAAGCAAAGCGAGAGTCCCTATTGCGAAGGTCTGGCTATCTGCCTGTCTGCCTGTCTGTAGAGGCTGTCTTGTCTGCACGATATCTGCAGAAGCATTGCTACTACACACTTGTTGAACCCTATTGTTTTTGAAGGACATCATGTCATCCTAGTGGTCTCAGAAAACTAAATTAGCTCACGTATAAACTCATAGTAATACATATGTGTGCACAATGGGTAGTACAGCTTGCGCCATCTATTGTAGGATTTGTTGTTGAACTGAATTGCAAAAAGGAAGAACCCTATTGTTTTTGAAGGACATCGTCTCATCCGTTTGACCTCAACAAATTAAATGAAGTCGCGTATAAACTTATGGCATTGTGTATATATGTAGACAAACTACTACATAACGCATGCTCCATCTATCCATCCGTCTTGCAAAGTGACGTTTATTTTTTAGGGGCGAAGCGGAGCGAGATCCCTATTGCGAAGGTCTGGCTGTCTGGCTGTCTGTAGAGGTTGTCTTGTCCGCACGATATATGCAGAACCATTGCTACTACACATTACAAAATTTTTACCGGGACAGATCATGCAAAAAGGAAGAACAATATTGCTTTTGAAGGACATCGTGTCATTCGTTTGACCTCAGAAAATTAAATGAGGTCACGTATAAACTCATACTAATACATACGTGTTCACATTGGGGAGTACAGCTTGCGCTATCTATTCCAGGATTTGTTGTTTACATTGAATTGTGTGTTATAACCACCGGTGAAGGTCGGGAGTACTGGTTCATAGTGTTTTAAAATCGAATATGAAACGTTTTGCACAATTTACTATATGCACACTGAATATAATACAACATGCAAGGAAGCACCTGTATAAACCAATTTTTATTTTGCCTCAGTTAACATCTTTGCCCACTGCATATAAATGTGACCAGTACGGGGGAAAATTAAATACAGGTTCCGTTTCCTTGTACACACCACATTGACATTACTGTTAATAACACTTGTTGCCACATTCCGCCGGCGCTTCGCCCCCTGGTGACTTAGCACGTAGTGCTGATCACAGATGATTTTTAATTTCTACAATCACACTACCACCTCTTCAAGTAATCGTCCCAGTGAAGCACAGGGCTTTTACTAGTAGTAGTTTAATAACATAAAGTTGAATGTACATACTACCTCGCGCGCGGTTCTATCAAAGTCAATGTGTTCTGACGAGTCCATCTAAATTCAAGTTCAAGGTAGTCAATTGTTTCAGCATTCCCTTAAGGACATGCCTTTGCTTGTGACAGTGGCGTTGCTTCCGTGCTTCAGCTCCAGGAACATCAGGAAATCTGTGGAACTTAAATTCATCAGAAATAATTTATTCAATTTGTATTACTAAATTTGTAGGTAATAATAAACGAGAAATCCAGGGATTTGTTTTGTGTTCCAGTATAATTACAAAGATGCTATAATAGACTTGTAACTGTTGTGACGTTCTGTTAATGTCAGTGAATTGTGGAGTCAGCGAGTAGTGACACAGTGACATATTCCTTGGATGATGTCATCTGTCCTCAATTGTCTATTTATGGTATGGACTGTGGATTACATTCTTGCTTCAGCTACCTGTTACAATGAAGGTCAACGGGAGTGAAAAGTAAAGCAAAATATAGTTCAAGAGCACCAATAAGTTACGTTTGTGTGGGTCTTGTACTCGATTGTAATTTGGATGATTTAGTTTTTGGTGGTGGTGCAGTTTCCTTGGTAGTTGAATTTTGGAATTGTTTGGGGTGAGCGATCGTTTTCAGGTAAGTACTGGATGTTTTATGATTGTGTTTGAGTTACTCGTTCAATTTAGTGTGGACTCTTTAGTGTGTTGAATGGAAGTTTTTGGGTCATGGGTAGTTGAAATTTGATTTGTTTTAGGAAAGACTGATGTAACTCATATTCTCGTTATACATGGATGATGGAGGGCTCCGACGATTTAGACTTTCTGATGGGAGACGAAAGCTTGGCGGAGGAAGATCGGTCCGACGAAGTAATTGAGGTTTTGGATACCGGGCATTCTTTTACCTAGAAGTTTATACTCTTATTGATTCTTGATGTTTTTTGGACTATATAGTAATTATCTGGTATGGGATGATTTGGCATGAGAAGGGTTTTTTATGCATGATCTGCATTCTGACTCTTGGAGTTCTCATTGGTTTTCTTTTGTCACAGATAAAACAAGCGTTAGCAGAGCTGGATGAAACTTTACAGGATGAGGATAAAAGTGTGTATTCGCTTATCTTGGATGAAAACGGGCACGTTGAAACACCTTCTCCAGTCAATGGTACAGGGAAATCTGCAATGGGCCCATTGGAGGCCTGAGCAGTCTCCTCTCATCCATCGAGATGAGAGTGACCCCCTAAAATACATACATACAGTCAATGGTATAAATGGTAACTAAAGAGATATGGAAGTATCAAGTGTGCAATGCCTTCAAGTCATGCATTTTTATTTGTCCCTATGAAGAACTTAGCGATTAACAATTAAGTTTGGGATGTAATTGTGAACTTGGAACTGTAGTGGTTTTGATGAAACTGTTTTGTTTGTAAGATATTTTTGGTATTTTGATAAATAGTTTGTTTTGTGTTTCTTAGGAAGGAAGTATGATGATGATCACGTGATTTCCTTTGGTCTGCCCAGGAAAGTAAGGTTTGAGAACATTCCAGTAGAAAGCATTTAGGGAAGTAAACTGAATGGAGAAGATCAACAGGTGCAAGTTGTATGTCATAGTATCTTAGGAAAGAAAACGTTTGCGACAACAGAATGAATGAATCTTACCCATCAACAGAATGTGATGCAGTCAAGACATGAAATTCTGAGATGAGAACTCCTCCACAAAATTGTCCATTTCGAGCGTCTCTGTAGGTAAAATTGTGTATACTTGTAATTGATCATTTACCGATTAGCATTGGTGATTAGAAGATTTATATTATTAGTTCATAGTTCATCAATTTTGAAAATAATTACCCAACTCCATCAGCTCTCAAAAGAGCAGCCATCCAAGGCCATGCTTTCGGACCTGCCAGTCTTCCCCCCACAATCCGAGGAATTTGTTTCTCACTAATACCGCATTGTCTTCGGGTAGGCAAAGGCTCGGCAGGTTCCGCAGGGATATTTGGAGGGAGTAGGACAGGCTCTACAACCGACAGAGGGGTCTTGTGGTAGTTGTGGGACTTGGAGCAAATGTAACCGAAGCATCCGGCTGGACACACTCCTACAAATCTGTTTCGAATCACACATCGAGTACTGATGCAAAGAAATCATTCTTGAACGTGTCTAAAACGAAGTGTTCTAAATGTCGACAACGATCTCGTTGGTTCAAAGGAGTTCTACAGGTTCGGAGTTGCTCTTCCATCTGATAAGAAACAGTGTCAATTGTCCTTGTCATCGAGCCCATCAATCTTGTATAAAAAAAATGGGATGATTTGGCATGAGAAGTGTTTTTTATGCATGATCTGAATTCTGACTCTTGGAGTTCTCATTGTTTTTCTTTTGTCACAGATAAAACAAGCGTTAGCAGAGCTGGATGAAACTTTTCAGGATGAGGATGAAAGTGTACATTCGCTTGTCTTGGATGAAAACGGGCGCGTTGAGACACCTTCTCCAGCCAATGTTATAAATGGTAACTAAAGCGATTTATAGGTATCAAGTGTGCAATACCAAGTGTGGAACTGTAGTGGTTTTGATGTAACTGTTTTGTTCGTAAAGTATTTTTGGTGTTTTGGTAAGTATTTTAGGTAGTTACGCGGATAATAGACAAATGAAAAGCAGTATGAAAAAGGAGGCAATTTTAATTGGTGTTACAGAGACCAGACACCCAGTGGGTAAGTTCCGCGGAGGAATTTTTTTGCTAAACCAAACACCCGTTGAGAAATCAGTGAAATTCGTTTTTTTGGGTGAAGCCGGAATTTCTCGGGAACCAGTTGTCCCATTTTCACGATGTTTCGGTCATGTATAGAAAATGGAGTCCTCTAGTGCAGCATTCCAGCGTCTTAGAATCAAAATCAGAAAAAAAATGTATTTTTCTTCTATGATTTCACATTTCACCCTGTTATGATGAGGTACAAAATGCTGAAAAATACAATTTTTTTCTGAATTTGGTCTAATTTTCAAAATCGCTGCAATGCTGCACTAGAGCACTCTATTCTCTACACATGACACGAAACATCGTGAAAATCGGACAACTGGTTCCCGAGAAATCCCGTCTTAACCCAAACAACCGCATTTCACTGATTTCTCAACGGATGTTTGGTCTAGCAAAAAAATTCCTCCGCGGAACTTACCCACGGGGGGTCTGGTCTCTGTAACAACAATTAAAACTGCCTCCTTTGTCAAACTGCTTTTCGCTTGTCTATTCTCCGCCTGACTATCCTTTGTTTTGTGTTATTTCAGGAAGGAAGTATGATGATGACGACGTGATTTACTTTTGACTGCCTAGGAAAGTAAAGTTTGAGAACGTTCCAGAAGAAAGCATGCAGTGAAGTAAACTGAATTAAGAAGATCAACAGGTGCAAGTTCAACCGTCAACAGTGTCATTCCTTCATCAAGGCCACTGCCCACGTCCACCGGCACCTATAGATAAGATAAATAACATCACAAAACAAAATCACGAAGATTTTGAGAAGTTGTACACAATTATTGATTTCCGGAAAAAGTATGTTCAGCCGTTTGAACAGGATGCCGAGGCCTATGCTAAGTTTAAGAGGAGCTTAAATCATCAAATTCGGTTATTGAAGACAGAAATGAATCAAATAAAGATTCATAACGACGAATTGGAAAAAGCTCTATGTAATTATTACTTTGTTTTCCTATTGGATTCTGTAAATTTTTAATTCAGAATTTTCGAATTTTTAGATTTTTTTTCTATTTTATTTAATTTTTTTAGTGATTCAGAATGAGTAAATTGGTTACTTGAAAGCTAAAGTGACTGAAGCATTGGAAAAATATGACCAAATTCGTCACCAAGAGGTCTCTGCGAGGGAAGAATCTGATCAACACGCTGATGAAGTACGCAGTCCTATCGAGCTCCTGTTCTTCATTTGTTACAATGCTACTCATCAAGCTCACAGTTTCCTTCTTCTTTCTGTCCAATTTCTACCTCCCGTTTTCAGAAGGTACGGTTTATATTTAAGCAAAAATACATTTTCCAGTAAAAATAGAAATGGGTGCAGGCGTGATATCAACGCATTGTTTTCTTTCCAGCACAAGGTCTTAAAGGAGGACTCGGAGGAACGCTAGGAGGGATTTTTGTAGGAGGTTATATAAGTAACTTAAAATACATAATTACGGTTAATAATATTTCGAAGCAGTGAACTAAAAGTATTGCTGATTTTTTGTTCCTTGAAGGTTCCAAACGCCCGAATAACAATGCTAACAATCAATATAGACCGGGTCAGGGTGTTAATGTGATTTCTACTACCAAACCAAGTCACACAACTACCACAAGACGCCCTCCGCCGATTGTAGAACCTGTGCCACACCCTCCAAATATCTCTGCGGAACCTGTCGAGCCTTTGCCTTCCAGAAGACAGTGTGGTATTAGCGAGAAGCAAATTCCTCGTATTGTGGGGGGAAGAATGGCAGATCCGAAGGCATGGCCTTGGATGGCTGCTCTTTTGAGAGCTGATGGTGTTGGGTAAATATTTTCAGATTTATTGATAAACTATGAACTAGTATAAATCTTCTAATCACCAATGCGGTAAATGATCGATTACATGTAAACATAATTTTATCTACAGAGACGCTCGAAATGGTCAAATTTGTGGAGGAGTACTCATCTCAGAATTTCATGTCTTGACTGCATCACATTGTGTTGATGGGTAAGATTCATTCATTCTGCTGTCGTAAACGTTTTCTTGCCTACGATACCACGACTTATTGTTAGTTACTACTAATTGTGTTTGGAGCTGTAATAAGCACTAAAGCCACATTTATATTCATTACTTTGCAGTTTTGAGTCCAAAGACTTGAAAATTAGGCTGGGAGAGTACGACTTTGACAGATTTGACGATTCCGTAGTCAGAGATTACAATGTCATTTCCATCAAGATTCACAAAAACTACAATAGGTTCGAATTTATCATTTTAAATAGTACCTCAGTTGACAACAGATCACAGTAATAATATAATTGTTCATTTTTCAGGTACAATTACAAAAACGATATAGCTCTAGTGACCCTAAGCGAGTCCGCTTACTTCAATAGAAAAATCCATCATATTTGTCTTCCTCCTCCGAACGAACAATTCATAAACCAAGTGGGTATTGTGACAGGCTGGGGAACCATTTACTACGGAGGACCTGAGTCGAGTAAACTTATGGAAGTGTCAGTTCTCGTCTGGAAACAGGAAGACTGTCAGGCAGCCTATACTCAACCCATCGAGGTAATCATTATCATGAGTCCTACTATTTCCAGATGTTCTAGAACCAGAAATGTATATTCAAAACTTTTTGTCATAATGACAGGTCTGTCAACAGTAATATTATTTCTTATTAGGAAACCAACCTCTGCGCTGGAGTTCGGTCAGGGGGCAAAGATTCATGTGAAGGGGATTCGGGTGACGTTTGAGATAGTGATTTCAGGCAGCGAAAGTAGTTTGTGAACAACTTAATTCAAATTAGTATAATGTTTTAGGTGGACCCTTGCAACATCAAATTAGAGATCGATGGTACAGTATTGGTGTGGTCTCTTGGGGAATCCGGTGTGCGGAGCCAGGATACCCAGGTGTTTACACCCGTGTTAATAGATACCTCGAGTGGCTAAGGAACCAAATGATATAATCTGCGAAGTTATTTTGAAACCATTGCACCGCACAGATTGATCAATGCAGGCTTGTACCTCTTCAAGCTTAAGGATATTAATTTTTAATCATACAGCATACTGACGTTGATATTAACCTATTCCGTTGCACGTTTTCCATGTTATTATGGACTGCAGATAATGCAATAATGTATCTGTATATGCAGTATGCTTATGCAATTAAGAAATAAATTATGATTTACAATTTGTGATATTTATATCTCTGTTGAGTCTTATCAATGCAATATCATCAACTGATCCGCTTCGATACTCATATCCCGGTTGGATGATCAATTCCTCAGGTTCATAGTCCTCAGGCATGCTAAAAGCAACTATTCCTTTGTTAGGACGGGAGGAGCCAATGAAATCTCGAATACATTCATATTCTCTGTTTTCATTGATCTCAGCAAGCTGAATAATTTTCCTGCGACATCCACTCCAATTACTGGATTATTAACAGGTAATCTTCAGGATATAATTTAATAGTTTGTACTTACAAGGGGTACTCCCGATCTTTAAAGCAATGAGCTGCTGTTAAAACATATCTCTTGCTGAGGATTGTACCACTACAAACGTACGCTAAACCCTTCACCAGATGGACCTGTAGTCGCATTAACAAAGTAATAAATAAACAAAACAACAAAGGAATAATTACTAGAGTTAAACATAGCTTCCTTATCCACAATGCTTAGACTAAGTTTGTAAGAAAATTCCCAAAGCAAGCTGACCGGTCAATCCGATACGAGTCATCCAGGGGAAGTCTCCGGGATTAGCAATGTTGCCTCCTATAATCTTTGAATCGGTTGAATGATAACTCAAGCCGCACCTGTCAATAGGGAGTAACTTGTAGTTGACATGAGTCTGGTAATTGGGATCTGCGGCTTGAGCCGGGGCATTGGTGTAAGATTCCATCGGGCAGCAAACCTTAGAAATCAGAATTGATGTAATTGATAATCACCACATAAAATTATTACTGGAGTCCCAGATGCGATGTACGAAAACCCAACTTTGCTATTTTTGATCCCTTTGGGACACAAAAATGATCCCGAAATTCTTCCCATTTCTTTTACAAGTAAGTAGTGTGAAGTGGAGGGCAGTAGAGTAAATTATTTTGAAATAATTTTAACTAAATTTTGTTTGACTTACACAAACCCCCAGGGTTGAGCCATTTGTGGGGATCTTATGTACACATGTTTTTGGAACGTCTACTTCTAATTCTGAAACGGTTCAAAATATTCAACAAAATATTCGACATGTGAAATGTATTTTTTCTGTCTGTTTTTTTTTGTTATTTTTTCTTGTAAAGAGGTACACTTGACTTATTGACTATGCATGTATGTACATACCTTATAACATTTATGCCGGATTTAGACTAGGGCAAATCAGAATCAAAATCAGGTTTGCTTCAGGTTACACGTCAGAATTTGTATTTAGACTTAAGATTTAGAATTCGAATCAGAATCAGAATTCTGAAAATCTTAAGAATCTGAAATTTTTAAATTCTTAAGGGCATTTACACTTTTTGATAAGATTCTGAATGAGATTCAGAATTCGAAACAGAATCAGAATTCACCGTTTAGTTTTCAGAATCAGAATCCGAATCATGGAATTCTTAAGATTCTGATCATTCTGAAGAGTTGACTCGGAGTCAACTTATCAGATTTAAGAATTCTGACAAACCCATGGAGTATGGTGTAAATCATTGAATTACAATGATCGGAGTAAAATTATTGCATACAATTTAATTGTCTGTCTGCCAAAGGTATCCACCTATCCTATTTATAGGCCTATATATAGGATAAAAATAGGCAGGATGCAAAATCCAAGTAATTATAGGTAGTAAAATAGGGTGCAGTAATTACCGCTAAAATTAATCCTATATTATATGTAGGAGCTGCAAGAGTTCACTTTTTATTTAGGAACAAGGTAGGCAGTTTGCGAAGGTAAAAATAAGCATTTTTAATAATCTATTGACAAATTTGTCAAGCAATTAATTGATTTAACCTTAAATAAATCTCAAAAATATTCTTCAAATACGTGACATTTTAGTCACGTACATACATAGATAATTTTTAGTTGAAAAAATAAGCCTTTATAGGCTAAAAATAGGTCTTTATAGGCGAAAAAATAGGCATTTATAGGCTAAAATATAGGCATTTATAGGCTAAAAAATATGCATTTATAGGCTAAAATATAGGCAGAAGCATTACTGGAGTATATATGTAGGCAAATAGGTAGGCAATTTATTTTTGATAAATAATGTAGGTTAATATGTAGGGAAGGCAAAGCTGCAAAAAATATGTAGTATTTTAGGTAGGCTGAACCTTTTGGACACCTTTGCTGTCTGCCATTTTGTTTTGGAACATTTCATACCGCTCTCATATCTACACTTTCACAGTTTCAGTTCATACAAATTTTTAATTATTGCAATGACACAAAATATACATTCATTACAATTAGAATTAGATTTATTGAAGGAAATCCGAAATTCCGAAAATAGCCATTGTTGTTTGAAAAAGAAACAAAATTTTAAAAAATACAACAGCTAAACTTGAAGCCTGGAAAGCCGTTGCCAATTCGGTTCAAAAGGTTTCGAACATAACAGGTCACAGGTATACATTTTTACCTACAATTTTTTATTTCCATTTCTATAAATTTCCTCTTTTCTTACGAGATAGACGGCGAAACATAATGAGCTCAATTAAGTCCAGGCTGGTAGACATTTTAAACCGATGTTTTCGTTAAATTTTAAACTACAAAAATAATCAACGAATCTCACCCGGACAAGACTTTGTTGCCGCCCATCTTGTAATTCGTGCTTTCAAGGATGTATTTCAAAAATGTCTCTGATAAGTGTCAGAATTCTGATGTTCATTTAGACTTTAAGGATAAAAATCGGATGCAACAAATCTGAAACTGATTCGAATTACGACATCAGGTTTTGCATTTATACCTTCGTGTTTGGTGAATTCGAAATCCGATTCTGATTCGAATTCTGATTCGTCCTAGTCTAAAACCGGCATTATTATAAATTGCAACCTGGGTGGGCAGTACTATGTTTGCTTATGAGAAATTATGAGTTAATTCGAAGTTGTCAAGTAATCCACTTTGGAATGTTCGTAGGACTGGAGGTAGGAGTTGGTACAAATTGGTTTTGGGAATAAATATGTACTTACAAAAGGACACAAGTTACAAAATACAATGGACGTCCGTATTCCTGCCCACGGCATTTATTCTGTAAAGGTGTGAAATAATTACAGAAAGGATATTAATGATTAAATTATTTTCAGTCGCACGTCCTCTGTTGCGTTTTTTATGAGCGAGTTTTATGTCTTGAGAACCTTTTATTATTAGAACAAATTATATAGCAAGAAAATTTTTCCCACGAGGAAAAAAATACCCAACATGTTGATACATTTATTCATTCCCTTATACTGTCTAATTGTGAGTCAGTGAAATGACTTCATTGTATTCAAAATGACAGCAATCGCCAATCGCCTTCTCCGCCATTGTCTCATATTATCCAAAATGGTAAGTAGCTACATAGTATAGTATATAGCCTGACGCTACTCAAATGAGATCGGAACGCTTCTTCCCCGACAATTTGTCTTACTGTTTGGTTGTTTCGGAGTTGGCATCCATAATTATCATGTTCTGAATCTTCTTGGTTTGAATAAGAATTTGAAACAATCCATCAGCCCCCTACAATCTACTGCCTCATCCAACCATTTCCTTCAACTTCAAACTTCAAGAGTCTTTTTTTCAAAAAAGCCATTCCCATAGTGAAGCATTTTTTTGGAATCCTTACAATATATTTTGAAGATGATGAATGATGACAGTGGAAGAAGTGGTGGGGCATTTTAAAATCTTCGCTCTATCCTAAACGCGCTATTTAGGTTTGCGAGGACACATTGCCATTAAGCGCTTTTATAGCATGTAGGATGCTATATGTAATGCAATGGGAAAGCACACGGCACGCTTTGGCTTCAGCTAGAATGTCGCTCCGAGTCCTTTCCATAGTAGCAAGTTTTCTAGAGCAACGTCGGGGAGAAAAGTAAAAGTGAAAATTGCAAAGCTGGGCAAAGTATTCGCATACCTTAAAACCTACATATTTTTAGATTCTTACGAACAACCTACATTTTAGCATACATAAATCCCTCCCGAGACTTGACCCTACCTACAACCTACACACATACATCACTCCCTAGATTTGTCACTACCTACAACCTACATATATCACTCCCGAGATCTGTCCCTACCTACAACCAACATACCTCTTTGTCGTAATTGAATCATACCTGCAAAACTAAAATGAAATTATACATGCATAAATAATTGAAGTTATTTATACTTATTTACTCTTAATTTAAAACTAAACAATACATACATAGTTGGCAATGAAAATACTTGTTCAAGTCACTTTTTTTAAGTTTACCTTCGAAAAGTTTCAGATATTGTTTCAAAAAGGTTTTGTGTGCTACTTATTAAAAATCAATTTATGTTGCTCTTATTTCGAAGATTGTATATTACGGACGTTTTACACAATTTTACTGACTGATTCTCATGTTGAATCAACTTTTCACTTTGCACGTTATTTCGAAGGGGATAGACTTACTGCAAACGAATTGAAATCGTTTGCACTACAGCACGTAAACAAAAGTAAAAAGTATATGTAAAAGAAAATCTAGATGGGGCGAACAGAAAGGTTCAAACATACATACCTACATTTTCATGCTTAAGTACCTACCTTTTTCATGAGCGAAGCGATATACTGGGCTGGTTCGATCCGTTGGTGTCGCGTGTTTTCCACTCGAGCCCATCGCCCAGAGACAACGCAGAGACATGGTAAATAAAGATTTGGAAAGCCCATGGCGTAAATAAGCGCAGGGAAATAACATATTTTCAAATTTCGAAATTTTGAAAAAAAAATCAAAATTTTGAAAATAATGGAAAAACTCTATTTGCATTATTGACGTCACAATGGTTCAAGAATAACATCTCCTGCCGATTTTTTTTCGAAATTTCCAAATTTGGTCAAAAATACTATCAAAATGTCACTGGATTGGTTCAATCCTTTGGAGTCGCGTGATTCCAACGCGAGTCCTCCGCCTAGGGACAACGCAGAGATATGGTAATTACATATTTGGAAAGCCCATGGCGTATATATGTGCTGTCAAATACCAGTTTTTCAAATTCCGAAATTTTGAACAAAATTTCAAAATTTTGAAAATAATGTAAAAACTCTATTTGCATTATTGACGTCACAATGGTTCAAGAATAACATCTCCTGCCGATTTTTTTTCGAAATTTCCAAATTCGGTCAAAAATACTATCAAAATGTCACTGGATTGGTTCAATCCTTTGGAGTGATTCCAACGCGAGTCCTCCGCCTAGGGACAACGCAGAGACATGGTAAATACAGGTTTAGAGAGCCCATGGCGTTTATATGTGCAGGCATATACCAGTTTTTAAAATTTCGAAATTTTGAAAAAAAAAATCAAAATTTTGAAAATAATGAAAAAACTCTATATGCACTATTGGGGTCACAACGGTTCAAGAATAACCTCTCCTGCCGCATTTTTTCGAAATTTCCAAATTTGGTACAAATTTCTATCAAAATTTCACTGGATTGGGTCTATCCTTTGGAGTCGCGTGATTCCAAAGCGAGCACCCGGCTAGGGACAACGCAGAGACATGGTAAGTACAGGTTTGGAGAGCCCATGACGTAAATAAGGGCAGACAAATACCAGTTTTTCAAATTTCGAAATTTTGAAAATAATGCGAAAATTCTACATGCACTCTTGTTTATACTCGCTTCGCTCTCCATGTGACCGCCCCGCGGTTACAAGATTCAGATTTTTTATGTTGGTACGTACTGATTATTCCCAGCATACATGTATTGCATACAGTGCTCGGCATGGGTATGGGTACTACCCGGGTACGGATTTTGTGTACCCGAACAATTCCGGGTACTACCCGGGTACACTTTGGTCGGCTCAAAATCTCGGGTACGGATACGGGTATGGGTACGGGTACAAGGATTTCAAAATGGGTATATACCCACCGGGTACGGGTATAATGGTGTCATTTACCCGTACCCGCCACCATTGTACCCGAGTATTTGGATATGTTGAGATTTGAGACATTTTGATGAAATTTATGAAAATGATGGAACTTCCGTTGGAAAATTCTGTCGGTATTTTTAGTAATTCTGAATAGCTTATTGCTAATACCCTTTTAACCTTACAACATGCAGTAACTGTATTTCAGACTGTGTTGCTAAAATATATATTTATATCTATAATATATATTTTTATGGAAACATGTTTTAGGAAGAATAATTATTAATAAACAGACGAGGAATAATATCAAAATAGAAGTGGAGAATAGGATTCAACGAAATTTTATACAAAACGTCTTCATAATGTAGTATTTCGTCACTAATTGCATAAATAGTCTGATTGACACGTATGCACATGATACTTCATTAGCCATTAGCCACAAGCCACAATGAATACAATTTAAAAATTAGAGTTGCGATCAGTTGGATGGCAAGATATTTTTTGTAATTGGTAGTTGATTAGGAAAAGGCGGATATTTGTAACAAGATATTAATGAGTTACATGTACACAAAGCTACTGGGATGAGAAAATTAATGTAAAAGGCCGACTAAATCAAGAAGTGAAAAACCGAGTAGCCAAGTCCCAAGCCAAAAATGCATGTACATATGGACTGGGTCCTATAAAATACTTCGCCCATCAGCCCATAAACAATCAAATGGGGATAATTTTACTTCTAATCAAAAAAGCTTATAGTTTTCTACTCTTCAATAAAAATATACAATATCAAAAACCTCTCTAGTTAGCCAAAATTACCCACTCAGGTGTCATACATTATTACATATAACGTACTATGATATTACATTAAAACAAATCTGGATAAAGTACCCGGGTACGAGTACGGGTACGACACTGAGATACCCGAGTATGGGTACAATTTTCGTGTATTTTCGGGTACGGGTACAATACGGGTACAGGTACATGGATTGAGATTACATTGCGGGTACGAAAAATTTGTACCCGGATACTCGGGTATGGGTACGGGTATAGATACCAGTTATTGAAATACCCGCACTTCGGGTACGGATACGGGTACCGATTTTTCGTACCCGTGCCGAGCACTGATTGCATGTATGTTTCCCTCGAAATAAGCAGCCTACATACAAATGCCTACAAAATATGTGAAAATTTGAGCACAGCCTACAATTTTGCCTACTTGTAGGCATACATGTAGGGTATGCGCCCAGCTTTGGAAAATTGCTGATACCGACCAGCAAAGTAATTATATGAATTGAGGGGAGTCACTCAATATATAGGTACTTCCAACGCTATTTTTAAGGTTTTTTAATGGTTAAGTTAAATGAATTAGTTTCGTGCGCGAGTAACTCCTAGCCGCTATCAACGGATCAAACGTTGGGCATGTGCAGGGCCTTGGTGGGAAGTTTGCAAAGAGCACTCAACCGTGATTTTTGATGTGATGCAATGTAATGTAAACTACTTGAAATGAGTTGTTTTACTCGAATGTAATCCCCTTACACTATATCATATTGCCCCTGCGAAGCGGGTTACCTTTCTAGTTAATTATTAAAGCGCACTTTTTGTCCGTTTATTTAAAGTTTCGCACGTTCATAATTCAATGGCCTCACACAACGCCCAAAAGGTGGCACGCCAAGCACTCCTTATTATTAACGAGCACTACCTGCCCGTTTATTTAAAGCGCTAATCAATATTAAATAATAACCACTAACCACGCACGATTTATTAGGCATACAACAAGTCTCTACGACAGGGCTTGATTCGTAAACCGTTTGGTTTTTAGGGACGAAGCAAAGCGAGAGTCCCTATTGCGAAGGTCTGGCTATCTGCCTGTCTGCCTGTCTGTAGAGGCTGTCTTGTCTGCACGATATCTGCAGAAGCATTGCTACTACACACTTGTTGAACCCTATTGTTTTTGAAGGACATCATGTCATCCTAGTGGTCTCAGAAAACTAAATTAGCTCACGTATAAACTCATAGTAATACATATGTGTGCACAATGGGTAGTACAGCTTGCGCCATCTATTGTAGGATTTGTTGTTGAACTGAATTGCAAAAAGGAAGAACCCTATTGTTTTTGAAGGACATCGTCTCATCCGTTTGACCTCAACAAATTAAATGAAGTCGCGTATAAACTTATGGCATTGTGTATATATGTAGACAAACTACTACATAACGCATGCTCCATCTATCCATCCGTCTTGCAAAGTGACGTTTATTTTTTAGGGGCGAAGCGGAGCGAGATCCCTATTGCGAAGGTCTGGCTGTCTGGCTGTCTGTAGAGGTTGTCTTGTCCGCACGATATATGCAGAACCATTGCTACTACACATTACAAAATTTTTACCGGGACAGATCATGCAAAAAGGAAGAACAATATTGCTTTTGAAGGACATCGTGTCATTCGTTTGACCTCAGAAAATTAAATGAGGTCACGTATAAACTCATACTAATACATACGTGTTCACATTGGGGAGTACAGCTTGCGCTATCTATTCCAGGATTTGTTGTTTACATTGAATTGTGTGTTATAACCACCGGTGAAGGTCGGGAGTACTGGTTCATAGTGTTTTAAAATCGAATATGAAACGTTTTGCACAATTTACTATATGCACACTGAATATAATACAACATGCAAGGAAGCACCTGTATAAACCAATTTTTATTTTGCCTCAGTTAACATCTTTGCCCACTGCATATAAATGTGACCAGTACGGGGGAAAATTAAATACAGGTTCCGTTTCCTTGTACACACCACATTGACATTACTGTTAATAACACTTGTTGCCACATTCCGCCGGCGCTTCGCCCCCTGGTGACTTAGCACGTAGTGCTGATCACAGATGATTTTTAATTTCTACAATCACACTACCACCTCTTCAAGTAATCGTCCCAGTGAAGCACAGGGCTTTTACTAGTAGTAGTTTAATAACATAAAGTTGAATGTACATACTACCTCGCGCGCGGTTCTATCAAAGTCAATGTGTTCTGACGAGTCCATCTAAATTCAAGTTCAAGGTAGTCAATTGTTTCAGCATTCCCTTAAGGACATGCCTTTGCTTGTGACAGTGGCGTTGCTTCCGTGCTTCAGCTCCAGGAACATCAGGAAATCTGTGGAACTTAAATTCATCAGAAATAATTTATTCAATTTGTATTACTAAATTTGTAGGTAATAATAAACGAGAAATCCAGGGATTTGTTTTGTGTTCCAGTATAATTACAAAGATGCTATAATAGACTTGTAACTGTTGTGACGTTCTGTTAATGTCAGTGAATTGTGGAGTCAGCGAGTAGTGACACAGTGACATATTCCTTGGATGATGTCATCTGTCCTCAATTGTCTATTTATGGTATGGACTGTGGATTACATTCTTGCTTCAGCTACCTGTTACAATGAAGGTCAACGGGAGTGAAAAGTAAAGCAAAATATAGTTCAAGAGCACCAATAAGTTACGTTTGTGTGGGTCTTGTACTCGATTGTAATTTGGATGATTTAGTTTTTGGTGGTGGTGCAGTTTCCTTGGTAGTTGAATTTTGGAATTGTTTGGGGTGAGCGATCGTTTTCAGGTAAGTACTGGATGTTTTATGATTGTGTTTGAGTTACTCGTTCAATTTAGTGTGGACTCTTTAGTGTGTTGAATGGAAGTTTTTGGGTCATGGGTAGTTGAAATTTGATTTGTTTTAGGAAAGACTGATGTAACTCATATTCTCGTTATACATGGATGATGGAGGGCTCCGACGATTTAGACTTTCTGATGGGAGACGAAAGCTTGGCGGAGGAAGATCGGTCCGACGAAGTAATTGAGGTTTTGGATACCGGGCATTCTTTTACCTAGAAGTTTATACTCTTATTGATTCTTGATGTTTTTTGGACTATATAGTAATTATCTGGTATGGGATGATTTGGCATGAGAAGGGTTTTTTATGCATGATCTGCATTCTGACTCTTGGAGTTCTCATTGGTTTTCTTTTGTCACAGATAAAACAAGCGTTAGCAGAGCTGGATGAAACTTTACAGGATGAGGATAAAAGTGTGTATTCGCTTATCTTGGATGAAAACGGGCACGTTGAAACACCTTCTCCAGTCAATGGTACAGGGAAATCTGCAATGGGCCCATTGGAGGCCTGAGCAGTCTCCTCTCATCCATCGAGATGAGAGTGACCCCCTAAAATACATACATACAGTCAATGGTATAAATGGTAACTAAAGAGATATGGAAGTATCAAGTGTGCAATGCCTTCAAGTCATGCATTTTTATTTGTCCCTATGAAGAACTTAGCGATTAACAATTAAGTTTGGGATGTAATTGTGAACTTGGAACTGTAGTGGTTTTGATGAAACTGTTTTGTTTGTAAGATATTTTTGGTATTTTGATAAATAGTTTGTTTTGTGTTTCTTAGGAAGGAAGTATGATGATGATCACGTGATTTCCTTTGGTCTGCCCAGGAAAGTAAGGTTTGAGAACATTCCAGTAGAAAGCATTTAGGGAAGTAAACTGAATGGAGAAGATCAACAGGTGCAAGTTGTATGTCATAGTATCTTAGGAAAGAAAACGTTTGCGACAACAGAATGAATGAATCTTACCCATCAACAGAATGTGATGCAGTCAAGACATGAAATTCTGAGATGAGAACTCCTCCACAAAATTGTCCATTTCGAGCGTCTCTGTAGGTAAAATTGTGTATACTTGTAATTGATCATTTACCGATTAGCATTGGTGATTAGAAGATTTATATTATTAGTTCATAGTTCATCAATTTTGAAAATAATTACCCAACTCCATCAGCTCTCAAAAGAGCAGCCATCCAAGGCCATGCTTTCGGACCTGCCAGTCTTCCCCCCACAATCCGAGGAATTTGTTTCTCACTAATACCGCATTGTCTTCGGGTAGGCAAAGGCTCGGCAGGTTCCGCAGGGATATTTGGAGGGAGTAGGACAGGCTCTACAACCGACAGAGGGGTCTTGTGGTAGTTGTGGGACTTGGAGCAAATGTAACCGAAGCATCCGGCTGGACACACTCCTACAAATCTGTTTCGAATCACACATCGAGTACTGATGCAAAGAAATCATTCTTGAACGTGTCTAAAACGAAGTGTTCTAAATGTCGACAACGATCTCGTTGGTTCAAAGGAGTTCTACAGGTTCGGAGTTGCTCTTCCATCTGATAAGAAACAGTGTCAATTGTCCTTGTCATCGAGCCCATCAATCTTGTATAAAAAAAATGGGATGATTTGGCATGAGAAGTGTTTTTTATGCATGATCTGAATTCTGACTCTTGGAGTTCTCATTGTTTTTCTTTTGTCACAGATAAAACAAGCGTTAGCAGAGCTGGATGAAACTTTTCAGGATGAGGATGAAAGTGTACATTCGCTTGTCTTGGATGAAAACGGGCGCGTTGAGACACCTTCTCCAGCCAATGTTATAAATGGTAACTAAAGCGATTTATAGGTATCAAGTGTGCAATACCAAGTGTGGAACTGTAGTGGTTTTGATGTAACTGTTTTGTTCGTAAAGTATTTTTGGTGTTTTGGTAAGTATTTTAGGTAGTTACGCGGATAATAGACAAATGAAAAGCAGTATGAAAAAGGAGGCAATTTTAATTGGTGTTACAGAGACCAGACACCCAGTGGGTAAGTTCCGCGGAGGAATTTTTTTGCTAAACCAAACACCCGTTGAGAAATCAGTGAAATTCGTTTTTTTGGGTGAAGCCGGAATTTCTCGGGAACCAGTTGTCCCATTTTCACGATGTTTCGGTCATGTATAGAAAATGGAGTCCTCTAGTGCAGCATTCCAGCGTCTTAGAATCAAAATCAGAAAAAAAATGTATTTTTCTTCTATGATTTCACATTTCACCCTGTTATGATGAGGTACAAAATGCTGAAAAATACAATTTTTTTCTGAATTTGGTCTAATTTTCAAAATCGCTGCAATGCTGCACTAGAGCACTCTATTCTCTACACATGACACGAAACATCGTGAAAATCGGACAACTGGTTCCCGAGAAATCCCGTCTTAACCCAAACAACCGCATTTCACTGATTTCTCAACGGATGTTTGGTCTAGCAAAAAAATTCCTCCGCGGAACTTACCCACGGGGGGTCTGGTCTCTGTAACAACAATTAAAACTGCCTCCTTTGTCAAACTGCTTTTCGCTTGTCTATTCTCCGCCTGACTATCCTTTGTTTTGTGTTATTTCAGGAAGGAAGTATGATGATGACGACGTGATTTACTTTTGACTGCCTAGGAAAGTAAAGTTTGAGAACGTTCCAGAAGAAAGCATGCAGTGAAGTAAACTGAATTAAGAAGATCAACAGGTGCAAGTTCAACCGTCAACAGTGTCATTCCTTCATCAAGGCCACTGCCCACGTCCACCGGCACCTATAGATAAGATAAATAACATCACAAAACAAAATCACGAAGATTTTGAGAAGTTGTACACAATTATTGATTTCCGGAAAAAGTATGTTCAGCCGTTTGAACAGGATGCCGAGGCCTATGCTAAGTTTAAGAGGAGCTTAAATCATCAAATTCGGTTATTGAAGACAGAAATGAATCAAATAAAGATTCATAACGACGAATTGGAAAAAGCTCTATGTAATTATTACTTTGTTTTCCTATTGGATTCTGTAAATTTTTAATTCAGAATTTTCGAATTTTTAGATTTTTTTTCTATTTTATTTAATTTTTTTAGTGATTCAGAATGAGTAAATTGGTTACTTGAAAGCTAAAGTGACTGAAGCATTGGAAAAATATGACCAAATTCGTCACCAAGAGGTCTCTGCGAGGGAAGAATCTGATCAACACGCTGATGAAGTACGCAGTCCTATCGAGCTCCTGTTCTTCATTTGTTACAATGCTACTCATCAAGCTCACAGTTTCCTTCTTCTTTCTGTCCAATTTCTACCTCCCGTTTTCAGAAGGTACGGTTTATATTTAAGCAAAAATACATTTTCCAGTAAAAATAGAAATGGGTGCAGGCGTGATATCAACGCATTGTTTTCTTTCCAGCACAAGGTCTTAAAGGAGGACTCGGAGGAACGCTAGGAGGGATTTTTGTAGGAGGTTATATAAGTAACTTAAAATACATAATTACGGTTAATAATATTTCGAAGCAGTGAACTAAAAGTATTGCTGATTTTTTGTTCCTTGAAGGTTCCAAACGCCCGAATAACAATGCTAACAATCAATATAGACCGGGTCAGGGTGTTAATGTGATTTCTACTACCAAACCAAGTCACACAACTACCACAAGACGCCCTCCGCCGATTGTAGAACCTGTGCCACACCCTCCAAATATCTCTGCGGAACCTGTCGAGCCTTTGCCTTCCAGAAGACAGTGTGGTATTAGCGAGAAGCAAATTCCTCGTATTGTGGGGGGAAGAATGGCAGATCCGAAGGCATGGCCTTGGATGGCTGCTCTTTTGAGAGCTGATGGTGTTGGGTAAATATTTTCAGATTTATTGATAAACTATGAACTAGTATAAATCTTCTAATCACCAATGCGGTAAATGATCGATTACATGTAAACATAATTTTATCTACAGAGACGCTCGAAATGGTCAAATTTGTGGAGGAGTACTCATCTCAGAATTTCATGTCTTGACTGCATCACATTGTGTTGATGGGTAAGATTCATTCATTCTGCTGTCGTAAACGTTTTCTTGCCTACGATACCACGACTTATTGTTAGTTACTACTAATTGTGTTTGGAGCTGTAATAAGCACTAAAGCCACATTTATATTCATTACTTTGCAGTTTTGAGTCCAAAGACTTGAAAATTAGGCTGGGAGAGTACGACTTTGACAGATTTGACGATTCCGTAGTCAGAGATTACAATGTCATTTCCATCAAGATTCACAAAAACTACAATAGGTTCGAATTTATCATTTTAAATAGTACCTCAGTTGACAACAGATCACAGTAATAATATAATTGTTCATTTTTCAGGTACAATTACAAAAACGATATAGCTCTAGTGACCCTAAGCGAGTCCGCTTACTTCAATAGAAAAATCCATCATATTTGTCTTCCTCCTCCGAACGAACAATTCATAAACCAAGTGGGTATTGTGACAGGCTGGGGAACCATTTACTACGGAGGACCTGAGTCGAGTAAACTTATGGAAGTGTCAGTTCTCGTCTGGAAACAGGAAGACTGTCAGGCAGCCTATACTCAACCCATCGAGGTAATCATTATCATGAGTCCTACTATTTCCAGATGTTCTAGAACCAGAAATGTATATTCAAAACTTTTTGTCATAATGACAGGTCTGTCAACAGTAATATTATTTCTTATTAGGAAACCAACCTCTGCGCTGGAGTTCGGTCAGGGGGCAAAGATTCATGTGAAGGGGATTCGGGTGACGTTTGAGATAGTGATTTCAGGCAGCGAAAGTAGTTTGTGAACAACTTAATTCAAATTAGTATAATGTTTTAGGTGGACCCTTGCAACATCAAATTAGAGATCGATGGTACAGTATTGGTGTGGTCTCTTGGGGAATCCGGTGTGCGGAGCCAGGATACCCAGGTGTTTACACCCGTGTTAATAGATACCTCGAGTGGCTAAGGAACCAAATGATATAATCTGCGAAGTTATTTTGAAACCATTGCACCGCACAGATTGATCAATGCAGGCTTGTACCTCTTCAAGCTTAAGGATATTAATTTTTAATCATACAGCATACTGACGTTGATATTAACCTATTCCGTTGCACGTTTTCCATGTTATTATGGACTGCAGATAATGCAATAATGTATCTGTATATGCAGTATGCTTATGCAATTAAGAAATAAATTATGATTTACAATTTGTGATATTTATATCTCTGTTGAGTCTTATCAATGCAATATCATCAACTGATCCGCTTCGATACTCATATCCCGGTTGGATGATCAATTCCTCAGGTTCATAGTCCTCAGGCATGCTAAAAGCAACTATTCCTTTGTTAGGACGGGAGGAGCCAATGAAATCTCGAATACATTCATATTCTCTGTTTTCATTGATCTCAGCAAGCTGAATAATTTTCCTGCGACATCCACTCCAATTACTGGATTATTAACAGGTAATCTTCAGGATATAATTTAATAGTTTGTACTTACAAGGGGTACTCCCGATCTTTAAAGCAATGAGCTGCTGTTAAAACATATCTCTTGCTGAGGATTGTACCACTACAAACGTACGCTAAACCCTTCACCAGATGGACCTGTAGTCGCATTAACAAAGTAATAAATAAACAAAACAACAAAGGAATAATTACTAGAGTTAAACATAGCTTCCTTATCCACAATGCTTAGACTAAGTTTGTAAGAAAATTCCCAAAGCAAGCTGACCGGTCAATCCGATACGAGTCATCCAGGGGAAGTCTCCGGGATTAGCAATGTTGCCTCCTATAATCTTTGAATCGGTTGAATGATAACTCAAGCCGCACCTGTCAATAGGGAGTAACTTGTAGTTGACATGAGTCTGGTAATTGGGATCTGCGGCTTGAGCCGGGGCATTGGTGTAAGATTCCATCGGGCAGCAAACCTTAGAAATCAGAATTGATGTAATTGATAATCACCACATAAAATTATTACTGGAGTCCCAGATGCGATGTACGAAAACCCAACTTTGCTATTTTTGATCCCTTTGGGACACAAAAATGATCCCGAAATTCTTCCCATTTCTTTTACAAGTAAGTAGTGTGAAGTGGAGGGCAGTAGAGTAAATTATTTTGAAATAATTTTAACTAAATTTTGTTTGACTTACACAAACCCCCAGGGTTGAGCCATTTGTGGGGATCTTATGTACACATGTTTTTGGAACGTCTACTTCTAATTCTGAAACGGTTCAAAATATTCAACAAAATATTCGACATGTGAAATGTATTTTTTCTGTCTGTTTTTTTTTGTTATTTTTTCTTGTAAAGAGGTACACTTGACTTATTGACTATGCATGTATGTACATACCTTATAACATTTATGCCGGATTTAGACTAGGGCAAATCAGAATCAAAATCAGGTTTGCTTCAGGTTACACGTCAGAATTTGTATTTAGACTTAAGATTTAGAATTCGAATCAGAATCAGAATTCTGAAAATCTTAAGAATCTGAAATTTTTAAATTCTTAAGGGCATTTACACTTTTTGATAAGATTCTGAATGAGATTCAGAATTCGAAACAGAATCAGAATTCACCGTTTAGTTTTCAGAATCAGAATCCGAATCATGGAATTCTTAAGATTCTGATCATTCTGAAGAGTTGACTCGGAGTCAACTTATCAGATTTAAGAATTCTGACAAACCCATGGAGTATGGTGTAAATCATTGAATTACAATGATCGGAGTAAAATTATTGCATACAATTTAATTGTCTGTCTGCCAAAGGTATCCACCTATCCTATTTATAGGCCTATATATAGGATAAAAATAGGCAGGATGCAAAATCCAAGTAATTATAGGTAGTAAAATAGGGTGCAGTAATTACCGCTAAAATTAATCCTATATTATATGTAGGAGCTGCAAGAGTTCACTTTTTATTTAGGAACAAGGTAGGCAGTTTGCGAAGGTAAAAATAAGCATTTTTAATAATCTATTGACAAATTTGTCAAGCAATTAATTGATTTAACCTTAAATAAATCTCAAAAATATTCTTCAAATACGTGACATTTTAGTCACGTACATACATAGATAATTTTTAGTTGAAAAAATAAGCCTTTATAGGCTAAAAATAGGTCTTTATAGGCGAAAAAATAGGCATTTATAGGCTAAAATATAGGCATTTATAGGCTAAAAAATATGCATTTATAGGCTAAAATATAGGCAGAAGCATTACTGGAGTATATATGTAGGCAAATAGGTAGGCAATTTATTTTTGATAAATAATGTAGGTTAATATGTAGGGAAGGCAAAGCTGCAAAAAATATGTAGTATTTTAGGTAGGCTGAACCTTTTGGACACCTTTGCTGTCTGCCATTTTGTTTTGGAACATTTCATACCGCTCTCATATCTACACTTTCACAGTTTCAGTTCATACAAATTTTTAATTATTGCAATGACACAAAATATACATTCATTACAATTAGAATTAGATTTATTGAAGGAAATCCGAAATTCCGAAAATAGCCATTGTTGTTTGAAAAAGAAACAAAATTTTAAAAAATACAACAGCTAAACTTGAAGCCTGGAAAGCCGTTGCCAATTCGGTTCAAAAGGTTTCGAACATAACAGGTCACAGGTATACATTTTTACCTACAATTTTTTATTTCCATTTCTATAAATTTCCTCTTTTCTTACGAGATAGACGGCGAAACATAATGGGCTCAATTAAGTCCAGGCTGGTAGACATTTTAAACCGATGTTTTCGTTAAATTTTAAACTACAAAAATAATCAACGAATCTCACCCGGACAAGACTTTGTTGCCGCCCATCTTGTAATTCGTGCTTTCAAGGATGTATTTCAAAAATGTCTCTGATAAGTGTCAGAATTCTGATGTTCATTTAGACTTTAAGGATAAAAATCGGATGCAACAAATCTGAAACTGATTCGAATTACGACATCAGGTTTTGCATTTATACCTTCGTGTTTGGTGAATTCGAAATCCGATTCTGATTCGAATTCTGATTCGTCCTAGTCTAAAACCGGCATTATTATAAATTGCAACCTGGGTGGGCAGTACTATGTTTGCTTATGAGAAATTATGAGTTAATTCGAAGTTGTCAAGTAATCCACTTTGGAATGTTCGTAGGACTGGAGGTAGGAGTTGGTACAAATTGGTTTTGGGAATAAATATGTACTTACAAAAGGACACAAGTTACAAAATACAATGGACGTCCGTATTCCTGCCCACGGCATTTATTCTGTAAAGGTGTGAAATAATTACAGAAAGGATATTAATGATTAAATTATTTTCAGTCGCACGTCCTCTGTTGCGTTTTTTATGAGCGAGTTTTATGTCTTGAGAACCTTTTATTATTAGAACAAATTATATAGCAAGAAAATTTTTCCCACGAGGAAAAAAATACCCAACATGTTGATACATTTATTCATTCCCTTATACTGTCTAATTGTGAGTCAGTGAAATGACTTCATTGTATTCAAAATGACAGCAATCGCCAATCGCCTTCTCCGCCATTGTCTCATATTATCCAAAATGGTAAGTAGCTACATAGTATAGTATATAGCCTGACGCTACTCAAATGAGATCGGAACGCTTCTTCCCCGACAATTTGTCTTACTGTTTGGTTGTTTCGGAGTTGGCATCCATAATTATCATGTTCTGAATCTTCTTGGTTTGAATAAGAATTTGAAACAATCCATCAGCCCCCTACAATCTACTGCCTCATCCAACCATTTCCTTCAACTTCAAACTTCAAGAGTCTTTTTTTCAAAAAAGCCATTCCCATAGTGAAGCATTTTTTTGGAATCCTTACAATATATTTTGAAGATGATGAATGATGACAGTGGAAGAAGTGGTGGGGCATTTTAAAATCTTCGCTCTATCCTAAACGCGCTATTTAGGTTTGCGAGGACACATTGCCATTAAGCGCTTTTATAGCATGTAGGATGCTATATGTAATGCAATGGGAAAGCACACGGCACGCTTTGGCTTCAGCTAGAATGTCGCTCCGAGTCCTTTCCATAGTAGCAAGTTTTCTAGAGCAACGTCGGGGAGAAAAGTAAAAGTGAAAATTGCAAAGCTGGGCAAAGTATTCGCATACCTTAAAACCTACATATTTTTAGATTCTTACGAACAACCTACATTTTAGCATACATAAATCCCTCCCGAGACTTGACCCTACCTACAACCTACACACATACATCACTCCCTAGATTTGTCACTACCTACAACCTACATATATCACTCCCGAGATCTGTCCCTACCTACAACCAACATACCTCTTTGTCGTAATTGAATCATACCTGCAAAACTAAAATGAAATTATACATGCATAAATAATTGAAGTTATTTATACTTATTTACTCTTAATTTAAAACTAAACAATACATACATAGTTGGCAATGAAAATACTTGTTCAAGTCACTTTTTTTAAGTTTACCTTCGAAAAGTTTCAGATATTGTTTCAAAAAGGTTTTGTGTGCTACTTATTAAAAATCAATTTATGTTGCTCTTATTTCGAAGATTGTATATTACGGACGTTTTACACAATTTTACTGACTGATTCTCATGTTGAATCAACTTTTCACTTTGCACGTTATTTCGAAGGGGATAGACTTACTGCAAACGAATTGAAATCGTTTGCACTACAGCACGTAAACAAAAGTAAAAAGTATATGTAAAAGAAAATCTAGATGGGGCGAACAGAAAGGTTCAAACATACATACCTACATTTTCATGCTTAAGTACCTACCTTTTTCATGAGCGAAGCGATATACTGGGCTGGTTCGATCCGTTGGTGTCGCGTGTTTTCCACTCGAGCCCATCGCCCAGAGACAACGCAGAGACATGGTAAATAAAGATTTGGAAAGCCCATGGCGTAAATAAGCGCAGGGAAATAACATATTTTCAAATTTCGAAATTTTGAAAAAAAAATCAAAATTTTGAAAATAATGGAAAAACTCTATTTGCATTATTGACGTCACAATGGTTCAAGAATAACATCTCCTGCCGATTTTTTTTCGAAATTTCCAAATTTGGTCAAAAATACTATCAAAATGTCACTGGATTGGTTCAATCCTTTGGAGTCGCGTGATTCCAACGCGAGTCCTCCGCCTAGGGACAACGCAGAGATATGGTAATTACATATTTGGAAAGCCCATGGCGTATATATGTGCTGTCAAATACCAGTTTTTCAAATTCCGAAATTTTGAACAAAATTTCAAAATTTTGAAAATAATGTAAAAACTCTATTTGCATTATTGACGTCACAATGGTTCAAGAATAACATCTCCTGCCGATTTTTTTTCGAAATTTCCAAATTCGGTCAAAAATACTATCAAAATGTCACTGGATTGGTTCAATCCTTTGGAGTGATTCCAACGCGAGTCCTCCGCCTAGGGACAACGCAGAGACATGGTAAATACAGGTTTAGAGAGCCCATGGCGTTTATATGTGCAGGCATATACCAGTTTTTAAAATTTCGAAATTTTGAAAAAAAAAATCAAAATTTTGAAAATAATGAAAAAACTCTATATGCACTATTGGGGTCACAACGGTTCAAGAATAACCTCTCCTGCCGCATTTTTTCGAAATTTCCAAATTTGGTACAAATTTCTATCAAAATTTCACTGGATTGGGTCTATCCTTTGGAGTCGCGTGATTCCAAAGCGAGCACCCGGCTAGGGACAACGCAGAGACATGGTAAGTACAGGTTTGGAGAGCCCATGACGTAAATAAGGGCAGACAAATACCAGTTTTTCAAATTTCGAAATTTTGAAAATAATGCGAAAATTCTACATGCACTCTTGTTTATACTCGCTTCGCTCTCCATGTGACCGCCCCGCGGTTACAAGATTCAGATTTTTTATGTTGGTACGTACTGATTATTCCCAGCATACATGTATTGCATACAGTGCTCGGCATGGGTATGGGTACTACCCGGGTACGGATTTTGTGTACCCGAACAATTCCGGGTACTACCCGGGTACACTTTGGTCGGCTCAAAATCTCGGGTACGGATACGGGTATGGGTACGGGTACAAGGATTTCAAAATGGGTATATACCCACCGGGTACGGGTATAATGGTGTCATTTACCCGTACCCGCCACCATTGTACCCGAGTATTTGGATATGTTGAGATTTGAGACATTTTGATGAAATTTATGAAAATGATGGAACTTCCGTTGGAAAATTCTGTCGGTATTTTTAGTAATTCTGAATAGCTTATTGCTAATACCCTTTTAACCTTACAACATGCAGTAACTGTATTTCAGACTGTGTTGCTAAAATATATATTTATATCTATAATATATATTTTTATGGAAACATGTTTTAGGAAGAATAATTATTAATAAACAGACGAGGAATAATATCAAAATAGAAGTGGAGAATAGGATTCAACGAAATTTTATACAAAACGTCTTCATAATGTAGTATTTCGTCACTAATTGCATAAATAGTCTGATTGACACGTATGCACATGATACTTCATTAGCCATTAGCCACAAGCCACAATGAATACAATTTAAAAATTAGAGTTGCGATCAGTTGGATGGCAAGATATTTTTTGTAATTGGTAGTTGATTAGGAAAAGGCGGATATTTGTAACAAGATATTAATGAGTTACATGTACACAAAGCTACTGGGATGAGAAAATTAATGTAAAAGGCCGACTAAATCAAGAAGTGAAAAACCGAGTAGCCAAGTCCCAAGCCAAAAATGCATGTACATATGGACTGGGTCCTATAAAATACTTCGCCCATCAGCCCATAAACAATCAAATGGGGATAATTTTACTTCTAATCAAAAAAGCTTATAGTTTTCTACTCTTCAATAAAAATATACAATATCAAAAACCTCTCTAGTTAGCCAAAATTACCCACTCAGGTGTCATACATTATTACATATAACGTACTATGATATTACATTAAAACAAATCTGGATAAAGTACCCGGGTACGAGTACGGGTACGACACTGAGATACCCGAGTATGGGTACAATTTTCGTGTATTTTCGGGTACGGGTACAATACGGGTACAGGTACATGGATTGAGATTACATTGCGGGTACGAAAAATTTGTACCCGGATACTCGGGTATGGGTACGGGTATAGATACCAGTTATTGAAATACCCGCACTTCGGGTACGGATACGGGTACCGATTTTTCGTACCCGTGCCGAGCACTGATTGCATGTATGTTTCCCTCGAAATAAGCAGCCTACATACAAATGCCTACAAAATATGTGAAAATTTGAGCACAGCCTACAATTTTGCCTACTTGTAGGCATACATGTAGGGTATGCGCCCAGCTTTGGAAAATTGCTGATACCGACCAGCAAAGTAATTATATGAATTGAGGGGAGTCACTCAATATATAGGTACTTCCAACGCTATTTTTAAGGTTTTTTAATGGTTAAGTTAAATGAATTAGTTTCGTGCGCGAGTAACTCCTAGCCGCTATCAACGGATCAAACGTTGGGCATGTGCAGGGCCTTGGTGGGAAGTTTGCAAAGAGCACTCAACCGTGATTTTTGATGTGATGCAATGTAATGTAAACTACTTGAAATGAGTTGTTTTACTCGAATGTAATCCCCTTACACTATATCATATTGCCCCTGCGAAGCGGGTTACCTTTCTAGTTAATTATTAAAGCGCACTTTTTGTCCGTTTATTTAAAGTTTCGCACGTTCATAATTCAATGGCCTCACACAACGCCCAAAAGGTGGCACGCCAAGCACTCCTTATTATTAACGAGCACTACCTGCCCGTTTATTTAAAGCGCTAATCAATATTAAATAATAACCACTAACCACGCACGATTTATTAGGCATACAACAAGTCTCTACGACAGGGCTTGATTCGTAAACCGTTTGGTTTTTAGGGACGAAGCAAAGCGAGAGTCCCTATTGCGAAGGTCTGGCTATCTGCCTGTCTGCCTGTCTGTAGAGGCTGTCTTGTCTGCACGATATCTGCAGAAGCATTGCTACTACACACTTGTTGAACCCTATTGTTTTTGAAGGACATCATGTCATCCTAGTGGTCTCAGAAAACTAAATTAGCTCACGTATAAACTCATAGTAATACATATGTGTGCACAATGGGTAGTACAGCTTGCGCCATCTATTGTAGGATTTGTTGTTGAACTGAATTGCAAAAAGGAAGAACCCTATTGTTTTTGAAGGACATCGTCTCATCCGTTTGACCTCAACAAATTAAATGAAGTCGCGTATAAACTTATGGCATTGTGTATATATGTAGACAAACTACTACATAACGCATGCTCCATCTATCCATCCGTCTTGCAAAGTGACGTTTATTTTTTAGGGGCGAAGCGGAGCGAGATCCCTATTGCGAAGGTCTGGCTGTCTGGCTGTCTGTAGAGGTTGTCTTGTCCGCACGATATATGCAGAACCATTGCTACTACACATTACAAAATTTTTACCGGGACAGATCATGCAAAAAGGAAGAACAATATTGCTTTTGAAGGACATCGTGTCATTCGTTTGACCTCAGAAAATTAAATGAGGTCACGTATAAACTCATACTAATACATACGTGTTCACATTGGGGAGTACAGCTTGCGCTATCTATTCCAGGATTTGTTGTTTACATTGAATTGTGTGTTATAACCACCGGTGAAGGTCGGGAGTACTGGTTCATAGTGTTTTAAAATCGAATATGAAACGTTTTGCACAATTTACTATATGCACACTGAATATAATACAACATGCAAGGAAGCACCTGTATAAACCAATTTTTATTTTGCCTCAGTTAACATCTTTGCCCACTGCATATAAATGTGACCAGTACGGGGGAAAATTAAATACAGGTTCCGTTTCCTTGTACACACCACATTGACATTACTGTTAATAACACTTGTTGCCACATTCCGCCGGCGCTTCGCCCCCTGGTGACTTAGCACGTAGTGCTGATCACAGATGATTTTTAATTTCTACAATCACACTACCACCTCTTCAAGTAATCGTCCCAGTGAAGCACAGGGCTTTTACTAGTAGTAGTTTAATAACATAAAGTTGAATGTACATACTACCTCGCGCGCGGTTCTATCAAAGTCAATGTGTTCTGACGAGTCCATCTAAATTCAAGTTCAAGGTAGTCAATTGTTTCAGCATTCCCTTAAGGACATGCCTTTGCTTGTGACAGTGGCGTTGCTTCCGTGCTTCAGCTCCAGGAACATCAGGAAATCTGTGGAACTTAAATTCATCAGAAATAATTTATTCAATTTGTATTACTAAATTTGTAGGTAATAATAAACGAGAAATCCAGGGATTTGTTTTGTGTTCCAGTATAATTACAAAGATGCTATAATAGACTTGTAACTGTTGTGACGTTCTGTTAATGTCAGTGAATTGTGGAGTCAGCGAGTAGTGACACAGTGACATATTCCTTGGATGATGTCATCTGTCCTCAATTGTCTATTTATGGTATGGACTGTGGATTACATTCTTGCTTCAGCTACCTGTTACAATGAAGGTCAACGGGAGTGAAAAGTAAAGCAAAATATAGTTCAAGAGCACCAATAAGTTACGTTTGTGTGGGTCTTGTACTCGATTGTAATTTGGATGATTTAGTTTTTGGTGGTGGTGCAGTTTCCTTGGTAGTTGAATTTTGGAATTGTTTGGGGTGAGCGATCGTTTTCAGGTAAGTACTGGATGTTTTATGATTGTGTTTGAGTTACTCGTTCAATTTAGTGTGGACTCTTTAGTGTGTTGAATGGAAGTTTTTGGGTCATGGGTAGTTGAAATTTGATTTGTTTTAGGAAAGACTGATGTAACTCATATTCTCGTTATACATGGATGATGGAGGGCTCCGACGATTTAGACTTTCTGATGGGAGACGAAAGCTTGGCGGAGGAAGATCGGTCCGACGAAGTAATTGAGGTTTTGGATACCGGGCATTCTTTTACCTAGAAGTTTATACTCTTATTGATTCTTGATGTTTTTTGGACTATATAGTAATTATCTGGTATGGGATGATTTGGCATGAGAAGGGTTTTTTATGCATGATCTGCATTCTGACTCTTGGAGTTCTCATTGGTTTTCTTTTGTCACAGATAAAACAAGCGTTAGCAGAGCTGGATGAAACTTTACAGGATGAGGATAAAAGTGTGTATTCGCTTATCTTGGATGAAAACGGGCACGTTGAAACACCTTCTCCAGTCAATGGTACAGGGAAATCTGCAATGGGCCCATTGGAGGCCTGAGCAGTCTCCTCTCATCCATCGAGATGAGAGTGACCCCCTAAAATACATACATACAGTCAATGGTATAAATGGTAACTAAAGAGATATGGAAGTATCAAGTGTGCAATGCCTTCAAGTCATGCATTTTTATTTGTCCCTATGAAGAACTTAGCGATTAACAATTAAGTTTGGGATGTAATTGTGAACTTGGAACTGTAGTGGTTTTGATGAAACTGTTTTGTTTGTAAGATATTTTTGGTATTTTGATAAATAGTTTGTTTTGTGTTTCTTAGGAAGGAAGTATGATGATGATCACGTGATTTCCTTTGGTCTGCCCAGGAAAGTAAGGTTTGAGAACATTCCAGTAGAAAGCATTTAGGGAAGTAAACTGAATGGAGAAGATCAACAGGTGCAAGTTGTATGTCATAGTATCTTAGGAAAGAAAACGTTTGCGACAACAGAATGAATGAATCTTACCCATCAACAGAATGTGATGCAGTCAAGACATGAAATTCTGAGATGAGAACTCCTCCACAAAATTGTCCATTTCGAGCGTCTCTGTAGGTAAAATTGTGTATACTTGTAATTGATCATTTACCGATTAGCATTGGTGATTAGAAGATTTATATTATTAGTTCATAGTTCATCAATTTTGAAAATAATTACCCAACTCCATCAGCTCTCAAAAGAGCAGCCATCCAAGGCCATGCTTTCGGACCTGCCAGTCTTCCCCCCACAATCCGAGGAATTTGTTTCTCACTAATACCGCATTGTCTTCGGGTAGGCAAAGGCTCGGCAGGTTCCGCAGGGATATTTGGAGGGAGTAGGACAGGCTCTACAACCGACAGAGGGGTCTTGTGGTAGTTGTGGGACTTGGAGCAAATGTAACCGAAGCATCCGGCTGGACACACTCCTACAAATCTGTTTCGAATCACACATCGAGTACTGATGCAAAGAAATCATTCTTGAACGTGTCTAAAACGAAGTGTTCTAAATGTCGACAACGATCTCGTTGGTTCAAAGGAGTTCTACAGGTTCGGAGTTGCTCTTCCATCTGATAAGAAACAGTGTCAATTGTCCTTGTCATCGAGCCCATCAATCTTGTATAAAAAAAATGGGATGATTTGGCATGAGAAGTGTTTTTTATGCATGATCTGAATTCTGACTCTTGGAGTTCTCATTGTTTTTCTTTTGTCACAGATAAAACAAGCGTTAGCAGAGCTGGATGAAACTTTTCAGGATGAGGATGAAAGTGTACATTCGCTTGTCTTGGATGAAAACGGGCGCGTTGAGACACCTTCTCCAGCCAATGTTATAAATGGTAACTAAAGCGATTTATAGGTATCAAGTGTGCAATACCAAGTGTGGAACTGTAGTGGTTTTGATGTAACTGTTTTGTTCGTAAAGTATTTTTGGTGTTTTGGTAAGTATTTTAGGTAGTTACGCGGATAATAGACAAATGAAAAGCAGTATGAAAAAGGAGGCAATTTTAATTGGTGTTACAGAGACCAGACACCCAGTGGGTAAGTTCCGCGGAGGAATTTTTTTGCTAAACCAAACACCCGTTGAGAAATCAGTGAAATTCGTTTTTTTGGGTGAAGCCGGAATTTCTCGGGAACCAGTTGTCCCATTTTCACGATGTTTCGGTCATGTATAGAAAATGGAGTCCTCTAGTGCAGCATTCCAGCGTCTTAGAATCAAAATCAGAAAAAAAATGTATTTTTCTTCTATGATTTCACATTTCACCCTGTTATGATGAGGTACAAAATGCTGAAAAATACAATTTTTTTCTGAATTTGGTCTAATTTTCAAAATCGCTGCAATGCTGCACTAGAGCACTCTATTCTCTACACATGACACGAAACATCGTGAAAATCGGACAACTGGTTCCCGAGAAATCCCGTCTTAACCCAAACAACCGCATTTCACTGATTTCTCAACGGATGTTTGGTCTAGCAAAAAAATTCCTCCGCGGAACTTACCCACGGGGGGTCTGGTCTCTGTAACAACAATTAAAACTGCCTCCTTTGTCAAACTGCTTTTCGCTTGTCTATTCTCCGCCTGACTATCCTTTGTTTTGTGTTATTTCAGGAAGGAAGTATGATGATGACGACGTGATTTACTTTTGACTGCCTAGGAAAGTAAAGTTTGAGAACGTTCCAGAAGAAAGCATGCAGTGAAGTAAACTGAATTAAGAAGATCAACAGGTGCAAGTTCAACCGTCAACAGTGTCATTCCTTCATCAAGGCCACTGCCCACGTCCACCGGCACCTATAGATAAGATAAATAACATCACAAAACAAAATCACGAAGATTTTGAGAAGTTGTACACAATTATTGATTTCCGGAAAAAGTATGTTCAGCCGTTTGAACAGGATGCCGAGGCCTATGCTAAGTTTAAGAGGAGCTTAAATCATCAAATTCGGTTATTGAAGACAGAAATGAATCAAATAAAGATTCATAACGACGAATTGGAAAAAGCTCTATGTAATTATTACTTTGTTTTCCTATTGGATTCTGTAAATTTTTAATTCAGAATTTTCGGATTTTTAGATTTTTTTTCTATTTTATTTAATTTTTTTAGTGATTCAGAATGAGTAAATTGGTTACTTGAAAGCTAAAGTGACTGAAGCATTGGAAAAATATGACCAAATTCGTCACCAAGAGGTCTCTGCGAGGGAAGAATCTGATCAACACGCTGATGAAGTACGCAGTCCTATCGAGCTCCTGTTCTTCATTTGTTACAATGCTACTCATCAAGCTCACAGTTTCCTTCTTCTTTCTGTCCAATTTCTACCTCCCGTTTTCAGAAGGTACGGTTTATATTTAAGCAAAAATACATTTTCCAGTAAAAATAGAAATGGGTGCAGGCGTGATATCAACGCATTGTTTTCTTTCCAGCACAAGGTCTTAAAGGAGGACTCGGAGGAACGCTAGGAGGGATTTTTGTAGGAGGTTATATAAGTAACTTAAAATACATAATTACGGTTAATAATATTTCGAAGCAGTGAACTAAAAGTATTGCTGATTTTTTGTTCCTTGAAGGTTCCAAACGCCCGAATAACAATGCTAACAATCAATATAGACCGGGTCAGGGTGTTAATGTGATTTCTACTACCAAACCAAGTCACACAACTACCACAAGACGCCCTCCGCCGATTGTAGAACCTGTGCCACACCCTCCAAATATCTCTGCGGAACCTGTCGAGCCTTTGCCTTCCAGAAGACAGTGTGGTATTAGCGAGAAGCAAATTCCTCGTATTGTGGGGGGAAGAATGGCAGATCCGAAGGCATGGCCTTGGATGGCTGCTCTTTTGAGAGCTGATGGTGTTGGGTAAATATTTTCAGATTTATTGATAAACTATGAACTAGTATAAATCTTCTAATCACCAATGCGGTAAATGATCGATTACATGTAAACATAATTTTATCTACAGAGACGCTCGAAATGGTCAAATTTGTGGAGGAGTACTCATCTCAGAATTTCATGTCTTGACTGCATCACATTGTGTTGATGGGTAAGATTCATTCATTCTGCTGTCGTAAACGTTTTCTTGCCTACGATACCACGACTTATTGTTAGTTACTACTAATTGTGTTTGGAGCTGTAATAAGCACTAAAGCCACATTTATATTCATTACTTTGCAGTTTTGAGTCCAAAGACTTGAAAATTAGGCTGGGAGAGTACGACTTTGACAGATTTGACGATTCCGTAGTCAGAGATTACAATGTCATTTCCATCAAGATTCACAAAAACTACAATAGGTTCGAATTTATCATTTTAAATAGTACCTCAGTTGACAACAGATCACAGTAATAATATAATTGTTCATTTTTCAGGTACAATTACAAAAACGATATAGCTCTAGTGACCCTAAGCGAGTCCGCTTACTTCAATAGAAAAATCCATCATATTTGTCTTCCTCCTCCGAACGAACAATTCATAAACCAAGTGGGTATTGTGACAGGCTGGGGAACCATTTACTACGGAGGACCTGAGTCGAGTAAACTTATGGAAGTGTCAGTTCTCGTCTGGAAACAGGAAGACTGTCAGGCAGCCTATACTCAACCCATCGAGGTAATCATTATCATGAGTCCTACTATTTCCAGATGTTCTAGAACCAGAAATGTATATTCAAAACTTTTTGTCATAATGACAGGTCTGTCAACAGTAATATTATTTCTTATTAGGAAACCAACCTCTGCGCTGGAGTTCGGTCAGGGGGCAAAGATTCATGTGAAGGGGATTCGGGTGACGTTTGAGATAGTGATTTCAGGCAGCGAAAGTAGTTTGTGAACAACTTAATTCAAATTAGTATAATGTTTTAGGTGGACCCTTGCAACATCAAATTAGAGATCGATGGTACAGTATTGGTGTGGTCTCTTGGGGAATCCGGTGTGCGGAGCCAGGATACCCAGGTGTTTACACCCGTGTTAATAGATACCTCGAGTGGCTAAGGAACCAAATGATATAATCTGCGAAGTTATTTTGAAACCATTGCACCGCACAGATTGATCAATGCAGGCTTGTACCTCTTCAAGCTTAAGGATATTAATTTTTAATCATACAGCATACTGACGTTGATATTAACCTATTCCGTTGCACGTTTTCCATGTTATTATGGACTGCAGATAATGCAATAATGTATCTGTATATGCAGTATGCTTATGCAATTAAGAAATAAATTATGATTTACAATTTGTGATATTTATATCTCTGTTGAGTCTTATCAATGCAATATCATCAACTGATCCGCTTCGATACTCATATCCCGGTTGGATGATCAATTCCTCAGGTTCATAGTCCTCAGGCATGCTAAAAGCAACTATTCCTTTGTTAGGACGGGAGGAGCCAATGAAATCTCGAATACATTCATATTCTCTGTTTTCATTGATCTCAGCAAGCTGAATAATTTTCCTGCGACATCCACTCCAATTACTGGATTATTAACAGGTAATCTTCAGGATATAATTTAATAGTTTGTACTTACAAGGGGTACTCCCGATCTTTAAAGCAATGAGCTGCTGTTAAAACATATCTCTTGCTGAGGATTGTACCACTACAAACGTACGCTAAACCCTTCACCAGATGGACCTGTAGTCGCATTAACAAAGTAATAAATAAACAAAACAACAAAGGAATAATTACTAGAGTTAAACATAGCTTCCTTATCCACAATGCTTAGACTAAGTTTGTAAGAAAATTCCCAAAGCAAGCTGACCGGTCAATCCGATACGAGTCATCCAGGGGAAGTCTCCGGGATTAGCAATGTTGCCTCCTATAATCTTTGAATCGGTTGAATGATAACTCAAGCCGCACCTGTCAATAGGGAGTAACTTGTAGTTGACATGAGTCTGGTAATTGGGATCTGCGGCTTGAGCCGGGGCATTGGTGTAAGATTCCATCGGGCAGCAAACCTTAGAAATCAGAATTGATGTAATTGATAATCACCACATAAAATTATTACTGGAGTCCCAGATGCGATGTACGAAAACCCAACTTTGCTATTTTTGATCCCTTTGGGACACAAAAATGATCCCGAAATTCTTCCCATTTCTTTTACAAGTAAGTAGTGTGAAGTGGAGGGCAGTAGAGTAAATTATTTTGAAATAATTTTAACTAAATTTTGTTTGACTTACACAAACCCCCAGGGTTGAGCCATTTGTGGGGATCTTATGTACACATGTTTTTGGAACGTCTACTTCTAATTCTGAAACGGTTCAAAATATTCAACAAAATATTCGACATGTGAAATGTATTTTTTCTGTCTGTTTTTTTTTGTTATTTTTTCTTGTAAAGAGGTACACTTGACTTATTGACTATGCATGTATGTACATACCTTATAACATTTATGCCGGATTTAGACTAGGGCAAATCAGAATCAAAATCAGGTTTGCTTCAGGTTACACGTCAGAATTTGTATTTAGACTTAAGATTTAGAATTCGAATCAGAATCAGAATTCTGAAAATCTTAAGAATCTGAAATTTTTAAATTCTTAAGGGCATTTACACTTTTTGATAAGATTCTGAATGAGATTCAGAATTCGAAACAGAATCAGAATTCACCGTTTAGTTTTCAGAATCAGAATCCGAATCATGGAATTCTTAAGATTCTGATCATTCTGAAGAGTTGACTCGGAGTCAACTTATCAGATTTAAGAATTCTGACAAACCCATGGAGTATGGTGTAAATCATTGAATTACAATGATCGGAGTAAAATTATTGCATACAATTTAATTGTCTGTCTGCCAAAGGTATCCACCTATCCTATTTATAGGCCTATATATAGGATAAAAATAGGCAGGATGCAAAATCCAAGTAATTATAGGTAGTAAAATAGGGTGCAGTAATTACCGCTAAAATTAATCCTATATTATATGTAGGAGCTGCAAGAGTTCACTTTTTATTTAGGAACAAGGTAGGCAGTTTGCGAAGGTAAAAATAAGCATTTTTAATAATCTATTGACAAATTTGTCAAGCAATTAATTGATTTAACCTTAAATAAATCTCAAAAATATTCTTCAAATACGTGACATTTTAGTCACGTACATACATAGATAATTTTTAGTTGAAAAAATAAGCCTTTATAGGCTAAAAATAGGTCTTTATAGGCGAAAAAATAGGCATTTATAGGCTAAAATATAGGCATTTATAGGCTAAAAAATATGCATTTATAGGCTAAAATATAGGCAGAAGCATTACTGGAGTATATATGTAGGCAAATAGGTAGGCAATTTATTTTTGATAAATAATGTAGGTTAATATGTAGGGAAGGCAAAGCTGCAAAAAATATGTAGTATTTTAGGTAGGCTGAACCTTTTGGACACCTTTGCTGTCTGCCATTTTGTTTTGGAACATTTCATACCGCTCTCATATCTACACTTTCACAGTTTCAGTTCATACAAATTTTTAATTATTGCAATGACACAAAATATACATTCATTACAATTAGAATTAGATTTATTGAAGGAAATCCGAAATTCCGAAAATAGCCATTGTTGTTTGAAAAAGAAACAAAATTTTAAAAAATACAACAGCTAAACTTGAAGCCTGGAAAGCCGTTGCCAATTCGGTTCAAAAGGTTTCGAACATAACAGGTCACAGGTATACATTTTTACCTACAATTTTTTATTTCCATTTCTATAAATTTCCTCTTTTCTTACGAGATAGACGGCGAAACATAATGGGCTCAATTAAGTCCAGGCTGGTAGACATTTTAAACCGATGTTTTCGTTAAATTTTAAACTACAAAAATAATCAACGAATCTCACCCGGACAAGACTTTGTTGCCGCCCATCTTGTAATTCGTGCTTTCAAGGATGTATTTCAAAAATGTCTCTGATAAGTGTCAGAATTCTGATGTTCATTTAGACTTTAAGGATAAAAATCGGATGCAACAAATCTGAAACTGATTCGAATTACGACATCAGGTTTTGCATTTATACCTTCGTGTTTGGTGAATTCGAAATCCGATTCTGATTCGAATTCTGATTCGTCCTAGTCTAAAACCGGCATTATTATAAATTGCAACCTGGGTGGGCAGTACTATGTTTGCTTATGAGAAATTATGAGTTAATTCGAAGTTGTCAAGTAATCCACTTTGGAATGTTCGTAGGACTGGAGGTAGGAGTTGGTACAAATTGGTTTTGGGAATAAATATGTACTTACAAAAGGACACAAGTTACAAAATACAATGGACGTCCGTATTCCTGCCCACGGCATTTATTCTGTAAAGGTGTGAAATAATTACAGAAAGGATATTAATGATTAAATTATTTTCAGTCGCACGTCCTCTGTTGCGTTTTTTATGAGCGAGTTTTATGTCTTGAGAACCTTTTATTATTAGAACAAATTATATAGCAAGAAAATTTTTCCCACGAGGAAAAAAATACCCAACATGTTGATACATTTATTCATTCCCTTATACTGTCTAATTGTGAGTCAGTGAAATGACTTCATTGTATTCAAAATGACAGCAATCGCCAATCGCCTTCTCCGCCATTGTCTCATATTATCCAAAATGGTAAGTAGCTACATAGTATAGTATATAGCCTGACGCTACTCAAATGAGATCGGAACGCTTCTTCCCCGACAATTTGTCTTACTGTTTGGTTGTTTCGGAGTTGGCATCCATAATTATCATGTTCTGAATCTTCTTGGTTTGAATAAGAATTTGAAACAATCCATCAGCCCCCTACAATCTACTGCCTCATCCAACCATTTCCTTCAACTTCAAACTTCAAGAGTCTTTTTTTCAAAAAAGCCATTCCCATAGTGAAGCATTTTTTTGGAATCCTTACAATATATTTTGAAGATGATGAATGATGACAGTGGAAGAAGTGGTGGGGCATTTTAAAATCTTCGCTCTATCCTAAACGCGCTATTTAGGTTTGCGAGGACACATTGCCATTAAGCGCTTTTATAGCATGTAGGATGCTATATGTAATGCAATGGGAAAGCACACGGCACGCTTTGGCTTCAGCTAGAATGTCGCTCCGAGTCCTTTCCATAGTAGCAAGTTTTCTAGAGCAACGTCGGGGAGAAAAGTAAAAGTGAAAATTGCAAAGCTGGGCAAAGTATTCGCATACCTTAAAACCTACATATTTTTAGATTCTTACGAACAACCTACATTTTAGCATACATAAATCCCTCCCGAGACTTGACCCTACCTACAACCTACACACATACATCACTCCCTAGATTTGTCACTACCTACAACCTACATATATCACTCCCGAGATCTGTCCCTACCTACAACCAACATACCTCTTTGTCGTAATTGAATCATACCTGCAAAACTAAAATGAAATTATACATGCATAAATAATTGAAGTTATTTATACTTATTTACTCTTAATTTAAAACTAAACAATACATACATAGTTGGCAATGAAAATACTTGTTCAAGTCACTTTTTTTAAGTTTACCTTCGAAAAGTTTCAGATATTGTTTCAAAAAGGTTTTGTGTGCTACTTATTAAAAATCAATTTATGTTGCTCTTATTTCGAAGATTGTATATTACGGACGTTTTACACAATTTTACTGACTGATTCTCATGTTGAATCAACTTTTCACTTTGCACGTTATTTCGAAGGGGATAGACTTACTGCAAACGAATTGAAATCGTTTGCACTACAGCACGTAAACAAAAGTAAAAAGTATATGTAAAAGAAAATCTAGATGGGGCGAACAGAAAGGTTCAAACATACATACCTACATTTTCATGCTTAAGTACCTACCTTTTTCATGAGCGAAGCGATATACTGGGCTGGTTCGATCCGTTGGTGTCGCGTGTTTTCCACTCGAGCCCATCGCCCAGAGACAACGCAGAGACATGGTAAATAAAGATTTGGAAAGCCCATGGCGTAAATAAGCGCAGGGAAATAACATATTTTCAAATTTCGAAATTTTGAAAAAAAAATCAAAATTTTGAAAATAATGGAAAAACTCTATTTGCATTATTGACGTCACAATGGTTCAAGAATAACATCTCCTGCCGATTTTTTTTCGAAATTTCCAAATTTGGTCAAAAATACTATCAAAATGTCACTGGATTGGTTCAATCCTTTGGAGTCGCGTGATTCCAACGCGAGTCCTCCGCCTAGGGACAACGCAGAGATATGGTAATTACATATTTGGAAAGCCCATGGCGTATATATGTGCTGTCAAATACCAGTTTTTCAAATTCCGAAATTTTGAACAAAATTTCAAAATTTTGAAAATAATGTAAAAACTCTATTTGCATTATTGACGTCACAATGGTTCAAGAATAACATCTCCTGCCGATTTTTTTTCGAAATTTCCAAATTCGGTCAAAAATACTATCAAAATGTCACTGGATTGGTTCAATCCTTTGGAGTGATTCCAACGCGAGTCCTCCGCCTAGGGACAACGCAGAGACATGGTAAATACAGGTTTAGAGAGCCCATGGCGTTTATATGTGCAGGCATATACCAGTTTTTAAAATTTCGAAATTTTGAAAAAAAAAATCAAAATTTTGAAAATAATGAAAAAACTCTATATGCACTATTGGGGTCACAACGGTTCAAGAATAACCTCTCCTGCCGCATTTTTTCGAAATTTCCAAATTTGGTACAAATTTCTATCAAAATTTCACTGGATTGGGTCTATCCTTTGGAGTCGCGTGATTCCAAAGCGAGCACCCGGCTAGGGACAACGCAGAGACATGGTAAGTACAGGTTTGGAGAGCCCATGACGTAAATAAGGGCAGACAAATACCAGTTTTTCAAATTTCGAAATTTTGAAAATAATGCGAAAATTCTACATGCACTCTTGTTTATACTCGCTTCGCTCTCCATGTGACCGCCCCGCGGTTACAAGATTCAGATTTTTTATGTTGGTACGTACTGATTATTCCCAGCATACATGTATTGCATACAGTGCTCGGCATGGGTATGGGTACTACCCGGGTACGGATTTTGTGTACCCGAACAATTCCGGGTACTACCCGGGTACACTTTGGTCGGCTCAAAATCTCGGGTACGGATACGGGTATGGGTACGGGTACAAGGATTTCAAAATGGGTATATACCCACCGGGTACGGGTATAATGGTGTCATTTACCCGTACCCGCCACCATTGTACCCGAGTATTTGGATATGTTGAGATTTGAGACATTTTGATGAAATTTATGAAAATGATGGAACTTCCGTTGGAAAATTCTGTCGGTATTTTTAGTAATTCTGAATAGCTTATTGCTAATACCCTTTTAACCTTACAACATGCAGTAACTGTATTTCAGACTGTGTTGCTAAAATATATATTTATATCTATAATATATATTTTTATGGAAACATGTTTTAGGAAGAATAATTATTAATAAACAGACGAGGAATAATATCAAAATAGAAGTGGAGAATAGGATTCAACGAAATTTTATACAAAACGTCTTCATAATGTAGTATTTCGTCACTAATTGCATAAATAGTCTGATTGACACGTATGCACATGATACTTCATTAGCCATTAGCCACAAGCCACAATGAATACAATTTAAAAATTAGAGTTGCGATCAGTTGGATGGCAAGATATTTTTTGTAATTGGTAGTTGATTAGGAAAAGGCGGATATTTGTAACAAGATATTAATGAGTTACATGTACACAAAGCTACTGGGATGAGAAAATTAATGTAAAAGGCCGACTAAATCAAGAAGTGAAAAACCGAGTAGCCAAGTCCCAAGCCAAAAATGCATGTACATATGGACTGGGTCCTATAAAATACTTCGCCCATCAGCCCATAAACAATCAAATGGGGATAATTTTACTTCTAATCAAAAAAGCTTATAGTTTTCTACTCTTCAATAAAAATATACAATATCAAAAACCTCTCTAGTTAGCCAAAATTACCCACTCAGGTGTCATACATTATTACATATAACGTACTATGATATTACATTAAAACAAATCTGGATAAAGTACCCGGGTACGAGTACGGGTACGACACTGAGATACCCGAGTATGGGTACAATTTTCGTGTATTTTCGGGTACGGGTACAATACGGGTACAGGTACATGGATTGAGATTACATTGCGGGTACGAAAAATTTGTACCCGGATACTCGGGTATGGGTACGGGTATAGATACCAGTTATTGAAATACCCGCACTTCGGGTACGGATACGGGTACCGATTTTTCGTACCCGTGCCGAGCACTGATTGCATGTATGTTTCCCTCGAAATAAGCAGCCTACATACAAATGCCTACAAAATATGTGAAAATTTGAGCACAGCCTACAATTTTGCCTACTTGTAGGCATACATGTAGGGTATGCGCCCAGCTTTGGAAAATTGCTGATACCGACCAGCAAAGTAATTATATGAATTGAGGGGAGTCACTCAATATATAGGTACTTCCAACGCTATTTTTAAGGTTTTTTAATGGTTAAGTTAAATGAATTAGTTTCGTGCGCGAGTAACTCCTAGCCGCTATCAACGGATCAAACGTTGGGCATGTGCAGGGCCTTGGTGGGAAGTTTGCAAAGAGCACTCAACCGTGATTTTTGATGTGATGCAATGTAATGTAAACTACTTGAAATGAGTTGTTTTACTCGAATGTAATCCCCTTACACTATATCATATTGCCCCTGCGAAGCGGGTTACCTTTCTAGTTAATTATTAAAGCGCACTTTTTGTCCGTTTATTTAAAGTTTCGCACGTTCATAATTCAATGGCCTCACACAACGCCCAAAAGGTGGCACGCCAAGCACTCCTTATTATTAACGAGCACTACCTGCCCGTTTATTTAAAGCGCTAATCAATATTAAATAATAACCACTAACCACGCACGATTTATTAGGCATACAACAAGTCTCTACGACAGGGCTTGATTCGTAAACCGTTTGGTTTTTAGGGACGAAGCAAAGCGAGAGTCCCTATTGCGAAGGTCTGGCTATCTGCCTGTCTGCCTGTCTGTAGAGGCTGTCTTGTCTGCACGATATCTGCAGAAGCATTGCTACTACACACTTGTTGAACCCTATTGTTTTTGAAGGACATCATGTCATCCTAGTGGTCTCAGAAAACTAAATTAGCTCACGTATAAACTCATAGTAATACATATGTGTGCACAATGGGTAGTACAGCTTGCGCCATCTATTGTAGGATTTGTTGTTGAACTGAATTGCAAAAAGGAAGAACCCTATTGTTTTTGAAGGACATCGTCTCATCCGTTTGACCTCAACAAATTAAATGAAGTCGCGTATAAACTTATGGCATTGTGTATATATGTAGACAAACTACTACATAACGCATGCTCCATCTATCCATCCGTCTTGCAAAGTGACGTTTATTTTTTAGGGGCGAAGCGGAGCGAGATCCCTATTGCGAAGGTCTGGCTGTCTGGCTGTCTGTAGAGGTTGTCTTGTCCGCACGATATATGCAGAACCATTGCTACTACACATTACAAAATTTTTACCGGGACAGATCATGCAAAAAGGAAGAACAATATTGCTTTTGAAGGACATCGTGTCATTCGTTTGACCTCAGAAAATTAAATGAGGTCACGTATAAACTCATACTAATACATACGTGTTCACATTGGGGAGTACAGCTTGCGCTATCTATTCCAGGATTTGTTGTTTACATTGAATTGTGTGTTATAACCACCGGTGAAGGTCGGGAGTACTGGTTCATAGTGTTTTAAAATCGAATATGAAACGTTTTGCACAATTTACTATATGCACACTGAATATAATACAACATGCAAGGAAGCACCTGTATAAACCAATTTTTATTTTGCCTCAGTTAACATCTTTGCCCACTGCATATAAATGTGACCAGTACGGGGGAAAATTAAATACAGGTTCCGTTTCCTTGTACACACCACATTGACATTACTGTTAATAACACTTGTTGCCACATTCCGCCGGCGCTTCGCCCCCTGGTGACTTAGCACGTAGTGCTGATCACAGATGATTTTTAATTTCTACAATCACACTACCACCTCTTCAAGTAATCGTCCCAGTGAAGCACAGGGCTTTTACTAGTAGTAGTTTAATAACATAAAGTTGAATGTACATACTACCTCGCGCGCGGTTCTATCAAAGTCAATGTGTTCTGACGAGTCCATCTAAATTCAAGTTCAAGGTAGTCAATTGTTTCAGCATTCCCTTAAGGACATGCCTTTGCTTGTGACAGTGGCGTTGCTTCCGTGCTTCAGCTCCAGGAACATCAGGAAATCTGTGGAACTTAAATTCATCAGAAATAATTTATTCAATTTGTATTACTAAATTTGTAGGTAATAATAAACGAGAAATCCAGGGATTTGTTTTGTGTTCCAGTATAATTACAAAGATGCTATAATAGACTTGTAACTGTTGTGACGTTCTGTTAATGTCAGTGAATTGTGGAGTCAGCGAGTAGTGACACAGTGACATATTCCTTGGATGATGTCATCTGTCCTCAATTGTCTATTTATGGTATGGACTGTGGATTACATTCTTGCTTCAGCTACCTGTTACAATGAAGGTCAACGGGAGTGAAAAGTAAAGCAAAATATAGTTCAAGAGCACCAATAAGTTACGTTTGTGTGGGTCTTGTACTCGATTGTAATTTGGATGATTTAGTTTTTGGTGGTGGTGCAGTTTCCTTGGTAGTTGAATTTTGGAATTGTTTGGGGTGAGCGATCGTTTTCAGGTAAGTACTGGATGTTTTATGATTGTGTTTGAGTTACTCGTTCAATTTAGTGTGGACTCTTTAGTGTGTTGAATGGAAGTTTTTGGGTCATGGGTAGTTGAAATTTGATTTGTTTTAGGAAAGACTGATGTAACTCATATTCTCGTTATACATGGATGATGGAGGGCTCCGACGATTTAGACTTTCTGATGGGAGACGAAAGCTTGGCGGAGGAAGATCGGTCCGACGAAGTAATTGAGGTTTTGGATACCGGGCATTCTTTTACCTAGAAGTTTATACTCTTATTGATTCTTGATGTTTTTTGGACTATATAGTAATTATCTGGTATGGGATGATTTGGCATGAGAAGGGTTTTTTATGCATGATCTGCATTCTGACTCTTGGAGTTCTCATTGGTTTTCTTTTGTCACAGATAAAACAAGCGTTAGCAGAGCTGGATGAAACTTTACAGGATGAGGATGAAAGTGTGTATTCGCTTATCTTGGATGAAAACGGGCGCGTTGCGACACCTTAGCCAGGTAATGGTATAAATGGTAACTAAAGCGATTTATTGGTATCAAGTGCGCAGTACCAAGTGTGAAACTGCAGTGGTTTTGATGTAACTGTTTTGTTTGTAAAGTATTTTTGGTGTTTTGGTAAGTATTTTGGGTAGTTACGCGGATAATAGACAAATGAAAAGCAGTATGAATAAGGAGGCAATTTTAATTGGTGTTACAGCCACCAGACCCCCAGTGGGTAAGTTCCGCGGAGGAATTTTTTTGCTAGACCAAACACCCGTTGAGAAATCAGTGAAATTCGGTTTTTTTGGGTGAAGCCGGAATTTCTCGGGAACCAGTTGTCCCATTTTCACGATGTTTCGTGTCATGTGTAGAAAATGAGTCCTCTAGTGCAGCATTCCAGCGTCTTTGAAACCAAAATCAGGAACAAAATGTATTTTTCTTCTATGATTTCACATTTCACGCTGTTATGTTTCTGAATTTGGTCTAATTGTCAAAATCGCTGCAATGCTGCACTAGAGCACTCCATTCTCTACACATGACACGAAACATCGTGAAAATCGGACAACTGGTTCGCGAGAAATTCCGGTTTCACCCAAAAAACCGAATTTCACTGATTTCTCAACGGGTGTTTGGTCTAGCAAAAAAATTCCTCCGCGGAACTTACCCACAGGGGGTCTGGTCTCTGTAACAACAATCAAAACTGCCTCCTTTGTCAAACTGCTTTTCGCTTGTCTATTCTCCGCCTGACTATCCTTTGTTGTGTGTTATTTTAGGAAGGAAGTATGATGATGACGACGTGATTTATTGAAGACAGAAATGAATCAAATAAAAATTCATAACGACGAATTGGAAAAAGCTCTATGTAATTATTGCTTTGTTTTCCTATTGGATTCTGTAAATTTTTAATTCAGAATTTTCGGATTTTTAGATATTTTTTCTATTTTATTTAATTTTTTTAGCGATTCAGAATGAATAAATTGGTTACTTGAAAGCTAAAGTGACTGAAGCATTGGAAAAATACGACCAAATTCGTCACCAAGAGGTCACTGCGAGGGAAGAATCTGATCAACACGCTGATGAAGTACACAGTCCTATCGAGCTCCTGTTCTTCATTTGTTACAATGCTACTCATCAAGCTCACAGTTTCCTTCTTCTTTCTGTCCAATTTCTACCTCCCGTTTTCAGAAGGTACGGTTTATATTTAAGCAAAAATACATTTTCCAGTAAAAATAGAAATGGGTGCAGGCGTGATATCAACGCATTGTTTTCTTTCCAGCACAAGGGCTTAAAGGAGGACTCGGAGGAACGCTAGGAGGGATTTTTGTAGGAGGTTAAGTAACTTAAAATACATAATTACGGTTAGGGTATGTCGATTGAAAATGCCCTGCAATATTTTCCCGCCCAGCTGAAAATGCCCAAAATGCCTGCCCACATGCCCAAAAACTGGGCATGTGGGCAGCTTTTGAAAATGCCCTGATTTTGGGCATTTTGGGCAGGGAAATTTGGGCATTTTCATGGCACCAAAATTGGATTACTAGCATATATTCAGAATATCCATCCAAATGCATGAAAGCGCAGCCAAGGAAAAGTTACAAATGTGAATGTCTGGTTATTCGCTTCTTCGCGTATATTTCAATGGCAAAAACAGTCAAATCAATTTAATTTCATTGGCATGAGGTGATATCATTTATCACTCCTATGAAAATAAATTTCTATGTAAACAATAATATGAAATAAATTCACATATGCGTCACTGACGGACGGGCAGAAGTACTATTTTCTTTTGAAGTACGAACTCCTAAAGTAAAAATCCGATGGTAATGGATCAGTCAAAATTTAAATGGATGATGTAGCTGAATTTTATACTTATTTTATTCTACATCACTATTGTCTGCAGTTTGCAACGATCAGCCAAAAATGGCTCTAGTAGAAACCAATATACATCCTCCATACGGGTCCCCCAAATATTGTTGTTATTGTTTTATGGTGTATAAAACAATTACCGTTATTACTGTATGGGTTCAAATTTTAACCGAAAAGACATTTATGATCACAGTAATATATATACATACATAGGGGTATGTGAATATTCCCAGGATGGTGGAAGTTCATTTTACATCGTCTGCAGTTTGGAAAAATAGTTCCTAGAATATTTTAATTTATAGCCGTATCGTGTACTGTACATGTGTTTCACAAATTGTAATGTTCAATATGACCTATGGTATCCAAACGTATTTCATCACCGGTTGAATTAACTTCGTCAAATTAATGACATACAGTGTAAAATTTTCAAGATAATTTCGAACGCTTTTTCTCCAAAATTACAAAGAAATTTTCAAATTCATTGTCAAATTGTATAGATTGTTCTATTATATTCCACGATTCTGCCCAAAATGCCCAATTTTTCCTCGATGAAAATGGCCAAAATGCCCTTGCCCAATATGCCCTGTTATGCCGCCCTCGCCCTGAAATGAAAATGCCCAAAATGCCGGGCATTTTCAAATCGACATACCCTAATTACGGTTAATAATATTTCAAAGCAGTGAACTAAAAGTATTGCTGATTTTTTGTTCCTTGAAGGTTCCAAACGCCCGAATAACAATGCTAACAATCAATATAGACCGGGTCAGGGTGTTAATGTGATTTCTACTACCAAACCAAGTCACACAACTACCACAAGACGCCCTCCGCCGATTGTAGAACCTGTGCCACTCCCTCCAAATATCTCCGCGGAACCTGTCGAGCCTTTGCCTTCCAGAAGACAGTGTGGTATTAGCGAGAAGCAAATTCCTCGGATTGTGGGGGGAAGAATGGCAGATCCGAAGGCATGGCCTTGGATGGCTGCTCTTTTAAGAGCTGATGGTGTTGGGTAAATATTTTCAGATTTATTGATAAACTATGAACTAATATAAATCTTCTAATCACCAATGCGGTAAATGATCGATTACATGTAAACATAATTTTATCTACAGAGACGCTCGAAATGGACAATTTTGTGGAGGAGTACTCATCTCAGAATTTCATGTCTTGACTGCATCACATTGTGTTGATGGGTAAGATTCATTCATTCTGCTGTCGTAAACGTTTTCTTGCCTACGATACCACGACTTATTGTTAGTTACTACTAATTGTGTTTGGAGCTGTAATAAGCACTAAAGCCACATTTATATTCATTACTTTGCAGTTTTGAGTCCAAAGACTTGAAAATTAGGCTGGGAGAGTACGACTTTGACAGATTTAACGATTCCGTAGTCAGAGATTACAATGTCATTTCCATCAAGATTCACAAAAACTACAATAGGTTCGAATTTGTCAATTTAAATAGTACCTCAGTTGACAACAGATCACAGTAATAATATAATTGTTCATTTTTCAGGTACAATTACAAAAACGATATAGCTCTAGTCACCCTAAGCGAGTCCGCTTACTTCAATAGAAAAATGAGTCATATTTGTCTCCTCCTCCGAACGAACAATTCATAAACCAAGTGGGTATTGTGACAGGCTGGGGAACCATTTACTACGGAGGACCTGAGTCGAGTAAACTTATGGAAGTGACAGTTCTCGTCTGGAAACATGTCAGGCAGCCCAGAGCTTCTGCCGGGGACAGGGACGTCCCGTCGGGACACTGGACGGACCGGGACGGGACGTCCCCGGGGACAAAATAATTGTCCCCATGTCGTATTCGGGACGGGACGGGGACAAAAAAAATGTCCCCATTATATCGGGGACGGGACGGGGACAAAAACAATTGTCCCCATTATATCAGGGACGGGACGGGGACAAAACAAATTGTCCCCACTATATTCGGGACGGGACATGCTTTTTGGTCGTGTATATAACGGGACGGGACGAGCAAGCATAGCAGAACAAGGATAACTTTTCAGCTTTAATGCTCATGAGTAAACTATTCTGTGAACACTATTTCACCTTTGTAGAAAATGAGGCTTGTTGCTCAAAAAGTTCAGGAAGAATCTTGGAGCCACGATTCTATAAATGCGTTTTTTATGTTTTTGATACAAATATTTTTTGTACGAAATTTTCCTCATCTTCCGATTTTCGGTATGGGAATGTCGACAACTGTTTTCAGTAATTATCGGGACGGTACAGGAATTTTGTTCACATTCCACGATTTTCGGGACCGGGTACAATATTTTTTATTTAATTTTGGGGACGGGACGGTGACAAGGTTGTTGTCCCCATGTCCCGACTTTCGGGACGGGACCGGGGACAACGTTTTTTAAAAAGTTTGGGGACGGGACGGGGACAAGATTTTTGTCCCCATGTCCCGACTTTCGGGACGGGACCGGGGACAACGTTTTTATAAATTTTTGGGGACGGGACGGGGACATGGTTTTTGTCCCCGTGTCCCGATTGTCGGGACGGGACTGGGGACAAAGGTTTTTAAAAAATATCGGGACGGGACGGGGACGGGACAAGAATTTTGTCCCCAACAGAAGCTCTGACACAAACCCTCAGGGTTGAGCCATTTGTAGGGATCTTATGTACACATGTTGTTGGAACGTCTACTTCTAATTCTGAAACGGTTCAAAATATTCAACAAAAACTAAACTAGGGGGCGTGTCAGCTGAATTTGACAATCAAAACGTGTTCAATATATATCAAACAATGGAGGACATATCAAAAGAACCATTTACCGTCTGAGAATTCCGGTTGGGAAATAATTCCAATAAAATTAGTTACAAAAAGTGCCACGAGAAAACAATTGCACAGATTGTTCATATTTGTAGGGGTTAAATACTAAAATATATACTCGGTAGTCCCACGGTATTAAGATTTGAAAGATATCACCGTAACCTAACGTTTTGGTTAGGTGCTCTGACTAGAAGTGCAATGTCAGCAAGTGCTAGATGTGCAGAGCCTCCGATTCCCTTGTACCCTGCATGAATTAGTATTTCTTCCACATCGAAATCTAGGAAGGGGCTTGAATCCACAATAAAATTGTCAATCAAAACAGATTCCGGATTTATTCTCTCGTCGGTCTCCGCCATTCGAATAAAGATCCTAAAAATTGTCCATAAAGCGAAGCAATTCTAAATTCCATTGTCAAAGAAGCCTCCACAAAAATTTTGCATACAGTACTTATGATTTCCGACGACAACATTCCGAACACAATGAGCTGTCGTAAGAATGTAACGATTATTAATAATTGTTCCATTGCATCCAAAAAACACTTCGGATTCTCCATTTTCTAAAAGAATAAAATTGTCCATTTGAACGTGGCTTCAATTTCATTACACAATTTATTTGTGATAAGTATTTAAAAGTCTTTTAAAAAAAATAGCCTTACGCTTTAGCCCTCTTCTGGCCATCCAAGGAAAACCTCCAGGGTTAGCATATTGTCCTCCAATAATTCTACCACCTAAGCTTATGTACCCACATTTAGAATCGTGGGGGAGTAGCCTGAAATTTCGGTGACTTGAATAATCCGGTAGTACAGTATTCGTTGAAGTTTCATTATACCATTCAATCGGACAGCACACCTACGACAGACAAATAAATTAACATTGTGGCTTTTTACGACATCTTATGATTCTAGTTTCATTTTTGACCGATTTTTAAAATAGTTTCTACCTTTGCGCTATCTGGATTTACTTCGTTTGAACACAAGGCATCTCTCAATTGTAACACTCGGTTCCTCCATTCAGCAGCCAGGAATGCAATTTTGGACAGTATTTAATCTGTGATTTAAGATTAACACAAAAACCAGGCAAACCTTTGGAAGTTTTGCAAAATGATTCACCTTCGAAAAATATTATAATATTATTTTCTCATTTACTATGAAGGAGTATAAATTTATCAATAGTATACTAAAAACGTTGAACTTTATTACCTGCAGATCTCACATCTCTCTTTTATTACGCAGATAATAAATAAAAATACGAAAATCTCATTCCAGCCGAACTGATGCATTTTATTTATAACTTAATCCACGAACGTCTCTATCAACAATCAACTAATAGCAGCACACCGCTACTGACGGTATTCACAACACAAAGTGTACGAAACTCTCTAGAGAAAAATATATTTAAGTGATGAGAGTGAATTTTATTAGGGCTGTTTTAGGCAAAATATTTCTCACGTAGATATAACCAAAACTCGTAAAACGATTTTTTTTTCATTTGTATCCAGATAACTGAGCTCTCCTACATTTAGCTTACTTTAATAGTGTGAGCAACGTTGACTTGACTTGCTCACCCAATGTGCAAAACTGACAATGAGAGTAGTGGACCCACTGTTTCAGTTCGTTTCAAAAAATTCGTTTCGTTTCAGTTTGGACGCTGAAACGAACCGAATTTATGGTTTCGTTTCAGTTCACAAAAAAGTGTTTCAGTTCGTTTCAGTTTGCTCGGTGAACTGAAACGAAACGCAAAACGATCGTTTCGGGTGCGATAATTTAAAATGCTTGACATTTAAAACTTTATGGCCCGGCATTCACTGCCTAAGTTTACTACGACGTCAGGGATACTTCTAAATGTAAATCTATAACCTTGGGTAGCTCATGTAACTCCAATCATTTTCCATGTTCAGAGCAGGAACCAACATGCCCCACAGACTAAAATATGTCGTTAACCCCGTGGTGGTAATTTAATTTAAATTTGCACAAACTTCAACATTCAAGACGTAATGAAAAATATACACTGTGATTTTGCGTCAATTATAAAGATTTAGATGTATTCTATTACTAAATATTAATTAATTGTTTTTTAATTCAGGATTTGATGGTTTCCCAAGCCCATAAACTGTCCAAAGACAATTTCACCGTTGTATTCTACATTATATTGCATTTGAAACGCTTGAAACGCGTTTCAGTGAGACTGTCTCGTTTTGTTTCAGAGTCTTAACTGTAACGTTCGTTTCAGCTAAACTTGAAACTGAACTGAAATTTGTATGGAACGAACTGAAACAAACTGAAACGAAACGGAAATTTTCGTTTCAGGAACGAAACACTGGGCGCACTAAATGAGAGCAGAAGTTTACACGCTATAGATTGTGAGTAGTGAGCTTTAATGTCGCAGATGGAGTGTTTCCGTACCTATTTAGTATCATGAAGATGTAGCAGATTTTTGTAATCGTAAAAAGAAGAAATTCTGGCTTATTTGAATTGAAATTTGTGCTTAAAATGTAGTACTGTTGGAAATCCAATGGTCGGAAGGGGTTTCATTATTAGGTTGTTTATGTAAACACATAGGTTAATAAAAATACTTCTTTCCTCGCGCGTTAAAACACACAACTGACACTCTTGTCATTGTACAGAACTCTTAATTATTATGGACAAGTATTTAAATAACATTTTTCTTAAACATGTGCGGACATGAGTTAAATTATTAACTGGTTATAGAAGCAATTTATTACTGTTTTCGCTAATTTCTAGGAACTGAATAATAGGTAGATGTACATATGTACATACAACGGAATACTGGAATAATGGTATTTGCAACTGTACAGGACGACGAATCCTTTTAGCCCATACCAGGAGGGATGGTAACAATCGTTTTCAATCGGGGAAATGCATACTTCAACAAATATTTTCCAGATTTTTCGAAAACTTATCCATCGCTCGTCATGCGCCAACCCCTAAACAACTAATGTTCAAGGAACTCCAGCAAAGTCAGGAATGTTATTGGAAAAAGTGAAATTTTGAAAGTTTTAAACTGTTTACTGCAACTTCAAAAAAAAATTGATGCTACAGAGTAAATCTAAAGGGCTTTTCCATGAGCACAACATACAGCCCCTGCATTGAATGCTTCAGGAACAGAAAGGAAAAATATGAAGCAAGGTATACCATGATAATTATGACTCAGCCTCTCAGCAAGTCGAGAAGTAAAAATGGTAAAGAAATAAATCATGCCGTTTTTCCATGTTTTAAAACCTGGTCAACTATTGACCTCACTGAAAGTCTGTGAAATGACTTCATTGGCTTCAACATGGCAGCAATAGCCTTCTCATATTATCCAAAATGGTAAGTAGCTACATAATATAAGTATACCCTGACGCTACTCAAATGAGATCGGAACGCGTCTTCCCCGACAATTTGTTTTACTGTTTGACTGTTTTGGAGTTGGCATCCATAATTAGGATGTTCTGAATCTTTTCGGTCTGAAAAGGAGGAATTGAAACAGTCCAACAGCCCCTACAATCAACTGCCTCATCCAACCATTGTCTTCTTCAAACTTCAGCCAAAACGCCATACCCGATTCTCCAAAGTACCACCCATCATGTAGACTGAAGTAGTTACTTAACGTTGTAGGTAATTTCAGGGAGTGTAGTTAACAGGTAGGCACTATATGCACGCATATTATTTAAAAGTATTTTCGGTCAAACTTTAAAGGATATTATCTATTGACAATATAAGGACAAGTGCTAAAGGTCTCGTAGTTCAAACTCGATTCTATAAATAGACAATAGGAATAATTTTAATGGCAGTTGATCAGGTGACACTTGATTTCCTTAAAGAAAGTAAAATACACATACTCTAATTACTAGAATGTTCCCTGGGCTGAGTCGTTTATTTTGTTTACTACGTATTTAAAAAATTCCTTCTTCTGTCCTGTAAACTTTTCAATAAAATATAGACAAAGGTCAACATCAAAATTTAGTGATTTCCAATTCAAGTCCAGTCTTGCAACGAACTTGCTCTCAAAGGCCTCCACAGCTCCAGCGCCCAGGAGCGCCCTCCCTGACCTGAAACGAATCACACCTTACACACATTAAAAAATTATTATTATTCTTAATTAATTTAAGTACCACAACATCAGCGTAACGAAAGATCAAATTTCTCTCTAACCGTTGTTTTGCTGTGGGGTACATTCACATCTGACATTCTTTCTCTCAATTTCTTGAATTAATTTCTGAATTGCCTTAAAAATTAAATTCGATGAATTAATTGACCAATCTAGTGCCATGTGAATTGGTGGTACTACAACAGATGCTCGAATTTCGTTTCAGTGTAACCGCTACTGCAACTCCGGATGTGGAGGCTGTTGTCCCCCCATTTCACGCTGTGGTTCTCGCAGCTGCCGATCGTGTTTTTCGTGTTGCTGCAACAATAGGGGTTGTGGCGTCCTTCCGTATTGTGGACACAGGTTAATAATTATTTCTCGGGCTGTAATTTACATAACATTTTTAACACGCTGTGTCAAAAATCAAATTGTCCTATACAAGTATTTTTAAATATTACGGGTCCCTCTTTGCTCTACAGCCCTTGCAACCCTCCATGCTGCTGCGGATCAAGAGCCCCAATGTCCTGCTACCCCGGAGCCCATCCCCCATGGCCAAAAGGTTGCTGCTGTTCAGGATTGCTAACATCACCGTGCTATCACCCACCCTTCAGTGTACGCTCTGTGGTTGGCTGCGTCCATTAGTGATCAGGATGTTAAAGAGCATCGAAGCGACCCGACACGCACGCCCAAATTTTGGGGCTATCTTCGTACGCATGGTGACGTTGAGTCTATAAGTCCAGTGTACATCTGCAGACATACAAACATAGGCACTGTACAGTGTAATGTAGTAATAACATATAGAGTCAATTGTTTCGACTTCCCTTAAGGACATGCCTTTGCCTTTACTTACTTGGGACAGTGGCGTTGATTTCGTGCTTCATTCAGGTCCAGGCGTCCAGGAACATCTGGGCGATCTCAATGTGTGCAACTTAAATTCTTCAGAAATAATTTATTCAATTTGTGTTACTTTTGTAAGTAATAATAAAACAGTTTTTAAAAATCCAGGGATTTGTTTTGTGTTCCAGTATAATTACAAAGATACTAATAGACTTGTGTTGTAAGTGCTTTTGTCAGTGAATTAAAAAGTGGAGTCAGCGAGTAATGACACAGTTGACATATTCCTTGGATGATGTCATCTGTCCTCAATTGTCAATTTATGGTATGGATTACATTCCTTCTTTAGCTACCTGTTACGATGAAGGTCAACGGGAGTGAAAAGTTACGCAAAATATAGTTCAAGAGTACCAATAAGTTACACTTGTGCGGGTCATTGCACTCGATTATAATTTGGATGATTTAGTTTTTGGTGGTGGTGCAGTTTCCATGGTAGTTGAATTTTGGAATTGTTTGGGGTGAGCGATCATTTTCAGGTAAGGACTGAATGTTTTATGATTGTGTTCACGTTTAATTTACTGAATCAATTTATTGTGGACTTTTGAGTGTGTTGAATGAAAGTTTTCGGATCATGAGTAGTTGACATTTGATTGGTTTTAACGCAGACTGATTTAACTGGAGTGAACCATATTCTTGTCAAACATGGATGATGGAGGGCTCCGACGATTTACACTTTCTGATGGTAGACGAAAGCTTGGCGGAAGAACATCGGTCCGACGATGTAATTGCGGCTTTTGGATACCGGGCATTATTTTACCTACAATAGTCTACACTTGTTGATTCTCCATGGTTTTTGTACTGTAGTAATTAACTGGTTTAATGTGGGATGATTTGGCATGAGAAGGGTGCTTTTTAATTCATGATCTGAATTCTGACTCTTGGAGTTGTCATGGTTTTTCCTTTGTGACAGATAAAACAACCGTTAGCAGAGCTGGATGAAACTTTTCAGGATGAGGATGAAAGTGTACATTCGCTGGTCTTGGATGAAAACGGGCGCGTTGAAACACCTCCAGTCAATGGTATAAATGGTAAGTAAAGAGATATGTAAGTATCAAGTGTGCAAATGCCTTCAAGTCATGCATTTTTATTTGTCCCTATGAAGAACTTAGCGATTAAGTTTGGGACGTAATTGTGAGTGTGGAACTGTAGTGGTTTTGATGAAACTGCTTTGTTTGTAAGGTATTTTTGGTATTTTGATAAATATTTTGTTTTGTGTTTTTTAGGAAGGAAGTATGATGATGACCACGTGATTTCCTTTGGTCTGCCCAGGAAAGTAAGGTTTGAGAACATTTCAGTAGAAAGCATTCAGTCAAGTAAACTGAATGAAGAAGATCCACAGGTGCAAGTTGTATGTCATAGTATCTTAGGCAACAAAACGTTTGCGACAGCAGAATGAATGAATCTTATTACCCATCAACACAATGTGATGCAGTCAACACATGAAATTCTGAGATGCGAACTCCTCCACAAATTTGTCCATTTCGAGCGTCTCTGTAGGTAAAATTGTGTATACTTGTAATTGATCATTTACCGATTAGCATTGGTGACTAGAAGATTTATATTATTTCATAGTTTTTAATTAAATCTGAAAATCTTTACCCAACTCCATCAGTTCTCAAAAGAGCAGCCATCCAAGGCCATGCTTTCGGATCTGCCAGTCTTCCCCCACACTCCGAGGAATTTGTTTCTCACTAATACCACATTGTCTTCGGGTAGGCAAAGGCTCGACAGGTTCCGCAGGGATATTTGGAGGGAGTGGGACAGGTTCTACAACCGACTGAGGGGTCTTGTGGTAGTTGTGGGACTTGGAGCAAATCTAACCGAAGCATCCGGCTGGAAAGCACACTCGTACAAATCTGTTTCGAATCACAAATGAGTACTGCAGATATGCAAAGAAATCATCCTTGAACGTGTCTAAAACGAAGTGTTCTTTTCGACAACGACCTCGTTAGTTTAAAGGAGTTCTGCAGGTTTGGAATTGCTCGTCCATCTGATAAGAAACAGTGTCACTTTTCCTTGTCATCGAGTCCATTAATCTTGTATAAAAAATGGGATGATTTGGCATGAGAGGGGTTTTTTTTATGCATGATCGGAATTCTGACTCTTGGAGTTCTCATTGTTTTTCTTTTGTCACAGATAAAACAAGCGTTAGCAGAGCTGGATGAAACTTTTCAGGATGAGGATGAAAGTGTACATTCGCTTGTCTTGGATGAAAACGGTCGCGTTGAGACACCTTCTCCAGTCAATGGTATAAATGGTAACTAAAGCGATTTATAGGTATCAAGTGTGCAATACCAAGTGTGGAACTGTAGTGATTTTGATGTAACTGTTTTGTTTGTAAAGTATTTTTGGTGTTTTGGTAAGTATTTTGGGTAGTTACGCGGATAATAGACAAATGAAAAGCAGCATGACAAACGAGGCAATTTTAATCGGTGTTAGAGAGACCAGAACCCCATTGGGTAAGTTCCGCGTAGAAATTTTTTTGCTAGACCAAACACCCGTTGAGAAATCAGTGAAATGTTTTGGGTGAAACCGGAATTTCTCGCGAACCAGTTGTCCGATTTTCACGATGTTTCGTGTCATGTGTAGAAATGGAGTCCTCTATTGCAGCATTCCAGCATTTTTGAAACCAAGATCAGAAAAAAATTGTATTTTTCTCCTATGATTTCGCCCTGTTATTGCACCTTTTAGGTACAAAATGCTGAAAAATACAAATTTTTTCTGAATGTGGTCTAATTTTGAAAATCGCTGCAATGCTGCACTAGAGCACTCCATTCTCTACACATGACACGAAACATCGTGAAAACCGGACAACTGGTTCCCGAGAAATTCCGGCTTAACGCAAAAAATCGAATTTCACTGATTTCTCAACCGGTGTTTGGTCTAACAAAAAAATTCTTCCGCGGGACTTACCCACTGGGGGACTGGTCTCTGTAACACCAATTAAAACTGCCTCCTTTGTCATGCTGGTTTTCGCTTGTCTATTCTCCGCCTAACTATCCTTTGTTATGTGTTATTTTAGGAAGGAAGTATGATGGTGACGACGTGATTTACTTTTGACTGCCTAGGAAAGTAAGGTTTGAGAACGTTCCAGAAGAAAGCATTCAGTGAAGTAAACTGAATGAAGAAGATCAACAGGTGCAAGTTCAACCGTCAACACTGTCATTCCTTCATTAAGGTCACTGTCCACGTCCACCGGCACCTATCGATAAGATAAATAACGGCACAAAACAAAATCATGAAGATTTTGACAAGTTGTACGCCATTATTGATTTCCGGGAAAAGCAAGTTCAGCAGTTTGAACAGGATGCCAAGGCCTATGCTACGGTTTTGAGGAGCTTAAATCATCAAATTGGTTTAATGAAGACAGAAATGAATCAAATGAAAATTCATAAAGACGAATTGGAAAAAGCTCTTTGTAATTATTACTTTGTTTTTCTATTGGATTCTGTAAATTGTTAATTCAGAATTTTCGGATTTTTAGTAACTTGTTCTATTTTATTTTATTTTTTAGTGCTACAGAATAAAGAAATTGGCTACTTGAAAGCTAAAATGACTGAAGCATTGGAAGAATTGGGACCAAATTCGTCACCAAGAGGTCACCGCGAGGGAAGAATCTGATCGACACGCTGATGAAGTACGCAGTCCTATCAAGCTCCTGTTCTTCGTCTGTTACAATGCTACTCATCAAGCTCACAGTTTCCTTATTCTTTCTGTCCAATTTCAACCTCCCGTTTTCAGAAGGTACGGTTTATATTTAAACAAAAATATATTTTCCAGTAAAAATTGAAACAGGTGCACGCGTGATATCAACACATTATTTTCTTTCCAGCACAAGGGCTTTTAGGAGGATTCGGAGGAACGCTAGGAGGGCTTTTGGGAGGAGGTAAAATAAATTTTAAATATATATAATTATATTACGGTTAATAATAATTTCAAAGCAGTGAACTAAAATTATTGCTCATTTTTTGTTCCTTGAACACCCGAATAACAATGCTATAGACCGGGTCAGGGTGTTAATGTGATTTCTACTACCAAACCAAGTCACACAACTACCACGAGACCCCCTCCGCCGATTGTAGAGCCTGTACCACTCCCTCCAAATATCCCTGCGGAACCTGTCGAGCCTTTGCCTACCAAAAGACAGTGTGGTATTAGTGAGAAACAAATTCCTCGGATTGTGGGGAGAAGACCAGCAGATCCGAAAGCTTTGCCTTGGATGGCTGCTCTTTTGAGAGCTGATGGAGTTGGGTAATTATTTTCAGATTTATTGATAAATTATTAACTAATATAAACCTTCTAATCACCAGTGCTAATCGGTAAATGATCAATTACAAGTAAAAACAATTTGATCTACAGAGACGCTCGAAATGGACAAATTTGTGGAGGAGTTCTTATCTCTGAATTTTATGTCATGACTGCATTACATTGTGTTGATGGGTAAGATTCATTCATTCTGCTGTCGTAAACGTTTTCTTGCCTAAGATACTACGACTTATTGTTAGTTAGTACTAATTGTGTTTGGAGCTGTAATTAGCACTAAAGCCACATTTATATTCATTACTTTGCAGTTTTGAGGCCAAAGACTTGAAAAGGGAGAGTACGACTTTGACAGCTTTAACGATTCTGTAGTCAGAGATTACAATGTCATTTCCATCAAGATGCACGAAAACTACAATAGGTTCGAATTTGTCAATTTAAATAGTACCTCAGTTGACAACAGTAATAATATAATCGTTCATTTTTCAGGTACAATTAAAAACGATATAGCTCTAGTGACCCTCCTCTTACTTCAACAGAAAAATCCGTCATATTTGTCTTCCTCCTCCGAACGAGCAATTCATAAACCAAGTGGGTATTGTGACAGGCTGGGGAACCATTTACTACGGAGGACCTGAGTCGAGTAAACTTATGGAAGTGACAGTTCTCGTCTGGAAACAGGAAGACTGTCAGGCAGCCTATACTCAACCCATCGAGGTAATCATTATCATGAGTCCTACTATTTCCAGATGTTGTAGAACCAGAAATGTCTATTCAAAACGTTTTGTCATAATGACAGGTCTTTCAACAGTAATATTATTTCTTATTAGGAAACCAACCTCTGCGCTGGAGTTCGGTCAGGGGGCAAAGATTCATGTGAAGGGGATTCGGGTGACGTTTGAGATAGTGATTTGAGGCAGCGCAAGTAGTTTGGGAACAACTTAATTCAAAAGCAAAAGCAAAGCAACCTTTATTGTCTTTCAGTATACAGACTATAACAATCTTACATTCAGTTTTTACATTGCATGTTAATATGGTTTGGGACGCAGCCCGTTAATCTTAACCTAATTTGCTTAATCTATGGAGGTGAGAGAGCAAGGTAACATAGAAGGAGAATATATCCCACGACGAACTGAGGGTGCACTGTCTAGCTGTAACAGAGGCACCCATATCCCGAAGAACGGTAAGTTCACTCACACTGAAGTGAGTGTTTGGGTGCATGCTAACTAGCAGTACATCCCACAGAACCCAACATCTATCTCTCTCTTTCTCTCACCTCCGCGACTGCAGGGGCACTGGGCTTTGAAGCCATTCCTCAACGATGGTAGTTGAGTACATTCAGTGCTGGACTACTCCTGCAGTCCACTTAATTCAAATTAGTATAATGTGATGGACCCCTGCAACATCAAACTAGAGATCGATGGTACAGTATTGGTGTGGTCTCTTGGGGAATCCGGTGTGCGGAGCCAGGATACCAGGTGTTTACATGCGTGTTAATAGATACCTCGAGTTGCTAAGGAACCAAATGAAATAATCTGCGAAGTTATCTTGCGAACAGGTAATCTTCAGGATATAATTTAATAATTTGTACTTACTTACAAGGGGTACTCCCTATCCTTAAAGCAATGAGCTGCTGTTAAAACATATCTCTTGCTGATGATTGAACCACTACAAACGTACGCTAATCATTCACCAGATGAACCTGTAGTCGCATTTACAAAGTAATAAATAAAAAAAACAACAAAGAAATAATTATTAGAGTTCATAGCTTTCAAACATAGCTTCCTTATCCACAATGCTTAGACTAAGTTTGTAAGAAAATTCCCAAAGCAAGCTGACCGGTCAATCCGATACGAACCATCCAGGGGAAGTCTCCGGGATTAGCAATGTTGCCTCCTATAATCTTTGAATCGGTTGAATGATAACTCAAGCCTCACCTGTCAATAGGGAGTAACTTGTAGTTGACATGAGTCTGGTAATTGGGATCTGCGGTTTTAGCCGGGACATGGATTTAAGATTCCATCGGGCAGCAAACCTTAGAAATCAAAATTGATCTATGTAATTGATAATCATCACATAAAGTTATTATAAGAGTCCCAGATGCGATGTACTAAAACCCACCTTTGCTATTTTCGATCCCTGTGGGACACAAACGTGATCCCCTCCCATTTCCATTTCTTTTGCAAGTAAATAGTATGGAGTGGAGGGCAGTAGAGTAAATTCTTTTTGGCACTTACACAAACCCCCAAGGTTGAACCAGTTGTATGGATCTTATGTACACATGTTGTTGGAACGTCTCCTTCTGATCCTGAAACTTATCACAGGAACAAGAACTCATTCCCTTGAGTCCACCTGCACACATCTCAAATAAATTCAAACAAACAAATTACCTTCAAAGTATTGGGAAAAAGCAGGGGGCTTTTAAGTTCATACAAGTACTACGTTCAAAACCAGTATATTTATAACCAACCTGATTGCGAGTTACATATTAAAGAATCATTGTTGTACACAATTCTACATACAATATTTTGAACTATTACGTTTTGAAGCACTGAACTTCCCTCAGTACTGTCTGAAAAATCACGAGTATATACAATAATAAGATTGAGAGAATACTCATACATCTGTGTGTATTTTTCCACAACATCTTTCTACTAATTCAGTATGAAATCTCACTTGTGTCAGTTTTCCCCCAACCACATACAGTTCCGTTGCTGTTGAGAATTTTAGCTTCATTCAGACTTGACTGGAGAGAATAATCTTGGATGAATGGTATGCAAACAGGCTGTGTAAAGACTACGTCAACAAAACATAATTCGTACTTACACTCAAGCGAGTCATGCTTTTAACAACAGGGCACCACGACCAGCAATCTAGTACAGTAGTGTGCACAGCAAAGATGGGCCCCTTGCCTATATCTAGGCCCTTTTATAGGCAAAAATTCTAGGGAGGAAGCAAAAAAACAAGAATCTAGGCTAGGATATAGGCAAGGTTCAATAGGATTTATATGCAAATAAAATATTATAGGAAGTTTGGGGAATAAATATAGGCATCTAGGAAATTTAGGCTAGGAGCTTCATAAATAAATATAAAATGAAGGGAGCAGGTATGCTACTGATGCCGACATGCCGAGTAGGGGTATGGTTATGCATTGGTGCACTGAACAATAAAACGTATGCATATAATTTCGAAGAGGAATGTATAAGTTTACATTGGGAAATCCCTACCTTTTATACTACAACAAATAAGCAATGGTTGTAAAAATGCGGAGAAGTAAAGCATGTTATAGCACGATTGTTAGGACATCTGGGCGACAATGGTATAACAAATTTTCAGCGTGGAACAGACCACCAGATCAACAAACCAACAGACCAACGTAGCAATAAATAAATATAGTATTATTAAGTACAGCATATTTCGACATACACACATGCGGGGTTATCGGTTTTCTGTAGGGACTTTTTTAAGGGTGTGCTTATATAGTAGCAGTTATATAACAATTTATATATCATATAAGCAGTAGTTTTGAACTAGTGTTGTCCAGTCTTGAGTGAGAGTTTGAGACTGAGTGGCAAATCGAAAAGACTGACTCTTAAAAGACTGAGACTGACTTTAAAAGAAGGCGTTTTTTGAGACTGAGACTGAGTGAAACTGTTACATTTTGTAAAAAGACTGACTGAGACTGATAAAAAGACTCATGTATACAACGCGCGTATACAATATTAAGCAATTTTAAATTTTCGCGCCATTATTAAAGCCCAAGGATAGAAATTAGCGCCATTTTGTATCCTTGGGGACTGAGTGGGAGACTTTCCTTGGGACTGAGACTGAGTTGGACTGATATGCTTAGCATAAAGACTGACTGTAAGTAATACTGACTGTAAGTAAAAGACTTTAAAAAACTGAGACTGATAAACTTCAAGACTGGACAGCACTATTTTGAACTTCCTAATAGGGTATAGCTGCATGATACTCCAAAAAGGAATATTATAGGAACATTTATAGGGATATATGTAGGCAGGCATCTCCCTGTTTCCTATATTATAGGAAGGAACTTCGTGTTGCCTTAGCCTTTATAGGATTTAAGGAAGGCGTTTGGTTGAGCATTTCCTTAAAAGGGGGAGATAACTTGGCGAGGATTATTATTACAGTGTACTCTCGCTATAAGAGGCCTCCGTGTAAGAGCATGTTCTTTATAAGAGCACTCCCAGGTCCTCCCAATGGGATTGTAGTGCTGTAATTGTTCCCTATAAGAACACCGTTTATAAGAGCATTTTCGATGTAAGAGCTGGCATTTTACTTCCTCACGTTAAAAACATCCTTTATAAGAGCATATGAGCAGACATAGAAACGATTATGAAACGTTTTCACAAAAACTGCTAGAGCGCCAATGTCTACAGTGTAGTGGAATAGCTGACGACGGAGTATTATACACAACCTCATTTATAGCAAAATAAATATATTTGTAAAGATTCATATGAACCTGCATTAACCGATTCTTTGGATGCCAATAAAAATATTGTAGGCGAAAATCTTGCAATGATTTTTCTACATACCCAAATTACTATTTCATTCCAACCAAAAATGAATAGTATAATAACAGATTATTTACAAATAAAAATAGTTTTACCCTGAAATCTTGTGTACTGTTTAGTGATGTCTTATTTAGCGCACTTCTTATAATGTATAGGCAGGACTGTAATGTATTTAGATACATATTCCTTATAAGAGCATACCGTTATAAGAGCGCTTTTGGATTGCTTTTCGGGGTGCTCTTATAGAGAGAGTGCACTGTATAGGAAATAGGGAGGCGCATTATGTTAGTTTAATTATAGGAAGACAATAGGCTAGGTGAATTAAAAGGCCCATCTTTGGTGCACAGGCTAGAAAAAGAAATAGCTAACACTATTTCCCAAGGTTTACTTTACTAGTTACTTACTTGATGAGATGTTGATTTCAGATTTGACTCGTACAAGTGCAATGTCATGTGCAGAGCCTCCGATTCCCTTGTACCCTGCATGAATTATTATTTCTTCCACATCGAAATCTAGGAAGGGACTTGAATCCACAATAAAATTGTCAATCAAAACGGATTCCGGATTTATTCTCTCGTCGGTCTCGGCCAGTCGAATGAAGATCCTAGAAATTGTCCGTGAAGCTAAGCAATTCTAAAATCCATTGTCAATGAAGTCTCTACAAACGTTTTGCATACTTATGATTTCCGTCGACAACATTCGGAACACAATGAGCTGCTGTCAGTAGTGCTGTAATTTGTCCTTTTAGTATTGTATTGTACTTTGGCGAAAAGTACAAAAGTAGTACAACTACGATATTGTTTTGTACGCCAAGTTTAGTATTTATTATTTAAGTTTAGTTTTGTATTTTGGACAATCCATATTGTACTGTTCTAAGGTTTCACATGTCGTAAGAAATTTATGACATTGATTTTTGTATTTCAGTTGAATATCATGTAGGGGTTGAATGATGTAAATTCGGCTTTGTAAAAATCACGCAAAAGCTGGAAATTCGTCCTTTGACGAATTAAAGAGGGTAAGCCATCTTCCAATATGTAAGAATATATCCAATGAATTGTTGATTTTCCAGAGTTCGACTCAGCTGCGATCAATAAAAAATTTCGCAACCCTTGTAATAAGATAAATTATAACATGCTCTAATAAATTAAATTGTTTTGGTAATTATACTATTTTTCAGATCGTATTTTACTTGTTATTTTTCGAAAGCCGATATTTTTTGTACGACAAAAACCTACAAGAAATTGAAAACTAAACGCATACATTAGTACAGCACTAGTTGTAGATCCACGCGTATGCGTAATTGTTTTAATTAATTGATCAATACCTATGTATGTATGTGCCACACGAGATAATGAGAATCTGTGATTTCTTGAGACAAAAGACTCGTCCAGACGATTTTTAATTGTAATAACGAAAACTTATTCCACTTTTTACTATTTATAGTTCCAGACTGATTCGGGAAAATGTTTTGCTGCTACGAAAACCTTGCTAGGATTCATTTTATGCTACAGACAATAAAGACGACGGTACATATTTGTAAAGTTAGTGGATTTCTCTGATAAGTTGAAATATGTGTCATCATGCAAACGTAGATTCATTTAGTCAATACTGAACTTAAGTATCAACTAAAATTATGTATTATTATCATAGATAAAATGGCAGATCGTGGTGTGTAAGACATTAGAAAAATGTATATTCTATAGTTGTATTTACAACGAATGACAAATCATCAATGAAAAAACTCTCTTCTACGTGGTATTATTATAAGAATCTCTTTAAAGACTTTGATTAACAGTAAGTCACTCAAATGAATGACATTAAAGCAATAATATTAGCAATAAATAATGAATGCGGACTACCCCAATAATTATTACATTAAAAATTCAATGAATAAATATGTAACTATTCTTCTAATAGATCGCTATTTCTGGAGAGAGTAATTTCATTCGACAAATTCTCTCCTTGCAGTCCATTTCTCTTCCCTAAGGTAGCTATCCCAGCTATTGAAAACGATCTCTCTAAAGGCGCCGTATTCATTGGCAAACATAGTAAATCCAGGTCTAACGGAGCGAGATTGGGATAAATATTAGAATTAGCTATCCGAAATTCCAAAGGGTTGCATTGCTAATTGATATTGAATTCTAGTCCGTATTTGTCATTCAAATACTTCTGGATCTCATGTTCAATGACATTCGGTGGTTCCTGATAATTTTGTAAAATTCGAGATGTTTTCGGCTGCAGATCGTACTTCCTCTTTTTGGCTTGAGATTGATTGCAGTCATTTTCATTAGTTGGTTCTGGAACGACCTGTCCGGCTAACTCCATAACTTTTTTAATAGCTATTGCTTCTTCAACTGTATCCAAAAATTGACAATTTCTGGGATCCACTAGCGTGGCAGCAAGATACAGCTCCAAGGGTTTTCTAGAAACACGAACGGATGTTTCAGTTTGAGCCACTGAATACGACATGAATCGCTGACGAAGCTGATTTAAAATCAGCTCTGCAATTGCAGCTAGTCTCGATGTGTTATTAATGCATCTTTGCAAATGATCTTCCAAGACTTTTATGATCACAGTAGCTTCTGAGAAATACGTGGTGACATCTGTGGCCGACATATCAGTGTGTTGGTTGAATGGCTTCAAAAATTCGTGAATTTCTAGGATTATTTCCCATTCAAAATCTGTGATGGATGAGCACAGGTCACCGAAATCTTGGAGAACTTTAATTAAAGCTGTTTTAACTTGCAGAATTCTGTGAAGGACAAGATACACAATATTCCATCTCGCATTGCTGAATTTTAGAAGCGTCAGCCCGGTTTTCCTGTTTAATTCGCCCGTAAGAATCACCGAGTTTGTTACTTTGGCAACGACCTTCCTAAGTTTTAACGTGACGCTGTGAAAGTTACTATCACTGTCAAGAGGCTTAAGGCATAGAAGTAGGCTGTGGATGAAGCAAGAATATCTTGTGTAAATAGCACCATCCTCGGGTATGTCATTTTCATCTACGCCAGCTAAACATTCCTCGTTTAAGAACGCTGAAGAGTCACGGAAAGCGCAGACCATATTTGATGCTGAATCAGTAGTACAAAACCATATCTTGCTGCCCGGAATATTGTAATGATGTAGAACGGCCCCCATTTCACGGACAACATCTTCAGACGTATGCGTGACTGTTTCAAATTGTTTGACTTCTAGTAGCACCACCGATTTCTTTTGCTCTGTTGGGTCAAAAAATGTTGCTAAAATTCCTAAATAGCTCGATGTCAGACCTCGCTTGCTCCAGATATCAGCCGAAATTGCAATGTGTCTGGCTCTGGCCACCTTGGTTTGTATTTTTCGCATCATTTCAGAGTCGATTGTAGCAATGCCTTTTAGCAACGTATTACGACAAGGAACCATTGCTTTTGGATTGACTACTTGCATAAACTTTTTAAATCCATGTTGTTCCACAATGTTAATTGGAACTATGCAACTGGATCCAACCCAAATAGCCAATGCTCTGTTAACTTTTTGTTGTTCTTTTGAGTGAATGCCAAATTTTAAAACTTCTGGACTTTTGGAAGCTACTTGTTTGGGACGCGGATCCTCTAACATTTTGAACTGAACTGGATGGTGGCATTTGATGTGCTTCTTTAAATTAGTTGTATATGCGCCATTAATCTCCGTGAAACAATTGTTAATTTGGCAGATGATTTTGCCTCTCGGAACGGTCTCTTTAAAATACAACCACACCCGACTTCGTTTTGGATTCTGATTAGAATCGCTGCCGCACAATACTACTGGCCCTGTAAAAATATTAAAAATGTATTTGTCTGATTGCACTGAAAATACAATGATCTACATATTATTATTTTTTGTAATAGTCATATTATTGTTGTGAACGTGAGTTCATATCTACATTCAATTTCCACCTTTACTAATATTTGGTCTTCGAATCAATTTCAGAAGAATAAAGGAAAATAACCTAGCAGTATATATTGTATTAGTAAAAATTAAAAAATGCCCTTCACCATTTTGTCTCTTCACCGACTATACACTAAAATTACTGGGATATTCAGCATACCGTTAACTCGCTGTTAACATTGGCGCTCTCCGTTAGTATGCTTAAGTTGTTCAGATGAAAATTAATAGAAGGTCCCGATTCATCTCCGCTTTGTTGCTCAGGTAGGTCCATGTCTAAAATTATTAAATGTATTTTCAGACGTATCAATCTGGGGTCATACGTTGCATTGCTACATGATGAATTTTAACTTGTTATAAATTCACATTTACACACAATGTACTCGTCTTTCTTAATTTACAACAATAAAGCATCAAATAATCATGAAACTAAAACATTCAATTCAGTGGCTTAACAAGTGGCGGGTAACGTTTACGTAAGTACAAATTATTTTGGTATCCAAACTACTTTTAATCTTTTTTACCTTCAACTTAAATCCCTTCAACGAAAGCACGGTTGGGGTTTGGAATGGCAGCATTGAAATCTTAAGGGTTTTCTTGTAATTTGTAGCTAATTAATTAGAATACAAAGCATACAATGCACGTAGAGAATATTTCATTGCCAGCAATAATTCGAAACTGTATATACATTATACAGATGCATGTCTCTTTTCACATACCCTGGCAAAGGCCACCGAGGTTACAAAAAATGGAGACCCGGAGTGTCTTTATATTTTCTCAGAAATGTCCTTCACATGTAGGCCTAGCTGCTCACATTTAATTGCTGATAATTTTCTGGCGATATAAAAAAATAAACCTGGAAATTAAAACTTCACAGCTCAGTTACTTAAACCAATCCACACATCTTTCAAGTTCGAATTTCAGTTCATGAATGTATATGAATCATTTATTAATAAGTTTAACTTCACCTTGTGAATATTATTTGGTCATATTTTCGTTCGATGGAATAACAGGACACGTAATTCTGCCACAGAAACTTGGAAATAGTCCGGTGTAGTTGGAAAATGAAAACTTTCAAATGAAACTTGCTAACTGTTAATAATTTGACACAGTACAACTTGAGCTAGCGCTAGCTCAAATGAATTTTCAATTATTTATGTCCATCGGGCGTTAAGCCTTATTTAGAGTGTTACTTCCCGCAAGCTTCCTTCGTGTTTCATGAGTGAAAACTTCCCTCTCGCAATGTAAAGTTTCACTCATGAAACTAATTCACACGCACTTCCCCCGCGTTTCATTCCCGCGCGAAAACGTTTCCTTTAGTAATTTATAGTTTCTCGAATAAAGGAAATTTTCCCTCGTGTTTCATTTTCGCAAGAAATGAACCAGTCCAAACTTTTTCTCTAGTGACATTTTCCCCATCACGGTCAATACGTTCAGTTGGAATTTTAATACGGAAACCGTGAATTACTATTATTGCTGGCATTATGCCTAAATACAAATCTGTTCAAAAAGTTGCTGTTGAACGGCAATTAATTGAATTTGTGAAAGATAAACCAGCAATTTTTCAAAAAATGCATGCACAACATTCAGATGCAATTTTTATTGCCAATCAATGGAAGAACATATTTGAAGCCATGGAACCCAATCAAGTAGCAACCTCAGGTAAGGAAGATTAATATAATTAGTTCAACACGTGTGAACCATAACATTTTATTCACAATGTAAAAATAATTGTGGTAACATATTTTATTTTAACAGCGTCTGCAAGCGAAAAGCTTTGGGGGTCTTTGTGGTCGCAATACCTGGCGCACAAGCGGAAGTTAAAGGGGAAAACCGGGAACGGCTGCGACAAACGTCCATATTTTCGCCATGAAGAAGCCATGCGATTTTTTGATGATAAGCAGCATGTGGAAATGTAAGTCAAAATATAAGCCTGTATAACGTTCTACAACTGCATTACTCAATTCGCCCGTGTGTTTAAATTTTAGAACATTCAGCAATGAAAATGAGGGACCAAGTGACGACATTTTGTTAGTTAATGATGTAAACCCAGATGATGATTCAAGTCCTAACTCATTTGATGTCAGCAATACAGCACCATCCGGCTCATCAATACCATCGGTACCATTTGAGACTCCATGCAACACTCGAATGCACATCAACAAAGTGACGATACCGTTTACTCAAGTTCTGATTAAATCTGATTTATTTATTTTTACTTTGTATGGCTTTATTTGTCCAAAGGGTTTAGTTTATAATTTTTATGTTAGAAACGCAAAGAAAGGGACTTTGACGAAAAGCTAATTGATCTTCTGGCATCCCAGTCACCAACCATGGACGAATATGAAGCTTTTGCTACAGCAATTGCTATGAAGCTTCGCAAGTTAGATCCGAAGAAAGCTTCCGAAGCTCAATTTCTAATGCACCAAGTTTTGTATAACATGGAAAAAGATGCATAAGGTATTTCAATTAATTTGGAAATAAATGGATATAAAAATATTAGCTTTTTGAAATGATTTTATTTATTCTGCTACATGAAGATTTAAGGTTTCTAAAAAAGTCTAACTTCCTCGTTTGGCACGATTATTTTGCCAGGAAACGCTTCCTTCAGAAGTTTGAAAATATTCTTTAAAATTATCTCGCATGCGAAAAGCTTCTACACACGCATTATTTCCTCTTTGTCTTGATAATGACATAGCCTCAAGGGTACTACCTGCAACGTCTCTCCAGTTTCCCTCGATTAACTCTCCAGTGGTACACGTGTCAGCAGTAAGTCCATTGGTATCATTCCGACAGTTCAAAAAATTGTGTAGTAGAATCGTAGCTTTCACAATCAGTGTTGCGAGTTGAGGTGTCCCTTCTATGGTTGTCAAGAATATTCTCCATCTTGCAGCTAATAGACCAAATGCATTCTCAACTACCATTCTAGCTCTTGACAAACGGTAGTTGAAAATACCTTCATCATCTTGTACGTACCTCCCGGAGTATGGCTTCATCAGGTAAGGCTTCAAAGGAAACCCGTCATCACCCAAAATAACACTGTTAAAAACAGCGCCATTAAGTACTTTGGAAGGAGGAAGTTCGTACTGTCCACGTTCAAACTTTTTCCCAAATTTTGAATTTTTGAACACTCCCCCATCTGAGCATGATCCCGATGTCCCAACATCAACAAGAATGAAGTTATGATCCGCGTCAACTACAGCAAGCAGCACAATGGAGTAGAATCCCTTATAATTGAAGTACTGCGATCCGGTTCGAGAAGGAGATTTAATTCGGATGTGCTTCCCGTCTATAGCTCCACAGCACATTGGAAAATTCCATTTAGCCTCGAACCGTTTGGAAATGAGTTCCCAACCCTTTTCGTCTGGAACCTCCAAGCATGATGAGAACGTCTCACAAATCGCCTCCAATGTCTCTCGGATGATTACATTTACACTGCTAGGGGATACTCGAAAGTTTAGAGCGAGTGAGACCTGAGAACTCCCTGCAGCCAAAAACCTACACACAAATACATTTTATGCAACCTTATGAATGTGTCCAACAAAAAGTACGTATCTGATTTTCTATATTATTGGAAGAATTTCTTACCTCATTGTTATTGCCAGCCTTTCCAATGCAGAAATCGGGCGAAGATGATTTTGACCGTGCTCAAGACGGTCTCCCAACATAGACAATATCTCCTCAAATGTCTCCTTGTTCATTCTGTAACATCGAGAATCATACATTCAATCATAATAGTTATTTTGCGATTTTACGACTAAATCCAATATTTAATTACTTTTAGTCCTTACCTGAAGTATCTTTGGTGGTAATAAGGATCCTCAGCCAATTCCCTCACTAAATTATGCTCGCCGTGTACAAATCGATTTCTAAAGATTGGTCTGATATACATCGACCTTTTTCTTTGCTTCTGACGTTTACGAATTTGTAGTGCAATTAGAATTTTCAGTACAAATCTCCGGTTGAGACGAGCCATTGTTTTTGTTTTCGAATATTTCACTTACTTTTTCAATATAAAGTGTCAACTCTCTTTCATGGAATGAAACACGCGGGAAAGCAAACAGAAGTTAAAAGCGGGTCCTCAAGGAAACTTTAAATTTCGAGCATTTTTCCACTACAGATGCGCGAAGGAAACGGAAGTATTGCGCAAACGAGAAGCATACTCTAAACAAGGCTTTACAAAAAGTTTTCACTTTTTAAAATTGTTGCAAATTTTATAGTGAATTTAAACTGGAACTGGAACTTTAAATTGATATTTCTTCTGAGTCCAGTAGCAATCCAAAAGGGCCGGGCTTCTCTGGATATTCCCCGCCAGCAGAACTCAAGGAAAATTGAACCACTTATAGTCATTAACTGATGAAGCACAACAAACATGTCTCCATCCTTGAACAAGTTTGAACTGGTTTTGATGCTGCGTTAGTATTGTATTTAGTTTTGTACTTTCGCCCGCCGTTTTGTTTTTGTTACTGTTTTGTACTTCGTAAAGGAGAATTGTTTGTTTAGTTTTGTACTAATGCTGGGTTTATAGTCGACATTTTTTTTCATTTCACTCAATGATTCGCACGTTTTCACGTATGGTTCACATTTATAGTCGCTTTCGTGAAACTTTTTTCATTCAAGTTTCACGCGGCAATCATTTCACGACAGTTTCATGATTTCCGCGCGTTTATAGTTCCCAGAGCCGTAATAATTTTCACTCGCTTTTCAGTTTTATCAAAGTTGAAACTGTTTCAACTTTTGACAACGTGAAAGTAGAATGAAAAGTCCAAAACTAGTGTACGCTCCATAATTTTGTATCAAAATGTCACGAAAAAGGACTGCTAGGGCCAGTTAAGCTGAGTTTGATCAAAAATTAATAGAAGAAGTAAAGAAACGGCCTTTTATAAAAAAAGCAACATCCTGATCACAAAAATGCACTGATTATTGCAAATGCTTATTATTATTTATTTTATCTTCCATGCAAGAAGAAATTATAGTAGTTTACGTTTATTCACGGCTGCCATTTTTATGGCCGGTCAAAGATCACGGACTTAAAACTTAACAATTGGAGGTTTCTAGTTTTCGGTGAGTAAAAATGCAGTGAAAACGAACGAAAATATTAGCTCCGCTTTCGCGCGTGAATCGTTCGAACTATAAATCATCGGAATTATAACTTCATGAAAGTTGCGTGAAAAAGATTGGTGAGTGAAAAGTCAATGAAAAATCAAAGCGACTATAAACAAGGCATAAGTACAAAAACAAAACTAAAGTACAAAACAAAGAGGGAACAATATTACAGCACTAGCTGTCAGAATGTAACGATTATTAATAATTGTTCCACTGCATCCAAAAAACACTTCGGATTCTCCATTTTCTAATTTAAAAAAATTGTCCATTTGAACGTGGCTTCAATTTCATTACACAATTTATTTGTGATAAGTATTTAAAAGTCTTTTAAAAAAAATAGCCTTACGCTTTAGCCCTATTCTGGCCATCCAAGGAAAATCTCCAGGGTTAGCATATTGTCCTCCAATAATTCTACTACCTAAGCTTATGTACCCACATTTAGAATCGTGGGGGAGTAGTCTGAATTTTCGGTGACTTGAATAATCCGGTAGTACGGTATTCGTTGAAGTTTCATTATACCATTCAATCGGACAGCACAGCTATCACAGAAAAATAAATTCAAGTTGATTTATCTATTGATTCTAGTATAATTTCTGACTGATTTTTGAGATAGTTTCTACCTTTGCGCCATCTGGATTTACTTCGTTTGAACACAAGGCATCTCTCGATTGTAACCATTCGGTTCCTCCATTCAGCAGCCAGGAATGCATTTTTGGACAGTATTTAATCTGTGATTTAAGCTTAATACAAAAACCAGGCAACCCCTTGGAAGTTTCGCAAAATGATTCATCTTCGAAAAATATTATAAAATTATTTGCGCACTTACAGATACTACAAACAGTATTAGTATAATTATTACAGTATTAAGTATAACTTTATTACCTTCAGATCTAACATTTTTATTACGCAGATAATGAATAAAAATATGAAAATCCCATTCCAGCCGAACCACAGATCTTCATACTCATGAGAGAGGAGGATACCCCTCAGCCAGAGCTGCTTTCAGGTATTAAAAAATCAGGATCCGCACCTGATCCCGACCCGAACCTGACATTTCAGGTAAAAATTTTCTTCGACCCGAACTTGCTCAGTCGGATCCGGGCAAATACTTTACTTGTCAGGTATTTTTCGTCGGGTAAAACTAGAATACCCGAACCTGAAAAATTACCTGAAGTTCGGATCCGACCCGAACCCGACCCGAACCCGAACCTGAACCCGCACTTGACTTTCAGGTATTGTAATCGACCGTATGTTAATCTTATTGATAGCTCTAAAAGTTTGAGTAAGCAGACTCAAAATACAAGGGAATTTATGATTCTCATCACAGTAAGTGAAATGGCTATATGCTGCTGATTTCTTTATTGGCCTATGGTCTTGTCTTCTGTCATCTTCACTCTGATTTAATTCTTTAATGACTTCGGTTATTTCTTCACTCATGTTGAAAACTTAGTTTCTATTTAAACACTTAAAGTTCATGATAAATATATCTAAATTATTACTTGCTTCTAATCATCAAATAAAATACCGTTGAACTTTAACTCTCATAGATAATTACCACACAAGCATGGTTGACGGTTTGCTAAACACTTCGGTATTCGATCTCCCTGCAGGGATTTGATTTTTGTAAATCTTCCTGGAAGATCCTTTCCGAATATTCCTGCTGAATCTTATGTCACTGAAGGGAGGTCCTCAACGATTTAAAAAATACCTATTGGCAAAAATAATTTCAGTACACGACGTTAAATCCCTGTCAAATAAGTTCGACCAAATCTAAAAATCCCCGTTTTCACAAAACAAAATTTACTGAAACATGCCAACAAATTAGAAAATCCCTGCCAAAATAAGTTCAACGTATTTAAAAATCCCTATTCTCAAAACAATCCCTTCCTTTTGAGATTTTCGATTTGAGAAATATTTTTCACTGTGAAGAATATTCCCGTCTTCCAATAAAAATCTGACCCATACCACCCTGTTTTTCCCAACCAAGTGCCCTTATAAATATTGCATGCAGAATTGAAGGTTTCATTCACGTGAAGTTTGAATTTTATTCGCGGAAATAAATACCTGCAAATTACCTGAAATGTCAAGTTCGGGTTCAGGTATTTCATGTACTGCGACCCGAACCTGAACCCGATAAAGTGTTCAGGTATTTTGTTTTTACCCGAACTTGACGGCAACCCGACCTGAATTTTCAGGTGCGGATCTTGCAACTACCCGCACTCGACCCGAGAATCGGGTACTTTATTTTAGTTAACCCGAACCCGACCCGAACCGACGGGTATTTTTCAGGTACTACCTGATACTTGCAAGCAGCTCTGCCCCTCACCCTCAAGTACGCCCTCACCCTCCAAAAAGAGAGAGGTGAGGTTGAGGGCCTCCTTTCTCTCCCATCCTCTCACGAGAGGAGTGAGAGAGATACTTAAGTATACACATCTGAAATGAGAGTGAGGGTGAGGACTGCAGTTAGCCCTCATGGATACTTTATTTTAACACAACGCCACACTTCACTAGATATTTTGGTATTACTAATAGAGATTCTTCATACATTGACAGTGTTGTATTTAGAGCATGAACATTGTCGCCGTTACTCTTTATATTCCTTATGTATTTGTTATCATAAGGGCGTGTGAATTGGGGCCACTTATTGTTAGTACGTCTATCCGCATGTACTTACAATTAGAAAGCAACAATTAAAGGGGAATTAATCAACTTTGACTTAAATAAAATTGATCACAAATTGACAAGTGTTTTTTGCATAGCTCTCTTCGGTTCCTTCACAATTACAGCTAGAATCCAGGAGGGCTCTCATGAGAGCGAGAAAGAAGACAGATATATGGAGCACACCTCATGAGAGAGAGAGAGAGGACATAGTTGAAGGCATTCCTTGTGAGAGTGTGAGAGATGCCAACTCGAATTAGGTCGGGAAAGAGTGTGAGAGGAGCATGAGTGAATTTTGTTTGACCATCTATGATCCGAACTGATGTCAATCAACTAATAAAAGCATACCGCTGCGCTGACGCTGACAGTATTCACCACAAAAATTTACGAAACTGTCTAGAGGAAAATAATTTTAAGTGATGAGAGTGAATTTTATTAGGGCTGTTTTAGGCAAAATATTTCTCACGTAGACATAACCAAAACTCGTAAAATGATTTTTTCATTTGCATCTAGATAACTGAGCTTGCGTGCATATAGCTTACTTTAATAATGTGAGCAACGGTGACTTGCTCACCAGAGCTGCGTTCAAGTCAAGTTATTTTAGACAACTTGACTTGAACTTGACTTGAACTTGACTTGAACTTGAAAAATTGTCTAAACAAGGTATCCGTACTTGTACTTGTTGAATCAAGTTTCTCAAACAACTTGAGTATTCAAGTACACGATTTTCAAGTTCATTTGATAGAACTTGAACTTGATAATAACTTGACGTTCAAGTTGGACACATAACTCGACTTGAACGTGAACTTGTACTTGAACTTGATTTTTCAATTATTTGTTTTGTACAGGAATAAATAGAGCTGGAATTTTTTCGTCTACAGTTATTCTAGCTGATAATGGTTAGATCGTAATTAGGTTAAATCCAACACCACGAGGATGATATTCTTTACTTTAAAATTGCCAAGAATTTTTCGAACTGTGGCATGGGTAGTGCCCCTCACGGGTACAGGTTTTACCCGGGTATTTGGGTACAGGTTCAGGTACAGGTACGTATCAGGTGCATACTTCTTGTACCCATCCAATTTGGGTACAGGTTCAGGTTCAGTCGTTCGATACCTGAAAATTCAGGTTCAGGTTCAGGTATGGGTACAGGTACAGAAACGAGTATTATGGGTATAAACCCATCAGGTACAGGTACACACTGGGTAAATACCTGAACCCATGTGTAAAATACCTGAACTTTCAGGTATTTCTCAGTCAATACTAATTTACAAGTAACACAGCGGCCGCCCTCTACACGACATAGAGCAACTACCTGCATTTTAGTGCAATCATTGTAAAAGACACTATGCTACACTAATGCTAGAAAATAACGATCGCCCACGGCGGGAGCGTGCATTATTTTATTTCTTCATCATCACTGCCTTTCATAATATGAATAAACAATCTTTAAAACCTTAATTTTACTTTTAAAAGCCAGTATAGATTAATAAATAAAATAATGTCCGACGAGGAAATAGTGATTTTAGATCAAATAAGTCCCAACAACGAGCAACTTAACGATGCTGATAAAGAGGTTGAAGCAAACCAGAATCTTCGATCAAAGATTTATGACCATTTCCAATGGAACGAGGATCAGAAAAAATTCCGATGTCTGCATTGCAAGTAAGTGAACTCTTTTAGTTAATTATTTTTATTATTACTGAACAGCAAAATCTTAAGTATATTTATTTTTATCAAGGTTAGTATACCCATTTTAATCGATTAAAGTACATGTGCTAAATTTGTGGTTAATCTCTAGGAATTATTATAAGCGAGATGGCTCTAACTCTACTGGGAATTTAATCCGACACTTGAACAGAAAGCATAAAAATGCTATTATTGGTGATAAAAATCAAGAAAAGGATTCCCAGAATTTAATTTCAAAGTATCTCAAACCTGCGGTAATTTCACAATACTCAGTATTCTTGCAAGGCATGTGTAATAATGCATTTATAAACAGAATTTTGAAGTTTTGTAATATTCATAGTATTTTAAAACATTTTAGGGATTCTCACAAGAAGAGTATGAGAGACGTTTACTCGATTTTGTCATTCTGTCTGACCAGGCTTTTGCAATTATTGAAAATCCAGCTTTCCTGGATTTAACGTTGTACGGAAGACCAATGGAAAAGCTTTTTAGTGCTGATACCCTAAAACGAAAATTGGTTGCCTTGCATGAAAAGGAGAAACAAGAAATTATTTCAAAGTTTCAGGTAACTCACAATTGGTTTTTCATAGATTATATGTATTTATTACAATGTGGAGGATATTCATATTCGTTTCTTCCTCTATCCCGTATAATATATAAAATAAAAAAAATTTAAATTGTAGCAAAATGTTTTGCAAATATTCTAAAAATGGTTTTATTGCCCTTTTATTGCCAATTTTCGTGGACACAGTATTGGTAGTTTTTAAGATTTTGCATACCGACGGAATTATTTTCCAAATTCCTGCAGATTTGTTTGTGTATAATTTGTGAAAATTCTATTGCTTGGTCATTAACTATATTGTAAAGCTGTGCTTATATGAAAACGCAATAAGATTCCGTAAAATAGTCATTTTCTACAAGCAAAGCTTTTGTCTGTGCCCAATTTTATTGTATATTAATACAGACGTAAGGTAAAAATTTGTTGTTAATTGAAATTTACATAAATATGTACGAGTGTGAGGAAAACATACATCTCACAATAAGTTAAAATTATTTCGGAAATAAAATTATTATTTTATTTGAAAATCAAGGAGACACCTGGAAAAATTTCACTTGTTTTGGATTGCTGGACATCGAAACATTGTATCGGGTTTCATGGCATTATAGCATCTTGGATTTCCATTGACTGGAAGTATGAAGAAGTGCTGCTGGATTTGGATATACTCAAACGCAGTCATTCAGGGAAAGAACTTGCCAAATCTCTGGTCACTGTTTTGAAAGATTTTGGGATTTTGAGTAGGGTTCTAGCAATTACTAGTGACAACGCTACTAATTGCGATACTATGTTTGAGGAATTTGTTTTGATGGCTAAGGCAGAGGTAAAAAAGTCGATTTAATCGAATTTATAATAATATTTAAATGTTGCAAACTTTATGGTTCCAAATGATACTTTTACTGAAATAGAAAAACATGTATTAATTATGATTCCGTTTTAGGGATTGGAATTTGACCCTCAAAATCAAAGAGTAAGATGTTTAGCCCACGTAGTAAATTTAGCCTGCAAGGACAGCCTTCGTATTCTCAAGGACATGTCCACTGCAAACATTTCCATGGAAGATAGAAGTATACATGGGGTAGACTATGGTGAGTGCGATAGTAATGTGTCAACTGATTCTGAAGACAACGAACTAAATTCGTACTTAGAGGATGATGACACCGCTGATGTTTGCTCAAGCAATTCCATGTCTCTGTACCACAGAGTAAGTCCATATCGCTGATTTTATTCGATCATGATAATTGTTAGTATGTGATTATGAGCCCCAGGCTCGTTCAGGAAATGATAAATAATAATAAATTCGTGATTACAATGGGACACTAATTTGGTAAATAATTTTTATTCATAAAGGTCCGCAGAGCTATTCAGACAATTAGGAGATCAGGTCGCCTTCGCGATGCATTTCGAGATTCATGCCGATTCAAAAAAATTCGGGCCAAACAGTTAGTGCTTGATATGGAGGTACGATGGAATACAACGTATTACATGCTAACACGTTTGGTTGAAATGAGACCGGTAAACTCAATTTATAATACTAAGTGAGATATACTGACTTACTATTCAAGCAAGTTTGTGTACAATTGTTGTTTTGCGGTTTATTTAGGCATTTGAGCATATTTTAGCAAATGAACCACAACTGGCCAGCTTTAAGGTGTCTCAAGCAGAATGGATATTAATCTCCGAAATGATAAAATTATTGGAGGTATTAATCTTTTGTTTATAATATATACATGTATGTATATATATATATAGATATATAGTTGTAATGGTTTATTAAACAATTATTATTCCTTTTTCTGTACAGCCATTTTGGAAAATGACTGTGTACCTGTCCAAAGCTAAAGTTCCTTCTATGGCCTTGTCTGCTGCTGTGTATATTGAATTATACAATCATTTGGAGGGATACACGGTACGGAATGATTTGCGCTCTATATATTTATTTTTTCGTAAGGCATGTTTAAGTATTTCGATTCGGGATTTAGAAAGAAATGGGGCATCGTGATGAAATTTGCGCTGCGGCTGCTGCTGCGTGCTCCAAGTTGAACAAGTACTACCCAACGTCAGACGGTTTGGTATATATAATGGGCTTGCGTAAGTAAATTCATGACAAATTGCCTCAAAACTTGTTTCTATCGTAAGGTCATCGAAAGGTTAACAGAAAAATATCCAATTCACCAATTTTGTAAGATAGTCTCATCGGATTTAAAAATAATAATTCCATCACAGAAGCTTAAAATTTTCACAAGAGTTTTTTCTGGAAATGTTTTGAGGTTCCTCGAATTTTATATTAAGCAATCCAATAATTGTTAAAACTGTTTTTATATTGATCACTGAATACTACTAGTTTTGGATCCCCGATGTAAGTGCCAATGGTATAAATCAGTCGGCATTTCCCCTTCCGTTGCAAAACAAAACAAAACGTAAGTATAATTACAAATTATTAATTAATTACTAAGCTTATTTTCAAATTAAATCGTTAAAGCATCATCTGTGTTCATTCTTGTTACTACTTTTGTATTAGTTTGGCACTACAATTCTGGGATAAGTACTACAAGCCACACAGTGATTCTATTTCACAGCCAGAAGAAGCTGTTGACATTCTGTCATCGCAAGTAAAACGGGCTAAATTATCAAAAAAAGACGAATTCCGCCAATTTTTGGCGATGCCGACTGTGGAATTTGTTAAAAACAATGACTGTCTTTCATGGTGGAAGGTAATTTTTTTAAATCACAACTTAAAACGCTGGCAACACGGGGTGTTGGAATTCATAATCTGGATAAGGTCCACATTAACAAATCAAGCTTTTCATCTGTGGATTTGGCAAATATTTGTTACAAATGGATCTGTTGTTGAGCTTTAAACTGATCCGAATTGTTTTTATAGAAACGTGTAACATTAAAAATTATATGATAAGCTCACTTATTTATATTAGCAAATAATTCCACCATGTAGGAACACGAGGCTAGTTTCCCAGCATTAGCTCGAATGGCCAGAGATTTTTTAGCAGTTTCTGGAACTGGAGTACCGATAGAGCGAGCCTTCTCCTATGGCCCAGATCTTCTGACACATAAACGCTTATCTATGAGTGGAGATACGGTCAGGAAATGTTTTTGTCTCAAAGCTTGGCGGAAGTTAAAATCTGGAGAGTTTGCAACTAAAAAAATGCTTTCCATTGCAAAAGCAATGGCAGGTTGCAAAACAAATTCTTAATCGTCTCATTTGTTCTACTACAATATATACTACATTTGTTATTTCACTGAACTTAGTCGTTCATATTTGTTCTTTTCTACCCTTATGCAATCATTTTTATTGTGTTGATAATTTCAATACTTTTTATGTTTTCGGAAAATAACAAATAAATCTAATAAGACAAATAAATTTGTTGAATAAAAATGTCAAAGTTCCAGCTATTTTAATTCTTCATTTCCTGTTGTATTTTTGGTAGTCTGTTAACCAATTAAAACTGAAAATACCCGGGTAAATTCAGGTACTTTTAAAATATACCCAGGTACAGGTACTTTTTTGGGTACTTTTTGGGTACAGGTACTTTTCAGGTACAGGTACTCCTGATTTAGTTTTAGTTCAGGTACAGGTTCAGGAAAATTGGACCCAGGTATTCAGGTACAGGTACGGGTACAGGTTCATAAAATCCATGTACCCATGATTCAGGTACAGGTTCAGGTCCAGGTACAACATTTCTGTACCCATGCGGGGCACTAGGCATGGGTGTGAATAAAACGCGGGACCAATAGGGTCAGTGTGGCAGGATGAGAGGATAAATTGCGGCATCTACGAGATTGTGGGATGTCGACACCAGAGAAAAATGCAGACACTGGACTAAATACCTACATGATTGACTAAATTAATTTCAGATTTTCTCAGCACCTTCGGATGAGTGCAACATACCTCATTCTTACTAACGAGTATGTGATAATATATGTAATATGAGTATAAATATTTTTTTTTGCCGGGATACTTACATTACTTTTCGGGGACAAGAACTCAAGTTATACTCAAGTTGTATTCAAGTACTTCCATTTGATGTACTTGAACTTGACTTGATTTTGCGATCAAGTAATAAATTATTAACTTGAACTTGATGGAACTTGAACTTGAAAATTCAAGTTAAAATTATAATTTCACTTGAACTTGATGTTCAAGTTTCAAGTTACAAAATTGCCTGAACTTGACTTGACTTGAACTTGAACTATTCAAGTTATACTTGAACTTGAACGCAGCTCTTTTGCTCACCCAATGTGCAAAACTGAGAGCAGAAGTTTACACGCTATTGGTAGTGAGTTTTAATGTCGCAGATGGAGTGTTTCCGTACTCATTTATGTATGTATGTAGTATCATGAAGATGTAGCAGATTTTTTGCAATAATTGTAAAAAGAAGAAATTCTGGTTTATTTGAATTGAAATTTGTGCTTATAATGTAGTACTGTTGGAAATCCAATGGTCGGAAGGTATTTCATTGTTAGGTTGTTTATGCAAACACATGGGTTAATAAAAATACTCCTTTCCACACACGTTAAAACACAACTGACGCTCTTGTCAATGTACAACTCTTAATTTGTATGGACCAGTATTCTAATAACATTTTTCATTCTAATTTCTAGGAATTAATAAAAGGTAAATGTTACAACGGAATACTGGAATAATGGTATTTGCAACTGTACAGGATGACAAATCCTTTTAACCTGTACAAGGAGGGATGGTAACAATCGTATTCAATCGGGGAAACGCATGATTCAACAAAAATGTTCCAGATTTTTCGAAAACTTATTCATCGCTCACCATACGCCAGTCCCAAAAAATCTAATGACCAAGGAACTGCAGCAAAGTCAGGATTTTTATTGGGAAAAGTTAAATTTTGAAGGTTTTAAATTGTTTATTGTAATATGAAAACAAAAATTGATGCTAAAGAGTAAATCTAAAGGGCTTTTCCTGAAGCACAGCATACAACCCCTACATTGAATACTTCAGGAATAGAAAGGTATCCAGTGAAAATGAATCAGTTTCGCAAGTCGAGAAGTAAAAATGGCAAAGAAATAAATCGTGCTGTTTCTTCCATGTTTATAACACTTTTTAAATACGTCAATTATTGGTCTCACTGAATCAGTGAAATGACTTCTTTGGCTTCAAAATGATAGCAATAGCCTTCTGCGCCATTGTCTCGGATTATCCAAAATGTTAAGTAGATACATATATAGCGTGACCCTATTCAAATGAGTTCTGAACGCTTCTTCCCCAACAATTTGTCTTACTGTTATCTGTTTTGGAGTTTGCAACCATAATTAGCATGTTCTGAATCTTCTTGGTCTGAATAAGAATTTGAAACAATCCACCCACCAATCACCAATCAACTGCCTCATCCAACCATTTCCTTCAACTACAAACTTCAACCAAAACGCCGTGTACCCATTCTTGCAAAGTACCACCCATCAAGTAGCCTGAAGTAACGTTGTAGGTAATTTCAGGGAGTGTTGTTCACAGGTAGGAACTATATGCACTCATATTATTTAAAGGTATTGTTAGGTATGTATATAGAAATTACATAAATTAGTTAAGCCTCACATGAATCATTAAATTAAGTTGTGAATGACACAACCATAGGTTAAGTCCAGATTGTAAAGGTGCAATGTAAGCACTTCCCATCGGCTCAAGCCGACAAGTGTCAACGTCCGGTTACATCCATTATGATGTAACGTCTAGACTTAAGATTGTAAAAATAGGCTCAAGTAGCCACTTGTTAAGTTTAAGATTCTTCCAGACTCTTCAGTGAATAACTGAGAGTCATTCCAGTAACACCTATTTTTAGTTGTTAATCTTCATTTCCTTTTCCTTTTGATTTCGATTATTAAATAAAAGTAATTAGTCTTCGGATTAATAGAAAATCACTTTCAATCGTTTATTCATAATCATTCCTTCCATCAGCACGATTCACAATTATTTACAATTTCCTGACAATTACATAAGTAAATAATCCAGAAGTTAGGATTTCATGGTGTAACCATAACCTACCCTTTACATGGTGGCCTTTGTAAAACATTGCCAAAAATTTTATTGCCCTGGCAATGCTCCCGAATTACTCTCAATTATCACTCCCCTTGGGAAACAATCGATCTAATTTTAAGCATTGATTTCGTACCAAGCAAGTTTGAATAAGGTGTCATATTTCGTGAGAATAATTGAGATTTACAGTTTTGGCCAAGCAGAGGTTACATTCCTGCATCTTGACGTTGCAACACGCACAGCACCATCGGGACTACCCTAGAGGAGTCATCCGTATTACCTGTGACCGGTCGAAGAACCCCTCGTAAGTTTTATTGATAAACGGGGTTAATAAGTTTTGTCCACGGAAGGCAGAAGGATTTACCTGCGCTTCACCGACCGATGCCCTGAGGATTTGGGTATACTCAACGGACAGCCACGGAGCTCAGTACCGTTCCCACCTCATCCAGGAGGAAAATCATACAGTAATTACACAGTGTTAAGTTTCATATCCATGAATCACCGTCACGGTACGTACATACTTACGTTATAATTTATGTCCGATAAAAAGAAGCCCTCAACTTCAAAACCTGACCCTAAGCCTACTACAAGTCGCGTCACTCGTAAAAATTCCGACCCTGATCTAAAAGACGCTTCAGAATTAGCAAAAGTCTTACAATTAGCAAAAACCAAAGCTAAGGCTACAGCCAGTACTAAACCCAAACCTCCACCATTACCTCAAAATACACCGCCGAGAACACCAAGCCCACAATATTCCACCCCACCCGGCACTCCGCCTCCGATCTCTCTTCCACCGCCCCTCCCTCCACCATTGCCTGTACTTCCACTAGTTACTCCAGTAACCCGGACAGTACCCTCTTTTAAGCGCCAAATATTAAAAGCCCGGAAAATCCAACATTCCACACGCTACGGACCCTCAACCAAAACACGCAAGGTAAAACCTTTCAAAATGGCTGCTGCTGCTGCTGCCACACCTGTTAATGTTACAGTCAACACTGCTCCCATTCATTCCATTGTTGATTTTCAAAAGATTAAACAATTCATTCCCGCCACTCATGACGTTCATGATTTTATTATTGACGTTCAACGTGTCGTGGCCCAATACCAATGGGATTGGCCCACACTGCAAGGACACACTCCCAATTTATTAGCTCGTGACCCTTTTCAATGGCTACAAACCCAACTCACAATAGCTCCACCCACTATTGTTAGTATTGATACATTTTTCACGGCCCTCCGTGAACGCTATGCAAAACCTCGACAGGTTTATCTCAATCAATTAATTTCCCGTAAACAAAAAGACAATGAAACGAGTGCCAAATTTTTGTATGATGTTGATAGTATTTGCACTCGCTATGACCCAACCATGAGTCAACCTGACCGTGTTGCTTGGGGAATGGAAGGCCTCCTTCCCAAGTACAAATCTGCAGCGGCAGGTTTTCCATTTACCAGCATAGCTGCCCTCGTTCGTTTTTGCGAACAACGAGAATTTGCAGATACAACTGCTGGCCCTTCAGATATGGCCGCAAAAGTTAAGTCTTTGGAAGAAACCATCCAAAAACTTACCTTGTCTGATGCGCCTAATGCCCAAGCTAATTTTGCTTTTGTCCCTGGCCGCGGACGCGGTCGTGGCAATGGCCGCGGCAACTTCCACAATAATAATAATAATCCCCGCGGTAACCAAGGCAATATTCATCAACCAGTCCCTCACCAACCCCGCGGTAATAATAATCATAATAATAACAATAATAGAGGACAGGCTCAAAACCCCCACAAAGGTATGCAATGTTACAATTGCAATAAATTCGGTCACATCAGTCGTGACTGCCGTTCGGGAAACCAACAGAGGGGGCCCAACCAGCGTGGTCAGGGTCCCCGCCCGAATTTTCGGAACAACAATTTCCGCGGAAACAACAATGGCTTCCGCAACAATCACCAGAACAACGGCAACAATCGCCGGAACGACCCAAATGTTCAAAGATTGGAAATTTCTTTCAATCCCAATTCGCCCCAAACCAATCAAACTCCCCAGAATCATTTTGCGAATCTTCAATATCCCTCCATAACTTACCCACAATAAACCTGTCACCCGCTTCAGCAATGTGCCCATATATTATGTGTTATTTTGATGATGTCTCCATTGACGCATTAATTGATACAGGAGCTTCTCATAATTTAATACAAAAGAATCACATCCCCTCAAGTGCAGTCATCACTCCTTGCCCACAAAGATTTGTTATCACAGCAGATAAAGCTCGCATTCCTACGTCCCATATAGCCTCCTTAACGTTCCAACTTGATAACTACTTTTACACAACAGAGGCCCATGTCCTTGAAACGCTCACTCCTCCACTCATTCTTGGCTGTAAGTTTATTACACAGTTTGACTTTCACATACATCTGAACTCCAACTCTCTATACAACTCTCACGTATGTCATTACTTTCGTAAGCATGCATACTCAGCCACTTGCTCATCTGAGTGCGGCTGTTCCTCTCCCGTCAAAACATTATTTACTATCCAACTTCCCCCTCGACACCAAATGTATGTACCTACCACACCACTACACACATCTCACACGACATTTTTCAACCCTCATCCACTCATAGAAAAACAATACAAAGTAATTTTTCCTCCAGTTATCAACCCAGCGAAAAATGTTTTGCTCGCCACAAACATTTCCACATCTACCCAAGTTATTCCCGCTGATACACTTTTAGGCCATGCTCAACGCTATGATTTTACCCAAAGCTTAAACACAGCTCCGGTAATTCCTCAAAATCCAACCCCTTTTAACCCAGAACAACTTCAATCGCTAAATATTAATTCCAAATTAAGGCCAGCTGAACGCGCCTCGATCATAAGTCTCCTCAATAAATACTCATATTTATTTGCATGGACGCTTATGGATCTTCAAGTCTGTACCCTGCCCCCCATGCGAATTACATTAAATTCTAACACTCCGGTTCAAGCTAAACCTTATCGCTTGAGCACCACGGAGCGTGAGATTTTAAAGCAGGAATTAGATAAATTAATTCAAGCAGGTATAATTGTCCCTTGTGAAAACTCGAACTACTCCACCCCTGTATTTTTAGTACGCCAAAAATTAGGTAAATGGCGACTCGTCTGTGATTTTCAAAAACTCAATAAAATCACCATCGACGAAATTTTCCCTCTCCCAAGGATTGATGACTTGCTTTTTCAGTTACGAAATGCTGCGTATTTTTCCCCTTTAGATTTATTTAGCGGTTATTACCAAGCCCTCATCCACCCGGATGATCAACATTTAACTGCTATTGTCACTGAATTCGGACTATACATGTATCTACGTGTATGTTTTGGTCTGAAAAACGCCCCTGCCTATTTCCAAAGGCTCGCTACTCGTACTCTCGGTACTTTAAGATATACACACGCTGTATCTTATATTAATGACATTATACCCTATAGTAAAGACTTTCCCTCTCACCTGATCGCACTTGAGCTTGTATTTCAACGTTTAGCTAAAGTTAATTTTCGCATGAACCCCAAAAAGTGTTTCTTTGGTATGCAAGAACACGTCGTCTTTGGATTCTTTTTGTCTCAAAAAGGTTTATCCACTGAATCAGCAAAAGTAGCTGCAATCATGCAACAGCCCAAACCTAATAATTTAGAAACTCTCCGTAAATTTTTAGGCACTATAGGTTATTATCGCAGATTTATTTGGAACTTTGCTCAAATAGCTGCTCCTCTCCAAGGATTATTGAAGAAACATTCCCTCTATCATTGGAGCCCTGACTGTGATAAGGCATTTTTGACACTCAAAAATGCGCTATGCACAGCACCAGTACTCAGACATTACGATCCCACACTCCCATGTATTTTATATACGGACGCAAGTAATCTAGCCATAGCCGGCATTTTACATCAACAATTTGAGGATGGTGAACACCCAATTTATTTTATTTCCAGAGCTTTGACTCCAGCTGAGAAAAATTGGGGTGTTACAGAAAAAGAATGTTTAGCAATAGTATTTGCCACACGAAAGCTTCGAGAGTTTTTATATCTCAAACCTTTCATAATTGTTACTGACCATCATGCTTTATGTTATTTAAAATGCCAACGTAATCCCACTGCCCGACTCACTCGTATGGCTGTAATTTTAGAACAATTTCGTTATGTAGTTAGGTATAAAAAGGGTACTCTCCATAGGAACGTAGATGGTGTCTCACGATGCCCCTACGCTCTTTCCACTACAAAAGACACGGAAGATGATCTTACAATTCCAGGTCTTTCAGCCCAATCTCCACAATCACCGCCCAATCCGCTCCCATCTATTCCTCTCATTAATCCTGCTGATTTAAAGCATGCTCAAGCTATTGATCATACTTTAAATAAATTATTGCAGAAAAAGCGATCCAAACTAATTCCCAATGATGATGGCATTTATTTTATTCAATTTAATCCCCGCAACCCTAAACTTTTAGTCATCCCAAAAGCTATGATTCCCATTGTATTACAAAACGCTCATAATCATCCCCTTGGAGGTCATTTAAATTTTCAACGGACTTTGGCACGTCTCCGTCCATTTTATTGGTGGAGATCTATTACCTCAGACACATTTAAGCACTGTACTCATTGCCCAGAGTGCCAAAGTCGCCAGCACCTTACCAAATTACGTATGGACAGTTTGAAAAACATTCCCATAAAAATTCCAGCCAGCACATATGCTATGGATTTATTAGGCCCCTTTCGTGAAACTCCAAGAGGCAATAAATATGTACTAGTCCTCACCGATTTATTTACCAAATGGGTACATACCTCACTCCTTCCAAACAGAGAAGCTGCTCATATAGCCATGCATTTGGAATCTTTTATCTTAACATTTCCAGGCATGTCTATATTAATTTCCGACGGAGCTGCGGAGTTCAAATCTGCAACTCTACAAGAATTATTAAAACGGTTTAATATTACACATAATGTAAGTATGCCCTTTCACCCCCGTTCCCACGGAATTGTAGAGAGGTTAAATCAAACTCTCGCAATTATGCTCAGCAAATTCGTCTCGGACAATCAGTTAGATTGGGACATATTTGTACCGTATGTAATTGCTGTATATAATACTTCCGAGCATTCAGTCACAAAAATTTCCCCTTTTCAAGCATTTTTCGGTAGAGCTCCTCCAGCCCCTCTACTCAACTCAATTCCCAATACTCTTTTGCAAATGACTCAGCTCAGCGCTTCTCAGGTCAAAATTATGCATCAAAGAATATCCCAGTTAATTAAAAAGGCTCAATTACAGGCCAAAGAACGATTTGATGCTATGTATCAACCCTTAGAGTTTAAAGTTGGTTCCCACGTTCGATTTTATCTCCCTTAGCGAAAAATAGGTTTGTCTGACAAACTTCTTTGTCGTTGGGTTGGACCCTATACTATTACATATATTGATAAGAATAATAATGCTGACTTAGTTTTAACCTTTCCCTCTACTAAGCTTAGACCTAGTATTAAGTGTCACCTCTCCCAACTCAAGCTCATAAAAATTGATTTGGGGGATGGCATTATTCATCCCGAGTATGTATATACTACGGAAGACCAGCATGAATTTGATGCTTGGTTGACACAATTTCCCTCCGACACCCCAAACTCCGATTCCTCTCTCCCTTCTCCCATCCGTAAACCTTCTACACGTCCTTCACGCAAAATGAAACTACAACCGTCCACTTCTTCTGAAGACAGTCCAGTTAAGCGTTTGACTTCTCCTCCTCCAAACTTCTCACCACAAACTTTTGGTTATCACTCCTCAAAGTTGAAATCAATTCTCAAAACACCCCAACCAGTTGATAACGATATTACACTTCGACGCTCCGCACGTTTACGAAATAAAGCAAAGAAAGTTACATTTTCCCATGTCTGACCACAATGACCAGCAACAATCCCCAGTCCCCGCCTGTGTACCCTTATGTACCAGGCATTGTCCAATACCCGACAACTCTGGGTATCAATCCTGCCATCCGTCTCTCCGACAACCCGTGGACGGAACTGATCAAAGTTTATCTCCCCGGCACCCCGGACACGCTCATCTGTTGCCCAGTGTCAATCTGCACAGTTCAGATATTTCCATATCAATTTGCCGACGCGTCTGGGAACGAACTACATTGTTACGACTCCTCAATTCCTATTCTCAAGAGGACCTTCCGCCATGTTGCTGTCGGGATTGTATTACCCGACCAAATTCCCTCCCTCTTGGACCAATTGAGCGCGACATATTTCCAAGCCACAGTGAAACAATCTCAGATGTGGAACGAGTTTCTTCTTCAATTACGCGACGCCCCACCGAATTACGTCTCAGCGACGCCCGTTATTTCAATCGATCCGCAAATTCGGTTCGAACAACTCTCCCGGGCATGGTTGGAATCAGCCAACACTTGTGCCGTCCAAACCCGTCGATCCAATTGGGTCAAGAAACACGGGCCCCGTCAAGGCCCAACTCTGACATTGCCTCAACAACTGTTGACAACTGCTCCTCCGGACCCCGTTCTCAACCCACTCGCTCAACCGCCTCAACAAGGCCCTGTACATATACATTCACTTCCGAAAGTGACTACACCGGAAGTGACAACGACAGTTTGCCAAACTCGCCCTCTCCCAACTCTGACTCCCGGCCCCCCGCCAACGACTCATATGATGACTGGTATGACGCCTGTCAAGCCGCCGCAGCAATGGACTCCGATGACTGGGACGGTGATCGACCTCAGACCCCAACCGATAATGGAAGCTATACAACTCACTCCTCTCCAACACCCTCAACGGATCTACCCGGAACTAGTCCTCAACGAACAAGGGGAATTCGTGGAAGCCCCGTTAACTTTTCAACCTTAATAATTATGATTTTTCTTTTTATTTTCGCCTGTGAAAGTGCTCCACTCGGTATTTGGGGAAGCCTCCCCAACCTCTCCAAGATCACAGGTGCCGGAACCAAACTCAACATGGCCCGGACCAATTCAATGCACAAAATGGTACCACTTCAACGGTCAGTTAGTATCCAATCCTTACCTTCCATGGCTCAAAACGGTAACAAAAATTTTAATCTTCCTATGCAGGCTGCACCTGCCAAGAAAAATAATGCAATCAAAGTTATGGCCGCTGGAGCTGCTCTTATGGTAGCCCCACCAATTATAAGTAAAATCTTGGATTTTATTCCCTCTCGCTCCAACACCTTCCCGGAAATTCCTAAACCTGACCAAGAAACTCTTCCTCCTCCTCCGCCAACTCCTTCCCCACTCGAAAAACGACTTTTAATAAATTCACCCATTACGATTGACGATTATAACGATGATACTTTAAAACCATTCAAAGATGTTAATAATTATGATGCTAACATAACACAGATGTTAGAAGAATGGAAATCCATTCATAATTCTTTTCTCTCTTTACAGAATAAGAACGATGAGCCCGGCCAGACAGTTACTCTCACTACCACCCTCTCTCCGCCTGTACATGCAAAACAAACGGCCCCAGAGCCCATTCCTCCCGTTCTTCCGGTTCCAAAAATGGAAATTGGCGTTGGCGAGGGAGATTCTCAAGTTCTTCTCCGCATTTTTACGTTATCAAGTACTGCTCTTTCAACCATAATTGGTTTTGGTTTAATTGTTTATGGATTGTATTGTTATTATCGGTATCGCCAACGAAACCGTCAGAACTCCCGAATCTCTCATGCCCTACCCAGCGCCTATTTTATCAATAACACCCGCCCACACAATAATGACCCCTACCCACCCATAGTGGCCCTCAACAATTTATCAAACCAGCTGTCTGCCCGGACTCCAGCCTAGTTTTAAGCTCACTTTGATTTTATATCAATAAGATGTACTAATACAAAATTGATTTTACACCTGTTATCACCTTCACCTTATATGATTTCAGTATGTGTACTAGCCCGTAAAGAAAAACACAAAAATAATTTTTTTTGGCACTATCTCTTCTTTATTCTTGCTATCTTTTGTTCAGAATACATACCAATTGTACTAACACAATATGTAATTTTAGTTCCAAATTATTAAATTTTGGGGACAAAATTTTCCCCGACCGACCGGGATGTTAGGTATGTATATAGAAATTACATAAATTAGTTAAGCCTCACATGAATCATTAAATTAAGTTGTGAATGACACAACCATAGGTTAAGTCCAGATTGTAAAGGTGCAATGTAAGCACTTCCCATCGGCTCAAGCCGACAAGTGTCAACGTCCGGTTACATCCATTATGATGTAACGTCTAGACTTAAGATTGTAAAAATAGGCTCAAGTAGCCACTTGTTAAGTTTAAGATTCTTCCAGACTCTTCAGTGAATAACTGAGAGTCATTCCAGTAACACCTATTTTTAGTTGTTAATCTTCATTTCCTTTTCCTTTTGATTTCGATTATTAAATAAAAGTAATTAGTCTTCGGATTAATAGAAAATCACTTTCAATCGTTTATTCATAATCATTCCTTCCATCAGCACGATTCACAATTATTTACAATTTCCTGACAATTACATAAGTAAATAATCCAGAAGTTAGGATTTCATGGTGTAACCATAACCTACCCTTTACAGTATCATAGGTCAATCTCCCAAGAATATTATCTACCGAAATTATAAGCATAAGTGCTAAATGTCTCATACGTGTACAGTTCGCTCAGACTCGATTTGATAAAATAGCCAATAGGAAAAATTTTAATGACAGTTGATCAGGTGACACTTGATTTCCTTAAAGAAATTAAAATGCACATATATTATTCTAATTACTAGAATGTTTCTTCGGCTGAGTCGTTTCTTTTATTTACTACGGATTTTAAAATTTTCTTCCGCCCTAGGAAACTTTTCAAAAAAATATAGACAACGGCCAGCATCAAAATTTAGTGATATCCGATTTAAGTAGTCCAGTCTCGCAACGCTCTTGCCGGCTCAAAGGCATCCACAGAGCCCTGACCTGAAACGAAGCACACCTTACACACATTAAAAAATTATTATTATTCTTAATTAATTTAAGTACCGCAACATCAGCGTTCCGAAATATCAAATTTCCCTCTAACCATTATGTTTTGCTGTGGGGTACATTCACGTTATTCCGATTCATCTGACATTTTTACACTCATTTTATTGAATTAATTTCTGAATTGCCTTAAAAATTCGATTCGATGAATTAATTGACAAATCTAGTGCCATATGAATTGGTGATACTACAACAGATGCTTTAATTTCGTTTCAGTGTAACCGCTACTGCAACTCCGGATGTGGAGGCTGTTGTCCCCCCATTTCACGCTGTGGTACTCGCAGCTGCCGATCATGTTTTTCGTGTTGCTGCAACAATAGGGGTTGCGTCGTCCTTCCTTGCTGTGGACACAGGTTAATAATTATTTCTCGGACTGTAATTTACATAACATTTTTAACATGCTCTGTCAAAATTATCAAATTGACCTATACAAGTATTTTTAAATATTACGGGTCCCTTTTGGCTCCACAGCCCTTGCAACCCTCCCTGCTGCTGCGGATCAAGAGCCCCAATGTCCTGCTACCCCGGAGCCCATCCCCCATGGCCAAAAGGTTGCTGCTGTTCAGGATTGCTAACATCACCGTGCTATCACCCACCCTTCAGTGTACGCTCTGTGGTTGGCTGCGTCCATTAGTGATCAGGATGTTAAAGAGCATCGAAGCGACCCGACACGCACGCCCAAATTTTGGGGCTATCTTCGTCAGGGTTGGCCAAATGAAAATGCCCTCGGTTTTATGCCTGCCCGCTTGAAAATGCCCTGAAAATGCCCAAAATGCCCTGAAAATGCCGAAAATGCCCTACTTTCAAAATGCCCGGCATTTTGGGCATTTTCGGCAGGCATTTTGGGCATTTTCGATTTTTTTTGTAAATAATCATTATTTACCGCTCTTTTTTAGACACCAGATGGATTTAAATGTCAAACTTCATTTAAAAATATACATTTTACAGAATGAATTAATCTAAAGCTTCGCATTTTGTAAACTATTAGTATTCCTACATCGTTTCTTCCCCTGTGTATTGTTAGTCTAATTCAACAATATCCTCAACATCAACTCACCTTCGGACTCGTGAAAAGTAAAACTATAATTTTCGTCATCTAAAATATTATTTTCCAATTCAGGGAATGCAGTGATATTTTATACACATGATAATCATGTCTAATTTGATTTGATGAACTCGGTTCTGGCTTTGTTGAGAATTATTTCACCAACGCTGATTCTTGTGAGCTTAAATCGATTTCTTTGGTCACATAGATATCCAGAGCAATACCCGTTTTGGTAATAAATTTGGATAACTCCCGTTTTACCTCCACTTGGGCTTTTAAACTTGCGTGCGAGCACGCCACTTTGTGGTATAATCCAACTGCTTGTTATGAAAGTAATTACACAACATTTTATTTTCACCGATGTCTGACCAATGAAGCTAAATATTGTCATTGATTCGTGGTATCCTGATTAAATCTCAAATGAAAATTAAGAAAATGGAATGAGTTTTAAAATAATGATAATAAAAATGTTAGTAAAGCGAATCAAGACGCGACACGCTACAATAATGAAATTTCAGGTATGCATTTATAAAGATATTTGCATTGATTCAAACAAAACATGTAGCGAAATTTACCTCGCTGAAAAAATAATAGAAAGAATCCAGGCAGAAGTATCCCAAGAAATGATTGAATATGCCCAAAATGCCTGCCCTACGCGGATTATGCCAAAAATGCCGAAAATGCCATAGATGCCGAAAATGCCATGAATTGAAAATGCCCAAAATGCCCGGGCATTTTCGGCAGGCAAAATGCCCAAAATGCCATGGCATTTTCAATTGGCCAACTCTGATCTTCGTACGCATGGTGACGTTGAGTCTATAAGTCCAGTGTACATCTGCAGACATACAAACATAGGCACTGTACAGTGTAATGTAGTAGTAACATATAGAGTATCGTTGAATGTACATACTATCCCGCGCGCGGTTCTATCAAAGTCAATGTGTTCGGAGATGAGTGGATCCAAATTCAAGTCCAAAGCAGTCACTTGTTTCGACTTCCCTTAAGGACAGGCCTTTGCTTGTGACAGTGGCGTTGCTTTCGTGCTTCAGGTCTAGGAATATCTGGGGGATCTCAATCTGTGGAACTTAAATTCATCAGAAATAATTTATTCAATTTGTGTACTAAATTTGTAAGTAATAATAAACGAGTTTTTAAAAATCCAGGGATTTGTTTTGTGTTCCAGTATAATTAGAACGTTAATAGACTTGTAATTGTTGTCGCGTTCTGTTAATGTCAGTGAATTAAAAAGTTGAGTCAGCGAGTAGTGACACAGTGACATATTCTGTGGATGATGTCATCTGTCCTCAATTGTCTTTTTATGGTGTGGATTACATTCCTGCTACCTGTTACATTGAAGGTCAACGGGAGTGAAAAGTTACGCAAAATATAGTTCAAGAGCACCAAGAAGTTACGTTTGTGCGGGTCATTGTACTCGATTATAATTTGGATGATTTAGTTTTGTGGTGTTGGTGGAGTGTCAAGAAGTGGAGTTTTCTTGGTAGTTTGTAGTTGACTGTTGGAATTGTTAGGGGTGAGCGATCGTTTTCAGGTAAATACTAAGATGTTTTAGGATTGTGTACATGGTTAAGTTACTCGTTCAATTTAGTGTGGACTCTTGAGTGTGTTGATTTGAAGTTTTTGGATCATGAGTAGTTGAAATTTGAATTGTTTTAGGAAAGACTGATTTAATTGGAGTGAACCATATTCTTGTCATACATGGATGATGGAGGGCTCCGACGATTTAGACTTTCTGATGGGAGACGAAAGCTTGGCGGAGGAAGATCGGTCCGACGAAGTAATTGAGGTTTTTGGATACCGGGCATTCTTTTACCTAAAATAGTTTACTCTTATTGATTCTTGATGTTTTTTGGAGTATAGCAATTATCTGGTGTGGGATGATTTGGCATGAGAAGGGGTTTTTTTTTAATGCATGATCTGAATTATGACTCTTGGAGTTCTCATTATTTTTCTTATGTCACAGATAAAACAAGCGTTAGCAGAGCTGGATGAAACTTTTCAGGATGAGGATGAAAGTGTACATTCACTTGTCTTGGATGAAAACGGTCGCGTTGAGACACCTTCTCCAGTCAATGGTATAAATGGTAACTAAAGAGATTTATAAGTATCAAGTGTGCAATACCGTGAAGTCATGTAGTTTTATTTTTCCCTGTGAAGAGAGTTCGTTCTGTGATAAGTTCGGGATTTAATTGTAAGTGTGTAACTGTAGTGGTTTTGATGTAACTGTTTTGTTTGTTTTTGGTATTTTGGTAAGTATTTTGTTTTGTGTTTTTTAGGAAGGAAGTATGATGATGATGACGTGATTTCCTTTGGACTGCCTAGGAAAGTAAGGTTTGAGAACATTCCAGAAGAAAGCATTCAGGGAAGTAAACTGAATGAAGAAGATCAACAGGTGCAAGTTCAACCGTCAACACTGTCATTCCTTCATCAAGGTCATTGTCCACGTCCACCGGCACCTATCGATAAGATAAATAACGGCACAAAACAAAATCATGAAGATTTTGACAAGTTGTACGCTATTATTGATTTCCGGGAAAAGCAAGTTCAGCAGTTTGAACAGGATGCCGAGGCCTATGCTAAGGATAAGAGGAGCTTAAATCATCAAATTGGTTTAATGAAGACAGAAATGAATCAAATGAAAATTCATAACGACGAATTGGAAAAAGCTCTTTGTAATTATTACTTTGTTTTTCTATTGGATTCTATAAATTGTTAATTCAGAATTTTCTGATTTTTAGTAATTTGCTCTATTTTATTTTTATCTGTTAGTGCTTCAGAATGAAGAAATTGGCTACTTGAAAGCTAAAATGACTGAAGCTTTGGAAGAGTACGACCAAATTCGTAAACAAGAGGTCACTGCGAGGGAAGAATCTGATCGACACGCTGATGAAGTACGCCGTCGCTTGGGTTCTGATTTTAATTGCTACATCTAGAGTCTCCATCACTACTTTTTGTTTGTATATCTTAGGTTGCAAAACTGAAGCAGCAGGTAGAGATGCTTAGCTCAATCGGATCTGCTCTTCAGAGTTCAGAAATGAATGACGTTGTTCGCCAAATTCGAGACAAACATGCGAAAGAGATTTCAGTGTGGCAAGAAACTAGTGCGGAGTTAGAACGTCAACTACATCTTATGAAAGTAAGATGAGTACCCAGTCTTTTGTAATGCCTGTCACGCTAAATAAATTCTGTTACTACTTAACTCTTCAATTAATACCAATTACTTACCTGGTACTTCTTCCTTTCGCCCAAAACCAAAGAACCAATCTTTCTAACGTGTCCTTTAACAATGCCATTTTACGGTTCAGTAAATGACTGGTACAATGGATTTATAGCATGGTACAACCTAATGTGAATTCCACAACGTACCAGATATTTCCTTGGTGTGTCCCAGTGGAAATTCCATATAATATACTAGATAAGATCCCATGTTAAATCCCTATATACCAGATTGGAAAGTTTAACCCGTTAGTATTGTGATTTAGAGAAATCAGCAACACTTGCACGACACGTCCATAATTATTGAAAAAGAAAACAAAGCTGTTCAAACTGAAAATCAACGACCGAGAAGTATTACGCACACCTTGAAAGTACGCACTGCTGATTTCGGACAAATGGTCAATTTCCTCATGGATCCGCAGACTGAGGATAAAAGAAAGGTTGAAAGAGGAGCTGGAGATGGAGATACTAATTCTTCTCATCGATTTACGGATGCCGATGCCAAACTTGTTCAAAAATGGAAAGACACTGTAGAAGCAGTTGAAGAAGAAAAAGTATTGATTGAAATTTCCTGTTGTATTTTTTGTACTTGAGTCCGTTCTTATTTAATATTCGATTTGTGTACTTTAGAACCGCTTGATGGACTATTACGAACGGGAAATCAACGAGTACAAAACTAAACTAGCTGTTCTACCGTCAGAATTATACACCATTTGGACGAAGCAACAAGAAGAATTGGGCTTATTTGGAAGCTCATGTAAGTAATGTATACTTAGGCAGGACAGTCACTTCATGTTACCAATTTGCACGTTCATTGTGTCATTTGGTACATTTAGTTTTTAAGCAATCAAGATTAAAATGTTAATATTTTTTTACAGCCGGCCGTCACTCAGTTTCAGCAATTTCTCCCAGACTTGTTAACAACTGGACACAAACTAACTCCTCACAGAAGGCGTCGTTACGTTCTAGCACTGACACCCAGAGTCTCATGTACAGCATAACATCACAAAAGACTATATCAAAATCTTCAATCTCTCCCCAGACAACTTCCAGGGAATCCGTAGCAAAATCAACTACTTCTGTAATTGTCCAGACGGATGAAACATTAGAGACATTTGATATGCTCGGAGAAGTTATTCAGAGTTGGGCTAAAGAAGTAGCACTGAGTGCCAAACGAGCAGATGTTGCAGAACAAGAAGTATCAAATGTGATGGATCGGTATAAAGCTCTGCAAGTTGCATTTCTGAAAGTGAAGAGGGACTGGAAGGACAAGGAAAAATATTGGCGTAAAAAGTATGACGACCAAAGGATTAACTTTGTGTCGATATTGTCAAGAGTGTCGTCCAAGTTGGACATAGTTGAATCGAACCAGCAATAATGCTAGTGCTTCATTACAAAAAAAATAACGCATGCTCCAAAATGTACCTAAAAGTATAATTATTAATGTTTGTATTTAATACTTTCATACTATATTTTCTATCAGACAAACAATTTTATATTGCATTTAGGACACTTGAGTTTTATCAATTGTAATTGTTAGAGTTTCCTGTCGTTTATAACATGTAAACAACTTGCAAATAATAACCTCATGACCATTTACATACTTATGTGTTCATTTGTAATTCGTAATTACATAGCTCTTAAACACAAACAACATTATTGTATGATGAAATATAGTATATAGGCTTTGCATGTAGATCTCAGATATCCTTGCTGAGTGGCAGTAGTTAATGTAGCAGAGCTGCAGTTTTGCATTCGATTTGTGCAAGGAAGGTAGTATGGTGGGCAACACTCTGTAACTTCGGTATTTTAGATATTCAGGAATAGAGCACACTTTTTGTCACTATTTGACCTCATAATTTACATACGGGTTTTTGTAATTCTGTAGTCCATACTTGGAGTCTTTGAAGCGTTGTAGTTTATAATTTATCATTTTTGAGCGTCATATATATTGACATCATTTCCAATAATATGGTTGCCGGAAAAGTGGATACAGGTGTCAAGTAAGTTATTTCATCATGTATTTTTGCATTATATGTTGCACGTTAGAGGAAGTGGGATACAAAAATATATTTACTCATGCATGCAAGCAGTTCAATTATGTATCAGGACCATATTTATGTGCTTATTTTTATTTTATAACCATATGCATACATGCTTATTTATTACAAGTGTTTAAGCTACAATTTATTTATTATTTTGTTGTAGTGTGTTGGTATTGATGTGTAGTGGATACAGTGGATTAATTTGGTTTACTTTGATCATTTCATGTGAATAGGGACGACGCGAGGTCAAAAAATGCATTGAAAAAGGAAGCAAAAGATGCTGCCAAGCTTGCCAAAAAACAAGCCGCACAAGTAAACGGATTATATTTTTCAGTGCAGTATTTGACATTCAACATGATAGATTCTGCATAAGTATGGGAAAGTGGGTCTCTTTTTGTTTTGATTTTAAAACCAAGTGTCTTACTATCTGACTAGGAGGCTCAAGGTAAACCCGATGAAGCAGACTCTGCAGAAGATCATTCAAAAGGGAAATATGGGAAACTGGAAATGAATGCATCCCAAAATAAAGTACAGCGAGAATTGAAGCGTGTTTCCGATATTGATACAAGTTTTGCAAATAAATCCGTTTTGATCCGTGCTCGCTTGCATACAAGCCGGGCTAAAGGGAAGCAATGTTTTGTCGTGTTTCGTCAAGGCAGAAGCACCATTCAAGGAATTCTAACGGTTGGGGATATAGTCAGTAAACAGATGCTGAAGTTTGTTGCAAAGTGAGTTGATACATGACCAATGGTGTTAGTTTGGGCTATAAATTGTATTTAATAATTCAGTTACTGATGTGTTATTTTGATACTTAGCATTTCGAAGGAGTCAATTGTGGATGTTATAGGAAAGATTCAAAATGTTCCGAATCCCATCGAATCTTGCACACAGTCTGACGTGGAACTTGTCTGTGAGGAAGTCTGGATTGTTAGTGAAGCTGAGCCCCGCCTTCCTCTTCTGATTGATGACGCATCCCGACCAGATTCAGAGACAGTGAGTATATTGGGAATTTTTTTTACTTTGTTCCAGTTAAATATTGGTTTAAATAAACTTTATCATGTTTTCGTATGTTGATGTTATGTTAGGGTGAAGATGGCTTGAGCAAGGTTAATCAAGAAACCAAGCTTGACAATCGCTTTCTCGACTTACGAACACCTACAAATCAAGCTATTTACAGAGTGGAAGCTGCTGTCTGTCGGTTTTTCAGAGAAGCGTTGGATAAACAAGTATAATTACAATGATCTTCCCTTTATATTTTAAGGATTGATGATAATTGTATGTTCGTAATGCAATTTATTCGTATTTATTGTTCCAAATGCTTGTTTTCAGGGTTTTGTTGAAATCCACACACCTAAAATCATACCAGCAGCCAGTGAAGGTGGTGCAAATGTTTTTAAGGTGTCCTACTTCAAAACTTCGGCCTACCTCGCTCAGAGCCCTCAGCTGTATAAACAGATGGCGATAGCATCCGACTTTGAGAAGGTCTATACTGTTGGAGCTGGTAAATTATAATCCGATTACTGAAAGGTTTTTATTTCCCGGAAAGGATCAAATGGAATGGCTTGCAATAGTAACCTTTAGTAGGAAGCCAAATTTCTTCATGATTTAATTTTAATTTTAGTATTTCGGGCTGAGGATAGTAATACGCATCGGCATTTGACAGAATTTGTGGGATTGGATTTGGAAATGAGCTTCGATAGTCACTATCATGAAGTAAATAATCATAAAAATCAATCTTCAACTAGTTATATACTATCTATTTGAGCTCACTTGTGTTTTAGTGATTGTAAGATTCTTCTGACATCATCATTATGTTTTTATAGGTGATGGATACGATTGGAAACATGTTTACCGAGATTTTCAAGGGTTTGAAAAACAATTATACCAAGGAGATTGAGCAAGTAAGAAAGCAGTTTCCGTCGGAAGAGTTCGCCTTCTTGGAGCCGCCTCTCAAGCTGCAGTTCCCTCAAGCTGTGAAAATGTTGAGAGATGTGGGTATTGAAATGGGTGACGAAGACGATCTTTCAACTCCCAACGAGAAGCTTTTGGGAAGATTGGTGAAGGCAAAATATGGAACTGACTTCTACATGTTGGACAAGTATCCTCTTGCTGTTCGCCCATTCTACACAATGCCTGACCCAAAAGATCCGAAATACTCGAATTCTTACGATATGTTCATGCGAGGCGAGGAAATACTATCGGGAGCTCAACGTATTCACGATTCTGCCGTAAGAATTAATAATTCATTAAGCAAAGTTTTATACAAAACATGAACCTTAAGTTCATTTTGAAATATTCGATTCTAATTTGTTTCGGTTTTCCTAGTTTTTGACGGAGCGGGCTAAGCATCACGGGATTGACTTAGAAACAATAAAAAGCTATATTGATGCATTCAAATATGGCTGCCCGCCTCACGCCGGTGGAGGTATTGGAATGGAGAGAGTCACAATGTTGTATCTGGGTTTGGACAATATTCGCAAAACATCAATGTTCCCCCGTGACCCGAAAAGGCTCACTCCTTGATTTCTCTCTCAAAAATACAAGCCGGGTGTGTCATCTAATTGTTCATATTTGTTGAGAGTTAATAAATGAACTCAATTAGCTGGACAACTGTTTTGCGAATCCGTTTGGATTATACCATGTTTGTAATGCATTACTAAATAATAGCATAAAATATTGTAATTATTTCAATGAATTGACTCTACTAGTCTCCTCAGATGTAGATCGGAGTGTCAACAAATCAATTAAATTGCGTATTATGAATTCAAATAAGTTGAAGGTACTACAGAATTTTTTAGTGCACTTTTTAACAAACGAAAGAAAACTTTATTACATTAAACTGCAGTTTAATCTAAAACAGCCAAATTAGATGATAAAGTAGACAGTGTTGAAATTTAAGATTGAATTGTAGGATAAAATACAAAGATGAGAGTTCATGACAGCTCTTATCTTAGAACGAAGATGTACGTCATTGCATTAGATGTTATTGAACTGAACCGGTGACATGGAGAAATCCAGGGGTTTAACCATAGTAGACGGCGCTACCGTAGTAGGGGGAGCCATAATATCCAGAGGAGTAGGTAAGTGGAACTCCAGCGACTCCATATCCGTACAAGAGTTGGTTGGCAGTTTGAAGATCCTTGGGGACACCGGCAGCTGGGATTGGGGCACCTGTTCAATCAAAATGACATTAAGTAAGCGTTTTGTAATACAATTTACTCCTCTTGTCTGCTAAATTTATACCAAACAAGTGGCAAGCAGTCAAATATTTTTACAGTAGCATTAAAATTGTAAATATTTTACCTGGAGCTGGTGGGGCGGCCATGACGCAGGCCAAAGCGAGAGCAAGGACAACCTGTGAAATAAGATACAAATGTTGAGTTTCAATTTTCAGTAAGGATAGAATTTCGAGTGAGAAATTTTGATAAAAATTGCTAAATTTCTGAAATACTCACCAAGTACTTGAACATGATGATTGTTTTGGTTTGAGTTAAAACTCGAAGTGTTTGAGGTTTAGAGAAGGCTTTGTAAGAGCTTGCAAATGTGACTGATGCTGATTGAGAAATTCACGCTGAATTTATACTGACACGATCATGCACCCAACTCCAGCAATTTTTTTACATCGATTGTTGCCAAAGAAGAGGATCACGAAGAAGTAAGTCGACCTTGGTTGTCGGTTTCAAAGCGAGCAATTTTTTTCCCCTCGCAGTGCCTTCCCAACGAATAGCACGAAAATGTGTTTCCAGGTACTCTTACATTTTTCCGCCCCATCCTGACTTTCCTGCCGGCAAAAGTCGACCCATAGTCCACTAAAAATATCCATTACCCCCGCTTTTAGTATATTCGCATTTTGACATCAATGTGCATACATACATATATTGCTTCCGTTATAAGAAGAAAGCTATGCATGTACTTTGTATTTTAGCATGCATACAAATACCCATCAATTCTGCACACCTTTCATGCAAAGTCCGTAATTCATCCCCACTTATACAGAGGTTTCAGATTTTTCTCCGGGCTAAATTTTAGGTTTGGCTTCATTTATTTTTTTCGGGCGTGCAAATGGAAAAATTCTTACAGAGTGAACATGGTGCCTATTCTTACTGTAGAAATATAAACATGAAACAATACTTGATTTTATGCAGGTATGAAATTGTATGTATAAGTATGAAAATTATTGAAGTAATAAAAGCTCCCTTTAGTGAATGCAATAAACATATGTTTGTACATGCATATAATTGCAAGGGAAACATATGATTTTGTACGTGCAGTCTTACTATTACTGCAGTGAGAACTTAAAAATGTAGATAACAATTATGTTATATTAATTGCCCATTTTCATTGTCATGCTCAAAATATGAGACACGCCTGATTTTTAGTACATGTTATGTAATTAATTATATATAGATGTGTGTAAGTACAAATTACGTAAAAAAAATCAAAATACATACACTCATTCCAGTTTTCGTAAAAATTATGAATGTGATTTACATGGAAGAAAGTTATATTGCTTTCTGTGCCTTTTGTAGGCAATAGTAAGTTTCATTTTTAATTCCTTGGATCTGGTTTTGCATTTTAATTTTGACATGATGTTAAGTTGAAATTCCTGTGTTAAGTGATATTTTGATTTCATGTCTGTAAGTACTGGTTTGAGAGATCAAAACTTGGGAGTTGGGGCACAGACAAACTATCATTGGATTTTGGGGCACTGTGCAACGATCATTTGAGCTTCAGTCTGATGCATGATGGTTCTTTCGCACATTCGTCGATGAAATGATAAGGTTATATGGTTATGTGGATGATTGGTGACGATTTTACTTTAGCACGAAAGTATAATGATTTTATAACTTTCTGAGGAAAGTCAGGAAACTGTAAAAACTTGACATGCCAATAGGATAATAAATTATCAGTATATACCGGTATATCTATCTATACTACAGGTACGTATGCTTTACTTTTATGAAACAATGCCCAATTATAAACCATTACCTGTATTTGAATTACTGCAACCTGTAATCCTAGATTTGAACTGGATTCTTGCCTGATGATAATAACAAAAACAAATCCTAATGTCATGATCCATGCAATTATTCTCATGCCCATCATTGAAAAAATGTAACAGCTGATTCCAAACTTGGGTGTTGTTATTGTTGCATAAGCAGCTACATACTGGACACACGTTTTTGCAATCCCCAAACAACCATGTGTGCAACATACTTATCTAATATCTTGAGAATAGGTTCAAAAGCTGTTTCATCCACGAATCTTCCTGGGGTTTGAACAAGTTCACCTTTACACATATTCTGATTCCTACCTTAGCAACAGTTCATTTTTCCTATTTGATGGCAAAACTGGAGCTGACCATTTCTGAATGCAAAAAGCTCATAAGCACACAGCGACAGGGTAAAAAAAACTGGATGTGACTGACGAAGCCCTCTTACTCAGCAGCAGTATAAAAAATTCCCAGGTTTATGTCAAATCTTGAATTAAATCCGAGATATTGTGATGACCGTGACAGTGAACGAACCATTTCGGAATATCCAAGGGCGTTTGAGAATCTTCCACACCCTGCCTTTAAGACATGTTCTTATAAGTAAAATCTCTCCTGATAAATTAAGCCCAATTGCATAACTTTTTTCCAATTGCAACCGCAAGTCCAATTCATTTTTTAAACCAACCCATTTCATCTTCATTATTGCTGATAAACCTAGCAATTATCAGGTTTTTCGTATTATAAAGCCATTGGCCATATTGACTTCACAAGTATTTTAGATAAATGAGAATCGACTCATTAGTCTAGTTGATTGGGACTTGTTCTTTGAGATGAGCTACAAACTGCAGTGTTCTCACGATGTAACCATTTGACGGGTCGGTGTTGATGGCAAAATTCCAACAAGTCATGTAAAGTCTCTTCATTACACATGTGCATAAATAATTACTTTTCTCTAGCTGCCTTCACTTACTCATATAACTTGCATTTATTGTTGTACAACAATAAATATGTGGGGCAGTGGGCGTAACACGAACATAAAATATGAATTTGGTGGCTATTTTTTGCCCTGTATATCATTTTTGTTTCTAATTTATACTCATTGAAGTATTTGAAATTCTTCCAGAAGTTCAAAGTCTTGGAATAATAATGATCATTATTATTACAAAATTGTTTTTTGTATTCTTACATCACTCCAAAATATACCTTCTTTCCTCCTTAAAATGAAGTGTTGTGTACAATATTTTGCCCAATAAATAACAATTTATTATTCTCAGTTTCCTGTGAATGAAAAAAAAGGATTCCTTAATGGCCCCTTCTTGGTTACTTAATTTCAACTTTGCACACACAAACTTAAAGCAATAAAATAATTTAAAATATCAGTGAAGCAAAAATGTGTGAAACAAAGATTTTTGGAATATGATGTAAATCTCAGGATTTTCCTTAAGAAGTTTGTTTACGCTAGTCTTTTTTATCTGAAGGGTAGTATATTACAACTAGGATGATGAATAAATCATAACAGCTTTGAAGTTTTAAAATTGCAATTTTATCTTTTGCTCTAACATCAAGTTAGTCACTTGTCCAAAGCTCCTTGTTGAAGCAATTAAACATAATATGTACATAATCTTTCGATAGGATTTTGTACAAATCGATTTTAGTCTTTGAGAAATAATTGATTATACTTTGCTCTCCGGTGTAATTGAGCGTAAAGTGATTTTTTAAACCCACTTATTACGAAACTGGGAACTAGCATAAAACAGGTTAATCCAATTTTGTTTTTTTAAAAATGCTAATTTTCTCAATGAATCGACAAGATTTACCAGTAACAACCTCAAATGGAAAATGGATTTTTTTGAGTCACTTTTATTCAGAAAAAAAAATAATCCTGGCAATTTGAGTGAAGTTATTGCAGTGAAAAGGTTCACGAGCACACTGAATGGTGGGAGGTTACAGTCTACAACTTTCAGTAGACCAGGATGTTACGAGGAAAAAAGTTGCGGAGAGTAAAAAATTCTTAAAAGCCAACATGCTGTGATGTATGTATTATTGAGGATTTTCTCATTCGTAAGCGTATAAAGTAATGCTTGACAGCACAAAAACAAAATTGATTCCAAGATCGACTCTTGGAATTTTCTAAAGATAAACGGACGAACAATGAGAGCCCCATCCTATGCTTTAGTAAGTACACGTTACTATAGGCATAGCTAAAAGCTCTGGAACATGATTTCTGTCTGTTGTCAATAATTTTCATATGGAAGAATCAAACGTTCAAGGATTAGCAGCTGGTAACCTTATTGTATCCGATCGTATATCTGTCTGATTAGAAGCTATGTAAAAAAGCATGCAAAAAATGGATTTTTTATGCATGCACTTATTATGCAATACTTGACCACACCAACTTTGTTTAGGCTAGACGTGCCTTAAGTCCTCTCATTAAACTCGACAGGTCTCTCAGACGTTTTCACAGCATATATGTATGTACACTCCATTTGGACATATATCACTGCAAAAACAAATCAGTGTGAATGTAAGCGTAAGCCCAGTCTTTCACTTTGTTAAGATTCTTCCCTTTGTCTCACGATAGTATACATACCCAACAATTTCTCTCTGATCGTTAGATTCCTCCAAAGAACTTGTGATTGACAGTTAGTTATTGTATGTGTAACCAAAAAAAAAATAATGCCTTTGATGACGAGTACATTTTATACGGTGTGTTTTTATTTTTTCCGTTTTGGGCAAAGTGTCTTTATGGAGCTAATGGGAAATCTGGGAGAGGCTCAAGATTCATTTGCAGATGAAAGATAAATCTTGACTCACGACACACAAGCTCATGATGCAAAAAACTCTTTGTAAGTGTTGCTCATAAAAAGTAAAAATAATGTATTTTTAAAAATTAATGCTACGAATATCATCCCGATATTTGCATGAAAAACCCGTGAAGTGGGAAGAAAAAAATTAAGGAATGAGGAGCATTCCAATATCTTCTATTTCTGGATATGTATTACTATTATGTGGTCAATTTCTAAAATTAGTAGTTTCAGCCGAGCTTTATGGTTTGGAATGATTAATGATCATGGGCTAGTAAACTGTTGAGCATATACATTACCAGGATATATTAGAACTACACATAGCATAGGTTCAGAATATTCTCGAACATTGTATAAGGAACACAACCCCTACGTGCATAAAAACTCCATGTGAACATATACATACATACCTCCACCTCCGGTCCCAATTATAATCCCGTGTGCATTATAAAAGCCGCTTTTTCTATTTAGTTTTTCCTATTAAATGCGAAACCAATTATGCACGAATGGGCCAATGTAATAGGCGTATATTGACGGGGTTTCAGTAATAAATATATAAATTAGCCAATGTGTTTATTCACCATGTAATAGTACGTGTAAATAGGATGACATTGAAGAAGTCAATTAAAATTAAAGAAATTTCTGGGACATATTAATTGCGCTGATTACTGTCAGACGAATTGGCACTTTCATGATCTCGTGTTGAAATTAGCCATTGATGATATCTCATGATTGACATTCCGTTCTATTGTACTCGTCATCGTGCTTCATCCAGCTTTATTGTTTCTCAGTGCCTCACTATTGGACGAGCAGGCTACCGGCTAGCCTAGAAAGGAACCCCTTAAAAAATGGTTTATTACAATATAAGCGTGTTGTTTATCATACGAAATGTAATTATGCACCTGCTTGTAAATATTGCTTGGTCAGGGGTTTTATTGAAAAACAAAACAAAAACTTGCTGAAGTAGCATATTTTTCTTCTACAACGTTTTTTTCAAACTGAACACACAAAAGTACAAAATGGTAACAAAAACAGTTGACAAGCCACTACACCCGTTGATATGTACGAACGTCAATACGCATAAAGCATAAAAATCTGCTTGTGCTATGTCTAGGCCTGAAAAAAAATCTAGAAAAAATTATAGTTATATTTACATGCACTGAGTTATGCAACTTGACAAAGTTTGTTCATGTAATTAGAGTAGATCTGAAATTATTGAATGAGAAGAAGAGGGCTAATTATGGATGCAAAACCTACGCAATTTTTGCTTTGGTTCTTTATGTGCTCAATGCTTACTTGCCTGATAGTACATTTGAAAATTACAATAGCTAGCTGATGTGTAGATATATACATACGTACAACCGTTTAAGTTCAGCCATAATTGCCTCTATATCAGTATCGAATTTATTTGCTCTTGTGAATGTATTTAAATTTAAAAAGGGCTCAGCTATTTTTAACTCTTGTTTCTTCTCTTCAGTTAACATAATCACACATGCTCAATTTCTTTAGGAGGGTATACGCACGAATGAGCACTAGCTCCCATGCTTTTGTATGTACCTACCATGAGTCAGGAAATGTACAGTAACTACATGTCCAGATTATATAAACACTCACGGACTATGTTCATTATATCTGTAGTACATTAATAATACCGATTGTTCGACCAAGACCTTGGCCCTCTCGAATCTCTCGAATGTTTTTGTCTTTACATGATAATGCAGTCTACACTGTACACATTCCGTTTCTGTTTAAACGCAAGAATTATTACATTTCACTTATTCGATCCTTTTATGAAGGTATTTTTTTACCTCTTCTCAGAAAGGTCCCGATGAAGCTTGTGTGAAAGAATAATTATTGTCTGTCAAGATCAAGAGTCAAGTAGCTCAACTTCCACTTTCCTCATAAAATCCCATTAGTATTCAGTTTCATGCCGAAAATTGTATGTACAGAACTGTTTTTGTGGTAATAAAATGAGTGCTAGAGTGAGCATAAGAGGTGGTATTTATATAAAATTATTTCATCTCAGAAAACTAACTCGCACGCAAAAATCCCTTGCTGACAGATTATAAAATATTGTTTGTGTATAGCTTTTAGGATTAAATTAGCTATGATTTAATGTTGGTTTTCCTGGAAGGATGACCACGTAAGATGTAAATGTGGAGTATAATAAAACTGTAATTTAATTACTCACGTTGCCCCAAAACCTGTAAATGCTCGTTGCTTTAGCATCAACGCCAGTGCTCTCAGTTAGACACCCTTACTTACTCTTTACTCATAATTTTGTCTCTCATGATGTCCAGTACTTACTTTTTACTTACTCAGGGACTTCATGGTGGCTATCTTACTTACTCATTACTCCCTCAAAATTTCGGGTCGCAGTGTAATACTTACTCTTTACTTACTTATTCGCAAAAATAAGCTGATATTACTTACTCTTTACTTACTTTTGCCTGCATAGTACTCAAGTAATACTTACTCATTTTCAAATATAATTCACATCACTCCCATCTTTGGTAGTGTAGTCAACGACTCAAGTTTAACGAGTTGTATCGTCGCAAGTATTTAAAGGCATTGTTTGCCTATGGCCTGTGTTATCTGACTCCATAAGCCATATATAAGTCATGGACATTGTCGGAGAACATTTTTTCTATGGTAGTTACTCCAGTAAAGAAGAGTTTACTTACTCAGTACTTACTTTTTGATACTTTGCATTTCGTCTTACTTACTCATTACTTACATTACACTGGGGAATGAGTGTTCGTACTTACTCTTTACTTACTTAAACATCAACCTTTTTAAAATTACTTACTCATTACTTACTCATACTCGCAGATGTAAGTACGAGTAAGTACAATACTCAGTTACTCACTTTATGAAAAATTCGAGTAATGAGTAAAATTGAGAGCACTGCATCAACCTGACCTACGTGTACATAGACCATTGTAAATAATTATTACATACTTAAATACATACATACTCACCCAAGCTCATGTGTTTCATTCGTGCTAAAAGTAACTTGAGGTGACAAAACAGTACATAATACAGATGCTGTTACATAAATAAATACTTTATGTCAATTTCGCTCTTTTGTATCGTTATTGAACTGCAGTGTTTTATTCCAATGTGAGCTGTTTAGCACGCGGTTTTATTCTCCAGACAACAAAATTTAACAACAAATGAAATGACAGACGGTCAATCTTGAATAATTAATGAAATTAGAACATTAGTGACAAGGAAAATGACTAGGGTATAATTCAATAATTGAATGAATACGTAATGTTCCATACCTTGAGGAAATAAATTATGGTATTTTTTAAGGAAAGTCGACTGACTACAGGATTCTGGAGTTTTAGTGTATTTGTATGTAAGCTGTCAGCTAATTTGGTACTATCCGACTCTGGAGTGAGCTCAATTGATACTATTGTAGCTTTAGATACGTAAATATTCTAAACAAATTCACTAATGTCCAATGAAGTAGATTATACCGTGAGGTCGGCGTTGGCCAACAATACTTTGAAGGTGCGCAGATTTTGCAGCACCAGGATCCAGAGTTTTCAAGAGACTTTCGGGTTCATCTTCCTCGTCTTTTCCAAGAACCCATGGTACAATTGTACAATTAATCAGGGCAGCTAGCAGGATCCAATAGATCTACATAATAAATTACACAATATGAAATATTAAAAACATTTTCGGAAATGAGACAGTAGAAATAATATTATTATTAGATCGGATGATCTCGACAACTGTTAACATTAAAAGGAATTTATAACTCACAATGGTCTTCATTTTGAAGATTTCAAAACAAAAATTTTCGATACGAAAAACTTTGCTGCTACGAACTTAGGTTTCTAGTCGCGTATGAGCGTACCAAGTAGAGTTAGGACTGAGTGAATTACTTAAATTTTACTTTTTAAAGGTGGCATGAAATGTTCTCGGGATTACTCTCACTCAAAATCAGACTGGTAACAAAGTCACAACTTTTCACGATCATCAGAGAGGTGCTACTGCAATCGATAATTTCGGCTTGAGGCTGATTCTGAGAACTTCAAATATTCAAATCAGTGTGAAGAAAGACGGTCATTGCTCATTCGGTTAGTCATTTTTCAAGGTGCAGCACGAGTCCAACTGTGAAATGCCGATTCAGAAAACCTTTGCAATAAAAAGTAATAATTATTATAGGAAGGATAAAATTAGTGAGTCTTCTCCCCAAGTCTTTACACAGTTTCGATATTTCGAAAATTGGTTTCCTAAATGAAACTAAGCTTCCCAAGAAAGTGTTTTTTGTTTTACTAGTTACAATTTACGATCAGCATTTATTTACAATACTCGGATTTTTTCTTCGAGAAAAAGTCTTACCGTGTACTAAATATGCCTAAAAAAATGAAATGTGCCAATAATGAATGGGATCATACAATTTTGGGACTATCGTCAAAATATGAGGAAAATTTAATGAAATTAAAAATGTTGCGTGCATGTATATCAAATGTAAAACAAGCTACATTTTACACGACTGCATTGTTACATAATCATAATATGACAAGAGTGCGTCAAAATTCCACAAGCAGAGCCCATGCTCCGTATCTCCACACGAGTATTCCAATCGATCATAATTTACTCCCAAGGCTTATTTTGTTTTCCTTCTTTTCTGCTCGTGGACGTTAAGAGTCATAATGAATATTAATTTAGCATGAAAGAGGAATGAGAGGAAAAATTACGTTGGGTCACTTTCGTTAAAGATGCAGTGAGAGAAAAGATCCTACACGCTTTACAAGTACAACGACAGGTGCCACAGGTGAAGCATTGTCGTAAATATAGTATAACAATGCCCTTTACAAAAAGCCGGACCAAGGTAAAGCATTAAAGAGACAATAATTTTAAGTTTAGCTATTGCTACTGTTAGTGCAAATCCCAAGCGCCCACATAAATACTTATTCGGAATCCTTTGTATCATTAGCTTCAATTTTCACACTTTAGATTGTAAAGACTTTTGGCTTAGAAGAAGTTCCACGTTCCATGACAGGGCTGAGTCGAGTTGAGTATAGGCTGATTGTGAGTATCAATGAGCAGGAACTACTAAAGTGAAATTTGAGCTACACTATGACATAACGCGGGTTACCCTTTGAAATTTATACTTTAAATTCTAAACTTCAGCGTACATACAAAGAGGGATTTCCTGACTTCATTTCAACTCAACCTCAACCGGAATTAGTCACTTTAATCTGCCCACGGTTTCGCATAAATGCCGCTAAATTCTAGGAAATCGTGGGCGATTTAAACTACACCTTCTTAGAAGTCAAAAAACTTAGTAGTAATGTCCTATAGGTACATCTTTTGCTTATGGGTTGCTTACTATTACTTTCATAAAAAGTGTTGAACTTGGCATCCTTTCCGACAATTTTCTCGCTTCTTGATGATAAAATTATAACTACCTGGACTGCAAGCAATATCCTTGTGTACGACTGTAACGCCATCTATATCAAAGCAATTCGTTTGTCAAACTGGCCTGGTACAAGCGTTTATATGATCATTTAAATCGAAAACATCACCTTTATTGCGAGTCAAATGGAGAACTGACCTGTCACAAATATTTGAACATTGAGGAAACCAAATATTTTCTGTCTGGGCAATAGCAATGTACATAAAAGCATTATAGAAAGAATACAAATTCGTTGAGCAAAGCTTCCTTGTGCATCATACTGACAATGAGCAAGTAGATACTTATAAGGGTACTAGCCATTAAACATATTATGTAACTAGAGAATTGACCAGGACCAGGATCAATCACATGGAATATTCATGGAAAAATATTGAATTAAATTGCCTTAGCAGGCAAATCCGGGAATAAAGTTCTGACGGATTCTTTCTGCTGAATCGTAGAAAACTTTAGAGTGATCTATTACTCAGTTGTTTGTTCACAGTTGATTAGCAACTCTGCCCCCGCAGAAATCATCTACAGATTTGTTTACCACCTGTGCGGCTATTTCTGTTGGTTTTTACATAAGTGTTTGTGGAGCATTTTATTAGTTAATACAATAGAATAACTATCTTGGGTTTATTAGCGCTTGACATACATATGTGTTCACTGCCATTGAGTCGGAGTAGAAACGTTCAAATTAATATTTTTCACACAACATTGCAAGTATTGAAACCTGGCTGGTATATAAGCTAGCGGGTGATCTCCAAGAAAACATCAGTTCAGTACCATCCAGCTTCTGCAACACTAGTTGAGTTTGAAATCGGAAAAATTTCAAGTCACAGGTTATTTGGTATTGCACCCTTGAAATACATCTAGTAAATTTGAGTGAAGATTTTGTGTTTTTAAAAGACACCACAAAAGTGAAAAACTTGGAACTCCCGAGAAAGATACCATTACAGAGAAACATGAGTCTCCTGAGTGTAGTAAGTCTTCAAATTTTTTATTAGTCTTGTCTCGTATTTGTCTACTTTTGAATTTTTTTGTACCATAATTTTGATTTTAAGTTCAATAGCATTTGGCTGATTAAAATTGTATTTTCTTTCAGAAATTATGCATCGCCGTACTTATGGTTGGCATTTGTGCTCTGCACATCTCTGCACTCCCAACCCCAACAGGACTGGCCGTTCATGCTATCAACGCACCAGATGCTATTAATTTGCCCCCATCCACTGGATCTGACCAACATCCGATTACGGTTGAAGGAACCTTCAATGGGGAGCCTGTGCTGTCACCTGTTGTCAGTTCAGCATCCACGGCTGACCACCAAGATGCTTCATCATCACCAGCTCCTTCATCCTCACCAGCTCCAGCTGTACTGGTTCGAGTGAGACGAAACAAGCACCCAATCCGTTACCACGACAAGTCTTCCGTGCAACGTCAGTTGTAATTGTAGCATTCGATTCTCTGAATTAGTAAATGAGTATTAGTTACAGTAATTAACGCATAACAGTAATATTGTCATGCCCCCACCTCACATTTTATAAAGAAGCATAGGTCATGCATTTTTCTTACTTAGTTTCACTTTTACATGATCAACGATTGTAAATGGATCGTAGATCGGAAACGTACCTTCTGTCCTGACTGTTTGTAACTTTCATACATACGTTTACATGTAATTATGTATTTGATGTGGTAAAACTTGTTCCTTGTTTGTGAAATCACTGTCTACATGATTTGGGTTTTGGCAAATAAAAGAAATACAGATTAAAAGGTTTATTCCCTTTCCTAAAATTATTTCATGCACTGACCATTCCTCCTGACATCTGCATATGCAAAATTTTTACGTACATACACAGTGGAGGTTTCAAAATTCAGCAAGCCTTAAAACCTGATAAATGAATTGCACAAATACGAAAAACTTTTTTGTTCCATGGGGACATAACTTTTAATGGAATGCTTGCTCAATTTTATGTACATTATATCATGTACATATTTCAATGCATGGTCTGCCTTTTAAAAGTATATATTTCAATATTATTCATATTTGTCTGCTAGCTGCGTTATCTAATGATCCAAGGGAAAAATTAATCTATAGGAGCAAAAGTACCTACATGGAACCATGAGTGAGATAGATCGTTAAGTTTCCCGTTTCATGTAATTACTTTTTAAACAATTGAACGGACACTAAACTCACATTCGAATTACAAAAAAAAAACAATGTCCAGGTTCATTTGAAAAGATAACGCAATTAGAATATTGTTGCCTGCGAAAGGTAAGCAGGTTTAGGATTCTCATGACCTTCGTCATTGTGTTATCCAATACAGGGGCAATTGCAGCATCCACATTGAGATTAGATGCATTTGCATGATGCATACTGAATGCCAACTAATGTCGAATTCCTAGTTCCAAGTGAATCACCCGATCTTAATTTTATCTTCATGTTAAGGTACCCAGCGCATAGAATTAAACTTGAAGGCTAAGGAAAATAATGGGATCAACTACATACATAGGTCAACCTTTCCATTGCGCATCTGTGACCAATGGTTCCAGAAATCCAGAGGAACCTGCTCCTGGTATCCATGAGTGTCAATAGCCAGATAGTTTTTCGGTTGACTATTCTGTTCACCTTGCACTACTGTATTCTGTCAGCGTTGGAGATTAAGTGAATTATTTAAAGAGGAATTAGAAAAACTCAATATTATTGCTTGAATTAACATTTTACAGTGAATTTTTCACACACAAGGATTCTACTAGCTTCCCTCAAATTCAAGCTGTATATTCAGGTTATGTAGGTATTCTGAGCAAATTAAATATTATTCGAATCATAGTACCAGCCGAATCCTCCTTGTCAAGATTTACAAGTGACAATCAACTCTGTATGAAGCAATTAACTTCTGCTAGAAACGTTTTTGGCTCCCTGCTGTCACCACACACTGCCTCACTGGAATCTACCGTTCTTGCGACTGTCAGATACCAGTTACAGTCGCAAACGTGGTAGATTTCCAGGAACGGAGCATTTATCTACATTTGGCGAAAAGGAAAGGATACCAGTCTTTTGTCATTTCATTTACACCTGAAAAATCCAAATTGACAATTGGCCGGATGCTGAGTTTATCAAGCAACCAGGAAAGGACCCAGTGGAGTTTCCAACCCATTTATTGTTATGATCTTCTGTAATAAATTTTATTTTAAAAATCATGTTAACATTCTCTTTCACCTATTGTAAATGAAGAGGTTAATTTTTTAATGCTTGCACTGATATGCCAACACTGTAAAAAACTTAATGAGTATTGTCTAATTTACAAACATGTTTATTACCTGGCATCAAATTTACATTTTTGTAAACACAAAGCTTGTAGTGCTTGTGAAAATTTGCATTTGTTAGATAAATCCAGACCCTCAACACTCGTTGAGTGTTATTATTATTCTAACATTTAATTATTATTGCAGAGACAATGGTTGAACAATGGCCACAAAGATAGTTTCAACCGTCGGGAGTAGATGTACAACTTTTTCTACAAAACCTACCGCTTGGTCATCCTATTATCAAATGTTTCTTTCCCATAGGTAGTTAGAACAGTTGACCAGACCGTGATTTATTTTAATAGCCTATTAAAAACTTAACTGATTTACCATCCAGTTGTTAATGCGAGTTGTGACTGAAGGAAATATGAATTATTGAATTAATGGCTTGGAGCTCTTTTTGTTTGTTCGTATAGGTCTGTTGTGTGAGTTTTGACCCCGACATACGTACATTTGAAAAACATTTTTATATAGATGAAATTTTTGAGTATATTTTTGAATGAGGTAAGACAACGGAGTGTTGTTGATTGCTTCTGCTGTCCAGTTCAGTAAAGGACCAAATGGTAAAGAGTGCTAATAAAACTTTATTTTTACACACATTGCCCATCCGAAATACAAAATTCAACGAGAATGAAAATAAAAGAAAGAAAGAAATCCAGGTATTAAGTAGTCAGTACAATTTACCTAGCCTATAACAGTTTCGATTCCCAATGACTACGGCTACTGCTAGCATTATTCATCACAATCACAATAATATTATTGATCAAATCAAGATCTTATTCCTTTACAGAGTAGGTATCGGTTGTTAGTGCCCGCAACAATTTAGTATTTGATATCCAAATGAGTTCACAGAATATATGTACGACTCCTGCTCCTCACCATTGACATTTATACCGAAACGCAGAGGGGCTCATCTGCAAAAGCAAAATGGGTTTTAGAACTTTGAAGTATGTAATCACTTGGCAATTTACAAACCAGGTAATTATATAAATATAAAATAGGTGAGTCACAACTATAAGAAGTTATTATTTTGTCTTACCAGACTCTTTCCATCCAATAGGTTCTTCCGCTTTGGCATTTTGTTCTCGTAGCCATTCGTACAATGGTTGGTAATACTCGACCAAAGCAGACGCATCCATGACTTTTTGACCTGTGACTTGTTCCAAAGCCTCAGGCCATGGTTTGGAAGATCCAAGTGCGAGCATATTTCTATTAAAAATAATGAGGTAGGGAATGAATACAACAACATGTTTACGTACTTAACATCATTAGCATAAAAATATGCCCGTTAGTAAATATATCTGAGCATTTGTGCACCCAAATTATAATACAAGCTTTACCCCAGTTTTGCTCCAGCATCCTTATTGCGGTAAATATCACATTGATGCAAGGGTCTGCTTGGGTCAGCTGGATCGTACTGTCCAGCAGTAATACACAGGGCTTTATGCATTTGGTACTGGATAATGTGACTCACGAAGTATCTGCAACGGAGTAATGAAATTTCTATGAATTTAGCCCAGAACGTTTGAAAATCAATAAAGGAAAAATTCACACCTTATGTAAGGAACACTTGCAGGGACATGGTACTTTGCACCAGCATCAAAATCAGTTGACTTTCTTGTTACTGGAGGACGTAATCCTTGGTATTGGTTCCTGGGGGACAAAATATACATCCATTTGTAGCATTTCTTGGATAAAATGTGCATATTTTTTGTAAATGAGTCATGACCTGGTTCGTTTCAGACTAGTCTGATTTGATTGATTAGAGAAGAGCATAATAATTTAATCTATTTTGCAGAGCTTTTAATTTAGATTTTGTATACCTGAGCTTCCACCAGTGACAGTTATACTCTTCAGGTTTAATTTCACCGGTAAATATATCCCAGCGGAACTGATCCAACAATAGAGCAAAAGGAATAAATGCAACCTAAAAAGAATCAGGAAAAATTGATTACAACATGGCTAACGCAATACTGGTTCAGTAATTCATGTATGTAAACAAAGTTTGTACTCACCTTGTCTAGCGCTTGTGAGTACAAATAGTTGATGCTCAGCTCTTTGTCCTCTTCAGCATTCTCAAGTAAACCTATTTCTCTCAAATGTTTGGGCGTTGATACTGACAGAGCCAGTAAATCACCAACAGCTTCATGGAATCCTAAAATAAATATTGAGTTCAGGTTATTACGTTAAATAAAATTATGAAACTTTCATTTTCATTGTGTCAACCAGTGCTTGAACTAACCAGGATTAGCGCCTTCTCTGAAAGCTATTGGCTGGTCTTTGTATTGCATAAAGTAAATAATGTGTCCCATTTCGTGGTGGACAACTATCAAGTCATTCAGTTTTACTTCAGTACATTGTTTGATCCTAGAATAAAAATGTTTAGTATTTTAGTATGTTTGAATAGTAACACTGAGCAAAATTAATCAGAAAACATAGCTTATATTGTTAGTGGAAACATTTTCTTACCTAAAATCTTTACCATCGCAAAAGTCCCAAGCGGAAGCATGACAGATGATTTCTCTGTCAGTTGGCTTCTCGATGATAGAATTAGCCCAAAATTCCGAGGTCATAGGTGGTAAGCCAACTGACATAAAGAACTTCTCAGACTCTTTGAACATATCGAAAACTGTGTAGTTCTGAAAAATGTAAAAAACATGATTCCTTAATAAGCTAGTCAATAAAAGGAAATTACATTCGAAAAATATTCGGATGTTCAAAGGGGCTAAGCTTAATAAAGGATAAATATGTGCCGGTCAAACCTTCTTCACCATGGTCTCAGACACATCAACACTAGGTTTGTCAGGGTAAGGTGTTGTGAAGGACAAAATATGACCCCAGTTTTGCGCCCACATGTTCCCGAGTACATGGGCCGGAATAGCGCCATCACGAGAAATTTTTGACGAACCATACTGCTTCCTTAGCTGACGCCGTACATAAGCATGGAGTTGTTCATACAAAGGACGAATTTGCTCCCACAACTTGTAAACATCATCACGGAAAGTTTTCGACTCGTACCGGTCCAACCAGAATTCCATACCGTCTTTGAATCCTGTAAAACAAGAATTTATACACGATTATAAATTTACTTTTGTTATTTTGATTTCATGGTTTACTATAGTCAATAAGTAGCCAATCCATGATATCCTCACCATTCATCCTAGCCGCTTCATTAACAAGCTCCACATACTGAGGGTACTGATCTTTGATAGCGTTGCCTGAAACTTCTCTCCATTTTAACCAAACGTGCTCAAGTTCTTCGTAATCTCGGCTTGTTTGTAAAATGTTGGATAACTCTAAAAGAAAATACAAAACTTATGCCATTTTTCTGGAAGTCGTAATTAAATGTAATTACATATGACCAATATGATCAGACAGTAGGTGTGTTTTTTCTGTATCGTTTTGCAATTTAGTACAATATTATAATGTGGGTTATTTACCCGGTTCCAAACTCAAGTCACATTTGTCGGTGTCATTGAAACGACAAACTTTAGCCATGCTGTATTTTGACTGCATCTCGTTCACAAGCTTGGTGTACTGTTCACAAAAAAATATAACATGATACATGAATAACTCCAGACCTAGTGTTCACATTATACATATATAATTCCATGTATGTAATAGTCCTTAAATGTTAACGCAGGCAATTATCTCTATTTTACTCAGACCCAAAATACCAATTATTTTGATGTTTACATAATTAAATCCCAATAACCTTTTCGAGTTTATCCTCTGGGAGGGCATCAGTTCCCAGGTTAGACAGGGCCTTGAACTGACGTTGTAACGTTGGGTCTTTGAAATTCTTCCATGGGAAAGCAATTACGCGTTTCCATAAATCCTTCTTGAACTTGGCGTGGGCAAGAGCGGCTTCCAGCTACATACGTAGAGATAGTGCAAAATACAAACCAAATGAAAAATCATTTTCGGATCTCAGTTTCAGTTGCCAACATAAAAGCTAATGATCATTTTCTTTGCCGAATGGAAGGAGCAATGAACTTAGTCAATAAATCATCATAAATTTCCCACCCGTGGAGAAGTTGAGATCATTCCTGCATTATGTGAATTAACCTATACCCTCCCTATTGATTCTATACGCTCAAAGCTCAACAAAGTATCTACTATAGGGATGAACTTTGAAAGGTTTTGCCAATGTCATTTGCTGACTTGTACTATAACAGGGTAAGTATCTCTTACACAGCCTCTTCGGGCTTGAAGATCTTGTATTCCTACTGTGTGAACCCAATTAGCGTCAGATCTCAAGTGCAGGTACGGCTGGATGATACTTAAGCTCACTGTACACTCAATATAAATAAATCTTGCCCACAGCAGGGACTCTAAACTACTTGTTTCTCCAAACTGATCTACCCTGTATATTTACTGTTAATTATACATACAATTTATTTATAGATCGCTCTGACGAACAAAGCATATCTGACTACTACGTAAGATGGTACATACATAGATACATACATATGCACATGCCCGAGCAGTCCTGGACAATGCCCCCGGTTTCATTGTCCCAAACAAAAATCAATAAATTTACGCTGATAGGAGAAACGTTCACTATCATCTCGGAAATTTAAGTTGTATTTTTTTCTGCAGCATATATGCATATACATATGTACGATGTTTTTGAAGAAGTAATTAGTCTCATTTTAATGAGGAAGCCTAACAAGTACGAGTTCAGCCCTATAATGCATTTTCCATGTTAAAATTGAAGCTGTTCAACAGATTTTTCGAACCAGTACTTGAGTAATTATTACAAGCTTCTTCAACTATACACGTTTGGGTCGTGTACTTGTTTAACGTATTGTTACTTTATTGGCATTGTATGCTATTGTACTTGATGCTGTTGTACTACTGTTGCTAATAAATACATTATTACTGGCATGAACAATTGGTACTTACTACTTTTACTAGCACGTGGTAATTTGAGTACACTACAGGTTTTTAAAACGACTGCAAGTAATTATTCACTGGGGATTGTTGCAATTAATGCAATTTAGGAAATTTGCTAAGGACTGCAGTATCTGTCACTAATTATTTGTATGGTGTACTGTGGTTTGGTAATATTCCAGGAAGCAAATCATTTTTACCCCTACATATTTACATCCTAATGATGAAGTGCAGATGAAGTGGATGCATTCCCTGATGAAGTATCTACGTATGTACGTAAGCAGTAGATCTCAAGTTACAAGAATGCAATTAAAGGAGATTGACCCATGCAATAAAGCCAGCAAATCTGCAACAAAGCTCAAACTACATTCTCCATGCTTACATAACCTGTCTTCAGAGGTTTGGACAAGATTATAGTAATTTTCCACACCTAGTGAATTACTACAAGGAAATTAAATGTTCTTACAGATTTCTGCTGGTTTTCATCTGTAATGTTGGATGCAAACACCCACTCAGCTACAACAGCTTTGCGGCACTCTTCGGACTGTCTCTTCTCCGCGTCATCCAGGAATGCCTTTGCCTTTAATTCGACTAATTTTGGGTCATCTGGAAGATGCTGCGGTGTCTCTTCGTCCCTCTATACATTAAGTTATGGACAATGATTAGCTTTTGATTTTAACATATGAGTACCAACAACGGTTCTACAGTAATTGTAAGCATTACGTACTGGAAAGGTTTTTATTTAAAATAATGCTTACAGTGTTGACCTCCGGCTGGTTCGTGGTCCGTTCCGCCTCTTGAGAATGAACCAATTTCGAAGAAATGAAGACAGTAAAGAGAACAAAATAAATGATTTTCCCCATATTTTGCTCTTTTTATAACTGACTACACAGAACAGAGCAGGCACTAAAATTCAGAGTTGAGATCCTCTGAACTCTTTTCAACCGGCAAGGAAGATACTGAACGTGAGGAAGAAATGCTGGTCTTTTATATCGTAATGGCAGGTGGATACAGAGAAACGAGTTTCTTGCTTCAAGCAATGTACAGTTCTTATTTGATATTCACTATAAAGAATTAAAGGCTTTGTGAATTTTTTAAGCCGTAAGTACACTGGAAAAGTTCCTGTGATATTTTAAGCACTGACCGCTGGCAGAGGGTAACGAGGGAGGAACATAAAACGTGCCTAAGTCAGACAATGACGAATGGGAAATTGCTGAAAGGGTTCAAGTGTGTTGAGTCAAGTACATAACTTCACTCAGCTAATAAAAAATGCATTCACAATTGTGGAAGGCCATTAGATATTCTTAAACTATCTGTTGTAGTATTTCGTGAACCGTTTACTGTGAGAATGATACAGACTTCACAGTATCCTTTTCAAAAATCTTATCAGGAGGAACAATGCAAGGAGAATTGCATGTTCCATATAGCGTGTTGCTAGGATTTATCAAATGAATGATTCCATCTCAGAAAAATTAAACGTGGGACTCTTCCCTTAATGTCTAATTAAGTTTTGTTCCCAGCTTACATACTTAGGCGAGTCCACATGAGGTGCTTTTTTTGTATGTTTTGTCAAGTGTTTACATTAGAAGACATTGCACACAATGAGTAGGGTGAAGAGCACACTATTGATTATTTCATAGGGACATTAACTATTGTACGTCCGTATGTTTACATTTCACATATCAAATAAATAGTGAAAACACAAACTTCTCAGAATTTTCATTAAAGGGAGCTATGCTCAACGGTTCTAACAACGAATATGTTGAGATTCTATTACTACATATAGGGACCATTTTTATACGTACTGTTTAGTAAGAGAGGAAGTAATGCAAAACTTGAAACTTGTAACTCCAGTTTTCTTTTATCAATCAAATAAGTTAATTAATAATTGCAGGTACGCATGTAAAAATAATTAGTAGCATAATGGACCAGTTACAGCTATGTAACATGATGTGAAGGATGATTTCAAAATTTCATTTTTTAACTTCCGGCTAGCAAGATGGGCAAGGGTCTCTTTTGCAACGAGGAACCCCAGGTACAGGACATCTGAAGCTCAGTATCATCGGTTTTGGACAACATCGAGGATCCGGCTGAGGATCCGGGAAGCAGGGATCCGGGCAACAGACTACAACATAAAATATTATGCATAAACATTTCATTTTTAACATCACTTATGAATTTGAACGTGGGAAGATTAAAATTCAGAGAAGTTCACGGACATGGTGGAGGTTTGCAGCAACGCGATGGACAGCATTTGGGTTCACAGGGTTTTATTGTCAGACAGCCTGATGAGGGAGATATAAAAAGAATTAAAAACTTGAAGGGTATTAACATTTCCTCTATAGCTGGACCAAGCACCAGATACAATCACCTACTGTGTTGTTGTATATCTATATGGGAGCATGAAGGACTTTTTTGTTTGTAGAGAGGTATCAATATGTGACTTACATGGAGGTAAGGGGTTGCAACAGGGTCTGGCGCAACAAGGTTTGCAAGGCGGCGGACCGCAACCATCAGCGTATTTGGTTCCGTCGGAGACACAAGGTGAAGGGATGTCGCAGTTATCTCTTCCGCAACAACCAGCATTTGTTGTAGGTCCTTGACGTCCGCAAGATGTACAACTGGGAGGACAATTTGTTGATGGGGAGGAGCAAAAGCAACCTGGCTTCTGTCCAGAGTTGTTCAACTTGATGGAAATATTTTTCGGAGGAGGTCCGTAATTCGGTGGCCACGAGTTAACAGCAGCATTACCACAGCACATTGGACGCCTGGCTGGACATGGACAAGGATATGCGATCGGAATGCACACGGGGCTTTCACAGGGTGGTGCACAAGGTGAGGAACAGGGTCCAGGGTTGTACGTCGGTACGCAGCACGGTTGGTCTGAAGAATTACAATTTAAAGACAACAAAAAATCATCTGTGATGTTAAGGTATAAAGGGGCAAAGCACCACTACGTGATGGAACAGCATGAGCTAATAATTATACGTACCTCTATAAATACCCTGGAACGTTTATATTTATACCAGTGAGCTTTACTATAGATCTTTAAGCGCTAGTGCATACCAGTGTGCATTAAAACGTTTGTTGATAAACTCATCTACGTACATATATATAAATTCTTTTCTCACCGTTAGTATTATATTTATCAATATTGATTAATGAAATTTCCCGTGAATAATCGTATGGAGTATGCGTACACTAAAATTAGAAAAACTTTTACAATCCAATTCAAATCACGCAAGTGCGAGTTCGTGCGACGTGCGACATTTTTCACTCGAGAGAAAACTATCAATCAAGAATAATTATTATAAAAAATTGAATTTAATCTAAACAACAAATCCGAGTATAGATGGTGCTAACTTTACCTGCTAGTTTTTGCACACATTATTTACTTACGTTTATACGTGACCTCATTTAATTTTATGAGGTCAAACTGGTGACCCAATCTCCTTCAAAAACAAATTGACTTTTTACCTAACCTACCCCTGTACAAAATATGAATTGCCTGGTGCTATTGGTTTCGGCTGGTATCGTGGCGACAGACAAACAGACACCATGCTATCCACATCCACAATGAGAACTTTCAGATTCGCTTCGCCCCTAAATCGATTTAAATTACCGTAAACTATTTAATTGTAAATAGGGGTCGGGAAGTTTACCAGGACAAGGTTTCCATCCACCGCAACTCCAACCAGGCTAGAATAAATTATAGTAAACAAAATCATCAGCTTATGGAATACTTTTTAAATAATACCCTTGAGATTTTGAATGCGGAAGACTATCTTATGTTTGAACTTCTTACCACACCACCACCAGGTAGTACACGGTCACAGCACTTCTGAGGAAAATCACCGTTACAGCAGGGCGAAGCCATTTTAGAAGCTATTTCACTTGTAAATTTAGAAAACCGGCCCTTGAAGAGACCACAGGATTAAGAGATGTTGGGTGATTGCAGGTGTTAGAAGCAATGAACTAGTTTGTCATTGGGCTTGCTTGCCATCACGACGTGATTTTGTTGTAAGCGAAATATTCCAAGCAGTTTTCTTGAATACTATATTATTAAGTTTCGATATTTGTTAAAAGAAACAAAATTGTTCCAATTCTATGGTAACATCTATTTACCATGGGTAACACGAAAAAATTGCTTCTTTGAATGTTACATTACATTGAAGGAGTATTTACATTGATGGAGTATGACTTTGAATTGTGAAATTGTCCCAAGAAATACTAGTACTAGTGAAAATGCTAAACTCTTCAAAAATGTAATTATCAAGTGTCGTATGCATTGAATAGCCACGTAATCACCATATAGCATCACAGGGCAAGATTTTTCAATTTTATTTTGTATTTAGAAAGTTGGAGCTTTATTTATTTCCAGCTTTGCGTTGCTGAAAGATTTAGTAGGAAGGAACGAACTCATGATCCAAATTAGGTCACCTTCATATTCATGAAAATACCCTCGTCCAAAAATCCGGAAGAATATTATTATGATGTGTGAGTGAGAGGTAAATCAAAATGCAAATGTTTTATTTCCCTTGTACATACAATGACTTCAATTTCTTATTGATTTGGTTTTGGTACTACAACAATAATAATTATTTCAGTCATTACTATTCGCCCACTCAGCTCACTGTCTGAGGTGTAACAATAATAATAATTAAAAATAAAGCAATGTATAGTCTTGTTTGAGCCGTTGTGTTACTATGGATTTAAAACGGATTAAACATCATTGAAATAAAAGTCCAATCAATTTCTTTCGATTCAAGTACAATGCTACATTTCGGTCCTAATAGGAAAATGCTAGTCTTCATTGCTATTTCGATCTGCAATCAGGGAACATCCGTTTTTTCCTCTGAGTTCAAAATTTTCAAGTGAGATACTAATTTCCAAATAGCTTTACAATGTCCTGTGGAGGATGCTTTCCAGGATGCTGCTGTGCACCGCCTATGTGCCCTTGCGGTCCTTGTACCAAGTGTCCACAGCTCTGCTGTCCTGTACCTTGCTGCTGTCCCTTATCTTGCGTCCCTGGCTGCACACCACCCAGACCGAGAGGTAAATAATTGTGACGATGTTTAAACAACATTGTGCTAATTATATGATAACTTATATAACAACTTAACCATATTTACTGCCTTACCAAAGCAGTCATGTATGCCATGAACCTAATCTATATCCGACGTACTTCAATATTTTATCACACAGGTAACTGCTGCCCTTCGTTCTGGCCTCCGGTTTGTTACACTCCTCCAGCTCAGAAAATCTGTATTATTGTCAATAACTGTAGCCCTCCGCCAAAGTGCTCATGCTGCTGTGAACCACCGGCAGTTGTATGTCCTCCGGATAATTGTAAACAAAGTCAGCCAAACGGCTCGAACAACGGACAGGATCTTGGTAATGCACAGTCTTGTGGGGGTAATTCTAACCAGAGTAATGGACAAGGAAATGGACAGGACTCCTGCTATCCACCTCCACCCTGCTTTCCTCCTATTCAAGTAGAATATTGCCGGCAGTAGCTTTGCTTCCAGTCAGTAACAGAAGTTCAAGATCAGACTATAAGAAGCTATACCCTCAGACCCGAAATTAACCCCAAAATTACAATCACAATTATATGTCCTGTGTTATGATGTATCTGTGAACCAGACCAAACTATTCTGGCTCAACTAACATAACTCTTACTGTATAATTGTATCTCATACAACTATCCCTCCCTCACAGATCAGTATTTGTTACTAATGATTTTAATAAAAGTCTGGAAATTACGCACACTAGCTTTGCCCAATGACAATTTATTATTCAGCTCCAACTCGAGTCTCCAAATCATGATTGGAAAATCCTGTAATCCTAGGAAATTAATCCTCGTTCAGAAAAACGTTTGTAAAAGAAAGCACAAGGAACAAAAGATCAAGGAGGAGATTTGGGCGATGAGCGTCTATGAGCGGAAGAAACTGCATTATTTCTATTTCGAAGCAATAGAGGACGCGAATGAAGAGTAAATTAGATTGCTGTTACACAAACATAGCCACTATTTCCACTTCTAATTTACTTACATTTCTTCAATTCATAAAAAAACTATATGTGATTATGAAGTAACAGTAACTAATGTTACTGAAAAATGTACTCCCAAAGTGTACTGCAAAGCATGGGGTACAATCTAGCCAAAAATTCCGGTGTTGTTCCTTTGGTTCGAATTTGAACTTCTATTATTACCAGCAGTAAACAATAACAATAAGTGTAACATCACATTTTAATTGAGAACACTTATTTCATTCCCAGTTGTATTTTAATTGCATGACGAAACCCCCATAAAAAGAAGTCATGATAATCAACATGAAGGTCACTGGATTTTACGACCCATTTCGTTTAGTAATAATTATCAGGGATAATATTGAAATAGAGCAAAAACTCTGCATGTGCTGATTTGTCATGTCATTTAGAGAATTGTTACAGGAAATATCCTAATGGTGAAATGAAATGACCCACAGGACTATAGACTATGTAGATTCTTGATATTGTTAGTATTAGCCCTTATTGGTAGCCCCATGTATAGATATACTGGCGTGAAATTGGAGACAGTGGCGGTTGAGTGGAATGGCAGTTAACATGCTGTTGACTCATCGGTAAGCCAGCGTGAAGTTTTCGGAAAGCCATGCAGTTTTCCCTCCATCCTTTGAGAACAATTAATCACTCAAATGTCCAGCAGTTGTAGCAGTCTTTACTGTCTGTTTTTCGTCCCTTGGTGAAAGCGCAAGAGAGCGAAAAATCACATTTTCCTGGTGTAATTGAACTGAAGCACACAATGCAATCGTATTTCTCCCTTAGTTTTCTACTTGCCTGAATATTTATAATGCAATCTTTGGCAAGAACATCTGGTCAGCGTGGAGTAATCTCTTCGGGGGAATTGTTGCTCTCTAAAACCTTGTTACGTCAAACGCTCGACCAGTGCTTCACATTCAACCAACAACAGCTTACTCCATACCATTCCTATATATACACTCTCCACTTTGTTTATATCCTTATTCCAAATGGAAATATCAAGGCCTAAACTTTCACCGTCCCCTGAATTTACTTGACACATCAGTATCCATATTAACCCCCACTCACTCACTCAGCTTCATTCATGATACTTTCAGGATTGGATGATTTGGATTCCAGAAACCTCACGTGCTTACTCAGATGTTCATTTTCCATCATCCTTTTATACAATTGGATTCAAATCCTTTTTGATGGATTTGAGTATTGGATAATGATACTATAAATTTGTGTATGTGTGTGTGTGTGTGTGTGTGTATTTGCCGGAATCATTCTCTATAGAACAAATGCAAAGTCCCGATCCCGAAAATTACCCGGGGCCATTTCCTCTGAATAACGGAGCCTCTCAAAAGGATGAGTTTCTCATCAACTGACTTGTCAAATGACGAATTGTCCATTGGAAAATATGACAAGTGGATGATATTCCTCAAAAATACTATTTACTCTGGAAATTGGGGGCATCATCAAAGGCCACGGAATATCAATCAGGTCTATAGGACTTGACTGCTCCTTCTAAAACCCCCTAAATTACTTTGCACTCCATGTGACATGCATTTACGTGAGTATTCAAAAGAGAAAATCCTGTCATTCGTTGGGCTTCACTGACTGAATGTCCCTACTACTTGTGTTATAGGGGTGGGGGGGAGTCAGACTTTCGTAGCTATTCCTTAGCTTTGGAAGTCATCTGTATGTTTGTACATACATATATCTCCTGGGTGTAGAGCTCTACAGGAAATATCCCTGGGTACCTTTCCCTTGACTCCCGTATGTACTACCAGTATTCAATCACATGGTAACTTTGTAAGCTGCCATTATACTACGTGACTTTGACGGATATAGGAACCGGGAGAGTATGGGGGTGATAGTGATGAGGCAGCCAAAGAGCCGGAACATTTATGACACGTATCAAATTGAATTTTCGGTCACATAATGATGGATTTCGTGTGATTAATGGAGACGCTTTTCCTCGCTCTTATTCATTCAAATTTCACAGTCCCTTCCACCTCTAGTTGCCCATTAACTCCTGCTCAATCTCACATAAATCCGATATGGCGTGGATTGAGAACTTTCATTATTACTTCCCCTATAGTCTAGGGGATTTCTTGTGGTCTCCAAACCCTCTGAATACTGATTGGGGTCATTTTCCCCGTCCACGTTCATTATCATCATTGCCCTGGCCACAAGCGGGATTTCAGCACTTCCCTCCCATATTTCATTTATTTAAGTCGAACCCGATGTTTTTTTTTTTCCCTGGGATCCAAATAATTACCTATAAATCTTGGAATGAGATTACGGATGACGGTCCTCAACCAAACATAGTATTATTCTATTTGGTTAGAACTCATATTCAATTGGAATTGAGGGGATTTTTCCAAAATTGATTTTTACTTTTTACTGGGATAGGAATTTTTTAGGGGATTTCTTTTCCCACACATGAATTTTTTCATTTTTGACTTCCATCAGAAAGTTTTAACAAAGCTGAAAGGTTACACAAACAACAGTTTCCCTTATGAATGGTTCCCCCCTAAAATCACTGACAAACTCCGAGAGCTGAAAATGAAGATGATCAACCAAGGCGGGTGATATTTTGGGAAGGAGTTATATGTGGATGGATGTGAGGGAGATCCTCTGTATAGGGTGTATACTCGAGCTAGTAGTCTACATGTGAAGCTAATATGCATTTGGAAGTTGATGCTGGCAGACAGGAAACTTTTCACGCTTTTCATTATCATCATCACCATCAGGCGCTGCCTGTTTGTGTTTTAATCCATTGTGATTCAACTAACGAAGTCGACTGTGCCTTTGTTAATAATAGGGTTTTATTTTCTTGGGAGCCCATATTTGTATGAGATTTGGATTAAAAAATTGTCTCCCCGTCCCCTAGATCCAACGTAAGTCAACCTTTTCAAGAGAGCCTGATGTTTTCTCCTCACTTTGAAGACTTAATTATTACTATAAAGTACTTGCTCACGCGTCCTAACCTATACATACTGTACCACTCGGATTTCAAACTCTGGAGTCTCTCCCCTTGAGTTTCCTCATCCCAACTTTTGTTTTTCTTATCGATTTTTTTCAATATGCACTACACAGAGATATATTCAATGGTTCAAGTTGATTCCCAAGAAGTTGATCCCTTGAAAGGGGAAACTAGAGCTGAAGAAATTCCATTGTAAAAGCTCTGCATAGGTATGCATGTGGCATGTAATTAGCAGTTTTCTTATAACACTTTACCCTCCTCCATATATCTGTACATGGAAGTCATACCCGGATGAATTTGTCCCTATATGTAGATATCTATGTATATCCTTTCATTTAAATATGCATGGCCTGGTCGTATTAAGGAAATTGCACAGTTAACCTAACATTTGCTTGCCATTTCGATAGAGATATAAAATGCTTGTGTAAAATAAATATTTGGAATGGCATCCATGCTGAAGTTACACAAAAAAAAGGGGATTTTGTTGAATGTAAAGCAAGGGGGAAAGTACTCCTGGAAGTCCTAACGACTAAATGTTTATAACCAAGATCGTACTCCGGAATGGTCCCTTACATGAATTTCTTATCGATCAATTTCATTTGTTTTTAGTACTTGTTTTGTAGTAGTTAGTCCCAGCAGTGGAGCAGGTCTGAGTTGCTTCTATCCAGGGCGGTCCCACATTAAAGACGTTAATTGCAAACATTTCTGCATCACTAACCTCGCTTGAACAATCGGCCTTATCAGTTTTGTTTTCATCAGCAGGACCAGGGGAGAGGGAACAATGGCAATGGTTATAAATTGTTGTGGAAAATAGTACCAACTCCAATTTTGCCCGGAAATAATGACCCCAGCAACACAAGGAGTTGTTAATGAATTTAAATTACCCCAGCACATGAAGACCCTACTACTCGGTGCATTTAGGGAGTGGAAGACACGCGTTGATATTCAAATAGCATATCTTACCCCATCCTCCATTGTTGTTTACGGATGATTAAATAAAGGAAATTAATAAATTCTCAATGTTTTCCTTAACGAGTTTGGCAACTTGGTCTTATTCTGTACCTTTCACAAATGCAACAGAGAGATAACAAGGTCTAAAAATATACATTCGGGCTATATTCTGACTCCATAAACATACATAGATACATACATGTAGATATAATTACATAGATACATATGTACATACTAGTCCCACTCCACACTACTAGAGCATAGGACATATATACTAGGACTGTATAGTCAAATACACATGTTTTTACACACTGTTATTTCCCCGGCAGTGATACTTTAGTGTGTGAGGATCCTTATGTAATTATGTATGTACATAGATACTGTGTCCTTATGAAGACCGAAACGAAAACTTTTCCTTCCCTCGCACGAGACTACATATGTATCACCATTGGAAGATAATGACAGAGAGCAGCTACACATTATGTCGTGCTCATCTTCAACTTGTTTATTCTTTATATTTTGCTAAATGAGAAACTTTTGTTTATCCAAGGATGATTGCATCATTAACGCGACTATTGTATTTTGACTTGTGATAAACTTTTCCCACACAAACCAGCTCATTCCGACAGGATGAGAAGAGCTTCTTGTAGTATTTGTATGTATGTTCCATATGCACAGTAGTCCTTAGCTACAATCTCCAATGATGCCTTTCTCTCCCAAATATGTATATTCTCCCGTACACATTGTGTGAAGCTGCGTTGGAACTATGAAAATTGTTTGGACACTTGCAAGGCCCCTATAAGAATAGAGGTAGAGGGGGGAGCATTCGTACATATGGAAGAGGAAGTCTACATAGCAAATCTGGCAAAACAATCTTTTCTCCATCTCTAACTTCAAAACTACTTAGACTTTAGTGCACACATTGAGATTCCATCACACACATACACACTCACTCTCTCCCACACACACAGACACACACACACACACACACACACACACACGACACACACTACTTGATCCGACTCATACGCATCTTGATGCGTTTGAGTTTTAGCATTTCCCTTCTAGCCGGACTCGAACTTGCATCCAGCCAAATATATAGACTGATAATGGTATTTGGCCAAGTTGGGAATTGAGTTCTTGTATCCTGCAAATGATTATTTGATAGGACGGGGATTGGCATGGGACTACTATTTATCCAGTGCTCCTACCATTACGGAAAGTTGGTGCCAGGCTGTGTTTGCACAATATGATGTTGGATGTGCGAGGACACCGCTTCCTCCAAGTTTACCAGTCCTTCTGTTTGGGTCAATGGTCCTCTCTCATTTTTCATGTGATGGGCTCGGTAATGGGAGGAAATAAGAGATGAAATCTAGTCGTTTCCTTTCCTCCATGTACGATGCGTTATTAGAGAACCTCGACATTCGACAATATCTCTGACTTCCAGAGACGTCTTCCTTCTTCATACTTTACTCCCAGACAAGGACACAGAGTTTGGGAGTCAACCTGCATCTGTTCCTTTCTCCTGCCTTGGCCCGGGATTCCGTAGATATATGTAATGGAGGGAAAGTAGTTCCTCTTTCCCAGCCTGTGTGTACCTTTGGAAGGAAATATTGCTTGACTATCTAGTTCCAATGAGAGCTCGAGTTCTCCAGGAAATTTGTGTGCACATACAGTTTCGTAGAGAGTGATCTGGAGACTACTGTGAGGAAAGGGAAAGAGAGAGAGAGAGAGAGAGAGAGAGGGCAGAGAATCACACCAACGGGAAAGGTACCAACAACATCTATTACTCTAAAGTATGCATAAGTACATGCATACACGGATACAGACAGACGTAGATACGGTCCAAAGTATAAAGACGTGCATGCATTTCCATACAAATGCACTTGTACTAACATGGAAGTTAGGCCTCCCACCGATAGGAAATCAGATTTGAAGAGCCCTGCACACACACATTGAATGTAGTTGCACTAGGCTGTCACTGCAATTGCAATAGTCACGAGATTTTATTGTGAGTCAAACCAGACCCATGGTTGGGGCTGAAGGAGTAAGTTTTATCATTGGTGATAAGTTTTGGGAAATTCTTTGTCGACGAGCCCTACAAAGTAGTTGAAAGATGCGGTTTCCATAATACTTTACCCGGGTAACTTTCCCTCAAACTGGAAGAATAATATTCCTTTCTTTTACAAGTCGACTTCCACAGAAAAATGATCCTGTGACTTGTATCTTATCTGCATGGAGAAAGTTGTTCCTGTGTGCAAAAAAAAAAAAAAGAAAAAAAACTAGAAAGCACAATGGCAAATGGTAAGTTGAGGAGACAGTGGAGGAGAAACTGGTGGAGAAAATGGGAGACAGCTATGGATCAACGTTGGATCACCACATTCTAGATTTAGGCGGATGGGTGTCTCATCCCAATTCATGTCTGTATACTTCCCACCCTCAATCCTCCGTCTCTCCGAGTTTTCTTCCTCTTCCACTTGAATTACTTGGACAGATGGAATGTTGGGCAAACTGTGGAAGAATTGAAAGGAGAGACGAAAACCAGAGACGATGGATAGAATTTTCATCGGATGTTCTTCTTTCTCCCTTTAAACAGTACGAGAGTCTCATTCTCGGCGCTCATTCGCAGCTCGAGACAAATACTCAAGACTGCGGGAATCATTTCTCTACTTATCCAATTCCATCTTTCAGCCCCGATTCCCCTTCACTTTAAGCAAATACACTATATGAGCACTACAGGACTAACTGGACAGCTAATCATCTTTTTGGGCCATGTTCTGTGCCGGGCTCCTTGGAACTTACGTACATATGTACGTAACGTCTGGATTTGACGCTGCTATTCCGGAGGCGAATGTACCTTATCAAGTTTGTTTACGACAACCAGGTCCTTTACTCCTAGTACTTGGTACTTGTTCCGGTTGTTAAGCTTGCACTTTGAACTCAAGTGGGCTCTGATAGCTTTCTCAATTCGCAGTTTGCTATACAGTCAAATCTGTCTACAACGTCCCAGACAGAAGCATCGCCTCGGACTCGGCATCTAGCACTCTTCCACGAAATTCTGAGTACATATGAAATTACGCCTGTCATAGGGCGCACTGCCTCTATTGATAGGTATGACTTACAACAGGACAAAAATCAATAAAATTCCTCCCCTCTATGTATTCATTGAGAACGCAAATATCATATGTACGTAATTACATACAATAATAATTACAGAGATAAAAAAAAGTACAAAATAAACAATCGAATGTCTGAGAAACAGGTTCCCGGTACTCCGCAGGAAAGGAAAAATCTAAATTAATATTTCCATTGATTGGATTTTGAAATCAAACAATGTATTGACGATCCACATGTAAGTAAGTAAATATGTTTATATGGGAAGTGTCTTGGTTTACATTTACCCATCTGTTTGCTCCAACATTTTTTTCTATGATCCTCAAACCTGGATTCCCTTATATCCGGACTGTCGCAATTTTAAAATTTAAGAGACACTAGTTTATTCAGGGTTCAGTGTGTACACAGGGACAGTTAATATTTTAGTATTAGTATCCCATTCTTCCATATATCGTACATGCTAATATGAGCAGGTATCCCAGTGCCTGAATGTTGTGCATACAGGATGCATGGAACATTAGTTTAGCTTGCAGAATACAAATCCGACAATGAGAATATTCCGTTTAAACTATTTTCTTGGAATAGGGACATTTTGCATTCAAATTGCTCGCAATTCTCCTATGTTAAGCCCGGCTAATCGTAAATTTACATGGGAATAACAACAGAGTCCGGGGAAGGCATGCCGGCATGGAGCGACGATAATTATCTGTCATGTTCAATATCGTACCTTGCCATATTTACTTTCGTGCAGTGACTCGGAGTTCAGTCTGTAGTGTCTATGCACTTATGTGAACGTACACATGTCTCTACTGTTGAGGATGCTAGTAGTATGTTGTCGAAAAGTAAATGCTAAAACTTGGTCTTTGCTCTTGCATCCTATAAAACATTAAGATACGAAGGCAACATTGCATCTGGCCAAGTTCAGTTGCGACTGAAGGTCAAAAAGTTTTTATCTTTTTTACTGCTTAAAATTTTAAACTGAGCGTGGTCTTAAGGAGTGCAGGAGCAGAGTCAGGAATTGATATATGCACATATGTGCCCATGTATACGACTTGCACTTTCAATTTCTACACATGACCAAGTCCATTACTGGAATTTATATGCGCATACGGAATACCTCTTGGGACACTTCAACGCAATTGTCTTTGGAAACTAAATTATTTTAGAACCTGAATGCATTTTTGTCCATAATACTATTCAATAAATGGGCTAATACATGGGCTAATACATGTACATGTGTCCATACATGTACTCCACCAATATATGTTAAATACTGAAGTAGCAAAAGATTACAAGGAATAATTTAATTAGGGAAGTATAACTACCAAGCCAAAGCTCAAGTACTGCATAAGGCTCATGCGTATCTGAGTATAACATTTCAAGGTTAACTTGATGTGGTCAGTTATGTAAGTAAGTGACAAAAAGTTGAGTCAAATATACTGGTAAAGAGTATCTTATCAAGGTGTATGCACGTGTCTGTACTTCTGCATATAAGTATACAATGAACTTTATTCACTTATATGAAACTATGCTAGCGGTCGTTGCCTTTCCTTTAGCATTTAGTAGAGGAATTCAGTCCCCGTTCATGAACCAACCTCAGTCAGAACATCTTTGGATAATTCCCTCTTACTCTCTCGTAATCCGTCAGTATTTGACTCGTGAATAGGCAAAATTCACAGGAATTGTTTTGCTTCATTCAAGAGGGAAAGGACGTGAGTCATTTGTAAAATTATGTTATAGCGTATTGTGTGAAATTAGCAGTGCACTTTTTTAAAGTGTCCCGAGCCTCTGGAATAATTATCCTTAGTCACTTATCTCTTGAAATTTATACTAATATGTACGCCCGGTATCTGCTCCAAACTTAAACGCACTAGCATACGCTGTCGTATCCCTAATTGTCAGTTATGTTTCACTGGTACAGTGTATTTTTGATTATGTAACGGTAATATTTATTGCAATCAAATTTACATTTTAGTTCCCAAGTTCCACCCGAAAATATACTACGAGTAGCGAAACACTACTTCAAAGTACAATGATTAAAAAGATAATTTCTGCATGGTAAGCCCTTACAGAGCATTCTGATAATGTCTTTTTCTCTCTCTAAAATCAATAGGCGTATGTATGTATGTACATTGTAAATATAGTAGAACATGGTAGCAGTATAAACATCATTTGATTACAGTAGTGAGGCAGACGAGTGAACAACAAATAAGTCGTTTTATAATAAGTGTCAATTGTCAATACCTCCCATTGTAATATTTCAGTTGTACCTGATAACAGAAAAAAGTGGGACCTAGGAAATTGAACTACTAAATCCAGTTTTGGGCTTGGATTTTGAACGTTAGTTCTACCATTGTCAAAGCAGACAGTAACGTTTGCGTATATAAGTACGTCAAGTGAAGCCGAGAAGTCTCACTTCAACCCAGTATTTTCAACCCAGCCATGGCCATGACAGATAACGTCGATCAGACCAATCGTTTAGGGGCTAAATTGGTCTGGTACATTTTTGTATTTTGGGACTTCCTGGTCTTGACACTCTTCTCCATTAAAGTGTACTTCATTGAATTTTTTAAGCTATTTTTTCCACCTCCACCCAAATCTTTGAAGGGAGAACGAATCCTGGTGAGATCATTTTGTCTTCAATAATTATTACAGTATCTATATTTTATACAATTCACGTAAATATGATTTTAAATGTATGTAGCGGTATCTATACAAATAGAAGTAGGATTTAATCACTTGTAATTATAAAGAGGTACAGCATGTAATTCACACGATATAAAAAAAAAGAGGTGCGATAAGTTCTACATTTCCCATCCTTTCACACTTGGCAAGGAGTAAACTTCGACGTTAACACACGTAAATGGTGCAAAAAGTTGATTCCCCATGCGTTTCAAAATCAGATATTATTTTAATATCGACCTTGAGGGGGTATGAATTTCCACGTAAAAAAAAAAGTTTGATTTGTAAATAATCTCCTTTCTTCACTATTTTCCTTCATTACGTAACTGGGCTGTTTAATTAAAATTCTGTCTGAACTATTAAATTCCTTTAAATTCAATACAAAGTTTGATGGCTGACGAGGTAAAAATAACTGGGCAAGATTTTTTTATCGTTTACACCTGCAAATATGTACATACGTACCTTTTTGCCATAATATGTGGGAAGATTTTTCTGCTCCTGAAAAATTGTAGGATGTTTTTAATGTGTATTCAAGTCAGTTTCTGCTGGAGCTCTGGTTCTCAATTAAAAAAAATGTACGCTTAAAACTAGTAGCATTTATTAGACGGAAAAATCCAAAAGTTGAAAAAAATTCTCGGAAATCTGTACACTTGTTATTAAATGGTAAATCTCCAGGAGCATGAACAAAACTTGATGGGTTTATGGATCCGAGATTTGAAGTCTGGATTAGGAAAGTTTTGTATTACAGAATATGTTGCCAAACTTTTGATGTGATTATCTCGAGTCAACTGGAGAAAATACAACAACCCCTGCAATCCCTTTCCACTGTTAATTGCTCTGGAAATACGACACCAAAAATTAACTTCACTTCAAAGAAATCTGATTCAATTTTTTAATGACTGATTATACGTTAGAATTCTACCATCCAAAACTATATAGACTTCTGGATGTACATATGTAGGGTCTCAAATCTCAAGTGAGATGAAGTGATGTTGACAAATATATGTACAGTACGGAATAATTCTATCCCTAGAATATAATTTCATGCTTTTGTTCATCTCTCTCTCATTGTTTGGGTCATCTTTTGTTCCTCCAAACTTTAGATTACGGGGTCGGGGAATGGAATTGGCCGTGAAGTGTGTTTGCAGCTCGCACAGTCCGGAGCTACTCTAATTGGTTGGGACATCGATGAAGCTGCCAACAACGAACTTTTACAAGACTTAACTGATTTAGGAGCTAAGGCATACGTGTATGTTGTGGATATTTCGGATAGATCTACAGTGGAAGCTACTGCTGCTAAGGTAGACACTCCTCTACTACATGACGGATCCTTTAATTATTAAGGAGTAATTTTCTCATCACTACCCGATACACAGGGAAACTTGATCAGATTAGAGCCTCACGCATGTTACATCTATGTATGTATGTGTTGATAATCACACTTGGAGGAAGTGCTTTATAAGGTGTTCCCCCCTCCACGATTTCCCCGTCAATTTGATCCCTTGTTTTTATTTCAGGTTAAGAAGGATGTAGGGAATGTAACGATTGTGATCAATAATGCTGCCATCATGCCGGCCCACTCCTTCTTGGGACACAATCCCCGGGAACTGGAGAGAGTCTTCCAAATTAATGTGTTCGGACAGTTCTGGATCCTCCGTGAATTTTTACCCAGCATGCTGAAAAATAATAAGGGACACATTGTCACAGTCTGTTCCGCAGCAGGGATCATCGGCACCCGGAATATGGTCCCTTATGTCGGAACCAAACACGCTGTTCATGGGTATCTGGAGGCTCTCAAGGATGAACTTCGTCATATGCCGGAGAAGCCCAGAATCAACTTCACCACTGTCTATCCTTGTTCCGTGAATACTGCTTTGACTGGTGGTGTCAACTGTTTCACAAAGTATGTTGTCGAAGTTCAAATTATTTTTTTTTACTCTGTTCTATTGCCAGAAAAAAAAACCCTGAACCGTCACAGCTTCGCTGCATCGTATCTGATCTTGATCCTGTTAATTATTCCTACTATAATGAAAACTATTGTTGTTGCACAAACCTGGAAATGTCATTCTTTTCAATGTATTTACATAAATTGATAATATCCACAGATTTCCATCCCTGCTTCCCGTATTGGAACCTGAGTACGTCGCCCGGGAGCTGATTGATGCGATGCGCCGGAACTACGAATATATCTACTTGCCGAAACTCGTCAAATTATGTGGAGTGTATGGAAAGTAAGTTGATATTCTGAAGCCTTATTGGAAGGATCTATCCATAGTTAAATTAATGACGGCTGTTAAATTTTGTATCCATGACAAACAACTGATGCAAATGTTTACAGATCTTTACCAATGGAGGTCCAAAGGGCAGCCACGGATTTTTTGCAAGTTTACGTCGAACCAATTCAGTGACAGTTGTTGTTGTTCGTTATATTAAATGTGATTTGAATGCCATACAATTGACGGGGGAGATTTACATCACCTATATGGAAAATCTTCGATGACTATATAAGCTACGATATATGATATCTAATCTCTAGCTTTTTTTTTTTACTCTCGTGTATGTCCACACATTGAAGTCAGTGATTGCAGTATCAAGATACTTACAAACTTATAGTCACATAGTCAGTATTTTTTTATTTAATAGTGTATGAGTAAAGGTAGATCGTTATTTTTTTTTTTTGCTTGAATTGTTATTATTTTTGTAATCCTAACTTGCGTCATGGTGAAAAGGTCTGGAGTGTATTTCTTAATATTCCTTAAGCAATTAATTTGACGATGAGGTTTCGTAATCATCTCATTCTTCCCCTCCTTCTACCTCTCCTTCTTTTACCATCTATACAATCGTGGTAATTTCGAGTACGCTTGAGTTTTGAAATCTAGCCGTGAGTAATGTTATGAAGTTTGGAGTCGACCCAGATAATACCGAAGTTGCATATGTAACTAGTGGTCATATTTATTCCTGGATATGGGGATCGTATGTACAGATACATACCCTCGTAGTACACAATAGACTACAAGTTTATAAAATATGTAGGAAGAGTGTATGACCCTGAGCATTGTCTCGTCTCTGTTGTTCCCATCCTCTTTAAAATTCGGGCACGCGATGATGAATTCTCTTTCGAAAAAACTCATGTCATATTGCGTACTCCCTGGGGCTTTCTTGAGCTCTGCATTAATTATTTTGAAGATCATTTTTGAAAGAGTGATTCACAGTGGGAGCGGGTTTGAAAGGAAACTACCACTAGTTTCATTTTCTCGGCTCAAATTGTCTGCATATATGTATAGATATATCCCAGGGAGGCTAAATGGTGGGGAAGCATAATTTCCTCTACTGGAGGGATACAGTAGTAGTGGTTGTTTTCATTTCAAGTATATTTGTATCTCTACCTCCCACTCCGACAGGAATTCAGGTGGGTTGTAAATGTAGTTAAGTCCTACAGTCTGTATGGTTGACAGAACTTAGACAAAATTCATTTACTACGGAAATGGTTGAGTGGTCGCATCCATCAGGACCATACAGACAACATGTAATGAGGCTATTCAGCATCACTGAGTCTGTCTTAAGTGCAGGATCGTTCAAGAATCATCCCGACGACAGAATTTAGAAATTCAAACGAACAACGTATTTCATCTTGGCTTTTGAAATTACCAGTCTATAATACACACACACACACTTTATAGAGCGTAACGTCTACTTCAATCGCTGAAACCTCCCTTCATACATACAAGCTTCACTTGACTCCGTACTTTTAAATCATTACTGTTTCCTCTACAACACAGATCTACATACATGTAACTTCCATTTAAATTCATGTAGATACATACATATAATGTACTCGTGCAATCATGCACAAGTAAGGACCCTACCTATAGATATTAGCAAATGCTCTTTTAGCAACCCCACTTTATTTCCCAGCCTTTTGTACGACAGGCATAAGGACACATGTGAATTTTCCTTTGGAAACCTTCCGAGAGGGAAATGTATGGTAAGTACATGTACGTGATGCTTTTGCGGATTTTTCTGGGTCGGAGAGTAAAGGACCAGAGAGTAAATTGTATCACAATTCCGCAGTCATGGGCTGTCAAGTGACGTGTCCCATCAAACAGTGGAGAATGCAAAATAAGTGATGTTCATAGAATGTAAGTGAAGAGTGGAACAAGAAGGGTGATTTTTAGAGGAGGGGACATTTTCCAAAAAAAAATACCAACTTCCAGGGTTTGAATGAAACGTGCGTATGTTATTTGGGGGGAAGCTTCATGTGTGTGTGTGTTTGTGTGTGTCCCTGGAATGGATGTGTGGAAAAAGTTTTGAGGATGAAGAAGAAATGCGATTTTACTTGACGTTCCTTGAACCTCAACTGTCATTTTGTTCCCAGAGACAATTTTTTGGTAAATTAGCTCAGACCCTGACATAAAATGTGGAGAAGATCTATAAGTAATATATCTTGCTCGATGGTCTGTCCCAAATGTGATGGAATACTAGAGTAAAGGGAGTTGAAATCCCAACTTAAACATGCAGCCCCAATAGATGCCTTTCCCTACATATTCCCAGCACTGAACGAATTCAACTTTATATTTCCAGGGGAAAACTCCCAATTACTTTTTTTCCCCTCAACGTACATCTGTAGATATGTAACACTGTCTTTGCGGTCGCTGAAATTCGTTTAGGCTTACGACCTTTAGTCTTAAATTGAATTCTTAACTTGTTTTGCACTTGTGCGGACTTAATAGCATTGTATATATAGATACTGCAATTATTTGTTAATCATCCCTGAAGCGCTGATAACGCCCTCGAAAATATTTACGATGTCAGTTATTCCCTTCCCCATAGCTGTTTTCAAATCTCAGAGGAGGGACATACAAAACTAATTTTTTCCCTCATTTACGAACATAAGCGTATGTACACGTAAGCATTCTAATTCAGTGAGAGTGCCAGAGTCGGAGTTATCCAAAATTTTATATTTTTCCTCAGTCAGTAACGGTTAAGCCGTATTTGCCCCTTCCTTGAGCAACAATTCTTCAGTAAATAGTAACAAAAACAAGCACAATAAATTCTTGTTTAAAAAATGAAATAATTGTTATTAAAAAACTTTATCAAGTCTGTTACTCTGAAGATGCTTGTTTCATTGAAGTTTCTAGCAGAGTTGAAAGTGCTTCGTGGAATATTGAATATGAGTTTTGAAATAACTCGAAGAAATAATGATCCGTAATATAAGTACATATTATGTACATATGTACATTGAGGTTTATAAGTTTCTTCGTCGGGTGGTAACGTGATAAGGCTCATTTCTTATTGAATCTTCCGTGTAGTCTCCGAGTAGGTTCGACTGCTTCAAAGAATATCCAAACTTTGCTGGAACGTCATAATTTCATTAAAAGAATCTCTTTCGTGGCAATACTTTTAGGGTTGATAGAGACTCCGGACCAGAATTAATTCTCAGAATTGGTGAGAATCAATTTGTAATTTGGGAAGAGTACTACCTCAGATTTCGCCATTTATCCGAGTAACGAATTACTACGGATTTTGTAACTCGAACAGACACTCAAGTAGAACTGGCATGTTATTGCTAAAATTTTCAGTTATGTATGCGTGTAAATAATTTATGCAAGTACGAGTAACCATTTAATCAGTGATGTAAGTAATTTAAAGGTAAATACATAAACACAGTGGAAATTGCGTAAACTTCCGACTCTGCCCTAAAGGCCTAATTTTACCCAATGTCCTTTATGTACATAATTACTTGTATTTAGTACAGCATGACCTAACCAGAATTTAAAATGTGGTAAAAAATTATTTTTCTCTGAAGACTGTATTCGGAAAGATGAGTTTAGCTTCTTTTGGTCTACTGTCATGCTGTTGTTTTTAGAACGGATGGGTTCCACTGTTTCATGAATGTTCAAATAATTACCGCAACAGGGTATTTCGAAATAATCTAGGAAATGGGGAGTAACTTTATGCTAAAATCAGCATTACCTTGATTACCTCCCCGACTTGAGGGAACCCATATATGGTTATGTACATAATAAATCATGAAAAATTTCCCAGTACATTATTGAATTACAATTTAGGATATTTACACATTTATTTTGAAGGTAAAATCTAATGTGATTAAAACAACGGTTAGGAAACCATACGCTTTTTGGTTATTAAATATTACGTGTGCATTCCCATACGTACATATGTGTGGGTTTTGAGTATTTTAACGTTTTTTGAAACGAATTTGAACCCGAGCAACTCTCTTTACTGTGCAGAATTAAAATGTTATATTGACGTTCTTTTTTCTTCGACTATTTCCCATATGTACACTTAATCAACATTGACTTGAGGAATTGATTGGTGAAGGGGTCAAATGTTCTACATGCTGTACAAAAACATAGCACGTAGATTATTTTGCCCCTTCACCGACGATATGCTCCTTTGGAAACCTATACTTATTTTTTCTACAACTGCCGTTTCTATTCCGGAGCGGCTGAGCTCGGGCTCCAACGAAATGGTACAAGATAAAGGAATGATCGATCGGTATAAAGTTTATAAAAACAACACAATGTGGTTTCTCTGCTCATTGGAAGTTAATACTTTTCACATTGTTTACTCCCAAGGAGGTTGTGAAACCATGCATAAATCACCGAGTATAAATAATTTTTGAGCCGATAAGCGATCAAGAACTTTCAACTGTTTGCTATTTAATTCTGATGTCACAAAATCTAATAGGAATAAATAACTGGGTTGATAAAGAACTTGTGAAATTTATGTATCTATACGTTATCATGGCAAATAGCAGAATGTTTTTTTGAATATCTTGTGCCCTCAAATTCATGAAGATGGTATGTCGAAGCTGGTACTATAAGTAATTATATATATCTACACAAGTCCGTACATACAAAAGTGTGTTGTTACAGTTGTTCCTTGTGGAGTTCTCTGACGAGCCCAGTAGTTGAACCTAAACAAATAAAGAAAGTCCTCCACGCTAAGAAACTATGTAGGAGAAAGAGGGAACATGAAAAGGCATAAACATGCTAAAACCACGAACAAGTGGTAGTTGTCCTTAAAAAATTGTCATGTTCACAAGACACACTGTAGTAGTAAAACTTGAGAAAGAGCCTCACTATACATGTACTGATACGAATCAATCACGTCTTCCATATTCTCATGTAATTGTATTCGAGTGGTAGAAGATATGTTGGGAGGTTTTTTTTTCTTCTTGTAGGAGAGCAACTCCGAAGACCATTAAAGCTCCATTGGATTTTATCCTCCTCGATAAAATGTCACAGTCACGACAATCTTGAGTTGGCTCGAGCTCGTGTCACAAGACACCATGACATCCTTTCCTTTTGCTCTGCATCCACTCTCCCCTGTGTTGTTGTTCTGTGTACAGAGGAGTTCCTCGTCGTTGGTAATATTACAGTTCTCACGTTGCAGCCGTCCCCTTAAGTGGAAAAGAAAGCCATCAAGTGTACTTAAAGTAATACATACAGTAGTCGAAAATATGTCTCTGCATATGTGACTCTGCCTGTCATGTATTTCCCAAATATAAATTGCATTGAGCAACTGTGCACATTAATAAGCATATGTATGTACGCTCATTGTTTGAAAGATCCTCCGTCTCTGACTGACACTCTACAAAAGTCAAGAATTACTCTCTCCTGAAGGTTTGTTTCATAACTTTGACATTAAAATTTAGATTGTGTGCATCCCTGAATACATACAGTACATGTACTTATCTCTACAAATTGATGTAATGTCCTAATTCACTTTGTGTGTAACTCTGCTTTGAGAATATTCTACTTTCGAGGGATTTAATTCTCAACTATAGAGAATTTGTAACTTGGAGAGAAATTTAATATCTTCACAGTGTTCTGAGTCAGGGAAAGGGACAAATGCTTTGTGCGAAGACGAATCCCTAGAAATCTCCGGCTGAACCGTTTTAGAAAATATTAATATTTTTTTCCCCCGTCTGTTCAGCTCCTCCGTAACGTGCATTCCATCAAGAGACTTCCTCAAATGAGATTTTAATTTCTCATAAATTAAAGAGATTCAAGGAAGCCCTGTTCACTTGCACAAGTTTCGTCTGTATAGAGACAAAGGTAAACTGAGCAACTAATTAGAGCATGTTTCGTCCTTTGACAACTATCAAGCTCCTGCTCTCTCTCTGTCTCTCTCTCTCTCTCTCTCCGTCTCTCTCACTCTTTCCACTCTCCATTCTAAATTGTAAATTTCCATTCTCGGGGAAAGTTTGGGACAGAGCCCCAGTACAAATCTGTACTTCCACAAGTTTTTAATATGAACATGGAGAGCCCAAAGAGGTTAATTTATCCCTTGAACTTAATTATTCCATATGATTTCAGGGATTATTTCTAAGAAACAAAACTTTTCCTCTTGTAGTGTGCAGTTACGTCAAGTCATCATCTCAGAAGATATTGCAGGGGGAAATAATTTCATTCTAAAAGGAATTTCATCTCCCTTCATATGTAGATATGTATGTACATTACATATCCTCTCCCTTTGAGATCCGGAGACCAAGGGAGATAAAAGGTCTCGGAAAGGTCACATTGTAAAAGCAATGATTCAGCTCTCCGACGCAAGCCCTTGTATCGACGTAAAGTGTGGGCTCTTTAAATGGTAAGGGGAAGGGGGGAGCGGGCGGAAGATAACCTTGGATTTTTTTTTGCTATACCAGTCCTTTATGCTTCCTAAGCTAGATGGATTTCACCCTTTCCCACAACTACCACAAAGGTTATCACTCTATCGTGGGTATTTCCCCCATTTTTCTTAAAGCGAAAACCTTTTATTCAGGAGGAATAAAAATTTTCTTCCGATATCAGAAAAATGTAGATACAGGAGAAATCCTCTTAAAATATCTTCGTCACACTCCTCCCTCCTACACACTTCCACCAAATTCAACTACCACATGTCTGTTTGGACTACTGGGACACTCACTAGAGACTATACTCAGCTCCTCTGATACTCCGACTGCCCAACAACCTCACCTAATCCTGTACGTGTTTATGTACGCGGAAGGTGCTCAAGTGTGGGGATGAATTCCTGGATTTTTATTATAGATTTTATGCTCCTTACGTCCTCCATTCCATATAACTACTACTGTATGGAATTGCAGTTGGGTCTGCACATCAGAAGCTGATCTCAGTGATAGCACACACACTTCAGCTACCATTACACTCTAAGCTTTCTCCACTTTCTCCCGTCCCTGGAATGCAGCGAAGGAAAACTCGTGTTCTTCCCCGTCGCTGCTTATACGCTACATCAACAGTTTCTTTTCCATTGTAGGAATCTATGGATAGATATAGGGATCCCTGCACGTGTGTCTTTTGGCGTCAAAGATAGACACGTTAGTGACAAAGGTACTTACAGCTCTGTTGGAGGTTGGAGGACAGAATGTGCAGAGAGAGAGAGAGAGAGAGATGGGAGAGCCCACTATAAAGATTCAAGGTTTACAGGGCTCTACTACATAGCTGCACTCAGACTATCTGTTTTGTGAGGACAGAGAGGACACCGAATATAAAATCCTCTATAGAGGCAGACATACATATGTATGTACTTAGATACTATATGCATGCAATCCCCAGCAGCTCCAACATGCACACAATTGTGCAAGTAGTAAAAGGAAAACCTAGCGGAAAAAGGTATTTGTCGGCGGAATGTTGTATTGTGCCGAAGGATTGAATTTGAGTCAGGTTCAGACACTCCAAGGATTCAAATACTACACTTCCTTATTCTTTAGAATCTGATAAGCCCTCAGATACGGGTGTGGACGAGTTTCTAGATACCTACATACGTACCTATAGATGTACATTGGGAGACCTGTGGGATAAAAAGGATAAGAGGATATGATATAAAACATTGCAAAGAAATATTGATCAGGCACGATCCCCCGAAACTGTGCTATGTATGTTACTACTACAGTACTGTAGGTGCATTTCTTATCATAACCAATACTGTAGATAGTAATGGCCTTATATGGAAGGATTGCATTAGCTCATAGAGAAAATTCAGACGGAGCCACACGCTATACTCCTCCAAAATGATTACAGACCTTGTACGTAACTCTTTAATTCTGGACATGAAGGCAATCTCTTCCTTTGCAATTAAGATTAAGAATTATGTCCCCGCTAGTAATGAAGACACAATCATAGGAAATAATATAGTGTCGTAAACCCTGCCTTCACATTAAACCATGCTTTATGGTCTAATTGCACCTCAGCTGAGGAGATAGCTATTTAAAGTCAGTGTAACAAACATATATGTATACAGCTCCAGGCTTCGTACATTCCTATATCTATGTATGCATATACATAGATATGTGTGGGTGGGAAAGGTGGAGATCTCCATGCTGGAATTGGAGCACGTTGAGTGCAATCAAATCATACTGATTGTGAGCATAAGGAGCTTGAAAAAGCTTTACATTAAATTTTCATAGTACTGCCACCGTGGTTCCTACATCTCCTCTGTACCTGGGGCCCATACCTCTACAGCTTTTGAATTATGTCTGTAATAATGGCTATCAGGAGGGGAACACTTCCCGAGAATAGTTTTCAAGAGAAAAACATCAAATTCTTCCCAATCCCCACGTTTACGACAGCTCAACAACTATTAATCCTCCGGATTTTTTCTGTAAACAACATTTTTCCTCTCTCTCTCTTTCTCTCTCTCTCTCTCTCTGAGAAATTCTGCGGTTTCCTTATAAAATTATCAAAAAAATCCTCCTCTGGGAATAAGAAGGGCGGGAATATAAATATGTTCAAGCTCTCTCCCCGACTATCTCATGCAGTGTGAGTGGTACTTGAGTCAAGTGGTCGTTTAAAGTTGAGTTGGGAAATTTGCACTTGGCTGTACGCGAGACCAGAACAGAGTCCAACTCCCGCCTTTGTAAATAGTACCTTGAAGTCTAGGACTGCTCCCCCAACCCGTAAGTACCCCCAGCCCGTGCACATCCATTATTGAGAAACTAGTTGAGCTAAGATGGGGAAATCTAAAAATTTAAATCCATCTCAAGTGGTTTGTATTTGCTTCCTTTCAATAAATATGAATATTTCAAGCGGAGCGGGACCCTCCATTAGACTAACCTGTATATATCTACGTGGGACTGGAACTGGGCTGAAAGGGAAATCGGGCTTGTGTTGGGAAATCCTTGTGAAAATTGGAAATTTCATGGAGCGATAAAATAAAAATAAAAAAAAACAAGTGAAAGCTACTAGAGCAGATTGAAAATATCGGAAAAGGTACTGCCGCGAAATCAAAACATACTTCTAGCACGGACGGAGTGAATAAATATTTGAAAAATAGAAATAATATGAGGAAAGAATAAAAAAAAGCAACTCTTTGAACTACTCTTTTTTTTTTAAAAGGGGAGTCAAAAGAATGCTATAGATACAGAGCTTATATATAGGGAAGGATGACTACAGAGGAAGTTCTATAGATTAAATAGAGCATTGATAATCCAGCCAGCGATATATTATTTTGGGAGGCGTGAAATATGGCACCATTTTGCATAGACTGACTTCCACTCCTCACTATATAAAGGCTGAATTGGACGGGAAGAGAGTCTCTTTGGTCTCGACGTCTCTCGAACAAGGAACCAGTCACTGAAGTAACAATAAGAAAAAGGAGGACATCAAGTCCATATTGTATGTCTCCATTGTATGAATTTGTTAGCTGTCAGGGATATATGTAAGTATGTATGTATGTATGTACGTAGACAGAGAAGTAACCAAACCAGCTTTTTCCTCCGACTCCAGTCAAAGTCCTTGTGTTCCGAAGGAAAACAAGCGGGGGAGAAATGGCATCTTGTATAGAGAGTAAATTCATGGAATAGTACTCTCCACACACAAACAGTTTCTTGAAAATTGCTCTTTGAAGTAGAGAGATAGAGACACTACTTCGGTGGGTAACACGGGACTAAATTAAATTTCCAGACTTGCATCATTTGCTCCTATGATATGTCTACTGATGACATTTGTTCATAAGGAGAGAAAAAAAAATCTTGTAAGTCTATCATTCTGTACACAACTTTCTTGCTTTCCGTTTTCCATACAGAGAGAGAGAGAGAGAGAGAGAGAGAGAGAGAGAGAGAGAGGGACAGAGACCCACTGAAATATAGACATATGTGTTTGTGAAAGCAAACCCAACACCCACATCCCGTCCTCAGCCTCTCACTCCTTACCCGCTTCCATGTGATTCAATTACTTCATATTACTCTCTCCCCATGTTATATTACACCAACCCACCAAATGAAATAAATGTAAACTCAGTTGTTCTTTATATCTCCAGCTTTGTTTTTCCTGAGAGCAAAAGTAACTACTACAATCTATTACACATTGAAGAAAACACACATGAGAAGGCACAGTCGGAGATAACATCTTAGAATTTATCTCCCTTCCACTGGAGTTCAACCAACTCAAACATCTAACTTTTTCTAACTTCGTTTCTCCTCCAAATGCTACGGATAAAATGTGTCATGTATGTACATGTTACACAGAAATTTTCGTATTTATAACTCCCGTCGTGTATTTAAGGATGTGGGGTATGTATCTATATCTATGTATGTGGCACGTCACAACCCAAAGCTGACTTACATTTCTGAAGTAGTATTTGGTTCGTTAATAAAACATGGTCATTTAAAAGCTTTCATCATACTCTCAACAGGGTCTAGAAAATTTGAGACATAATAAATCGTCGCTATGAAGAGGCAAAATGTTCTACGCGCTATATCTTTTGTACAGCACTTAGACCATTTTGCGACTCTTCATCCACGATATGTGTTATGACTCTATCATCAATTGTGGTAACTTTGAAATTAAAAATACATATTTTACACATCAAAGGCCTAAATCCTACCCCCTGTCCAGGTTAATAATTAACCAACATCAATTTTAAGCATTCCCTTTTAAGTAATGTCCCTACTTGGCAATTCTGTGGTGGGGTTCCTCCCTAATTGGATTTACATAAACGGTGAGCAGACACATACATATAATTCTAAGTAAAGAGAGTAGCACTACAGGAAATGTAAATCCATAACTCAAGCAGACTTGAGTCTTGAGAAGACAACGGGGTCAAGTTGGAAATTACAGGAGGGACATGTATCTACAGATATGTAAACACGGGGAGAAAATTGTGTCAATAGTGACAGGAAAAAAGTAAACCTAGTTTCACTCCCGTGGCCTTGGGAATAGTTCCAGGAATTTACTTCATCAACTTGGACGATGCTCATTTGGTGGGAGACATATAGGGGAGATGTTCCAAGCTCAAATTATCTAGGAGTTCAAATGAAAGACCAAGTTGAAAGAGACATATGTGCCTTGGACTCTCTTCGGAGTAGCTTTCCTTGCCCTAGGAAGTTGCCTTCCTCACGTATCTATGGTAGACTCCACCTGGCAGATTGACTCCTTGCGGGGAGGGAGACCTCTGCCTTTGTTGTAGATGGATATATAAATTAGCGAGATGTCTCCAAATGAAATCTACAAAGCAACAAAGACAAGTGCGAATTTCAGGAATGATCTGGAGCTGTACAAATGAATCCGCTTAGCGTAGGAGGACAGGGGAGCTTAGGAGAGAAAGGACAGGGTTATAAGGTAGCCCTACTTTTTCATGCATAGGTTCATAGGTATAGTGTCCAACTACTTATGTAGATACACCATGTAAATCCCCTGTATACAATAAATAAGTGTAGTGGGCGTAAAAAGAAGGAATACTTAAAATACACATCGGGGCAAGGGAAGTAGCTAAATAAGGAGCAGAGAAAAACAGAAATTTACCCGTATGCCCGTCGATAGTGTGCCAGAGACGAGACTCCGTAAAGACTGTTTTTCTTCTTTTACACTGCCCTACTGCGAAAGCAACATAAATTGTAATATGTTAAAAGCTTAGGAAGCCACATGTACGGGGTCTATCCAGTGAGTTGAAATTGCCAGGACAACTATCACCGGCTCTTCCTTCGCAAGTTGGTGAGGAAAGGGAAAGCAACCCTGTCCCTGTATGATGAGATCCTGGGGAAAGACGGAGAGAAAGTAGGAACTTTCCCACACAACAGTACTACGACTTGCGTATTGGGAAAGCGAAGAGTCTTCTTCTCCTCACTCACCGCCACCACGGAAGGATAGAAAGGCAGCCGTCGAGCCCACGCTCAGTTTACTTGCGACCAAGTGTTACCTCAACATCCATCCAGGAACAATTTAATCGCCTGAGAAGAGCCAAGGAATAAAAACATTTTCTCCCATTCCTGTCATTCAGCATCATTTCACTTGTCCACCCGGGGAAAAAAATATATATCGGGGATTGAAGACCTGTGAATTTACCGTCATTGTGGGTGCGACGAATGTATACAACCGGCAAATTTATATTTTACTTTCCGTCATCCCACCAAATTGCTTCAGTTTTCAAAGAATTGTTATGTCGTGCCAGGAAAGCTAAAAACTTTCAATGCTCCGCATGCTTAACGGATCTCTACTCACTCAACTTGAGTTTTGGTAAGGACACATTTCAAAGTTGGATATTTTACCTGGTTACAATTTTTCAACAGTTTACCAATTTTTATCTCACTGTAGATACCTACAAGTAGATACTATTAAATACAGTCTTGAGTAGAAACTTCCCTAAAAGCTGTACAATATCCCTTTTCTAAATACAAATTTCTTACTAAAATATCAAAGATCTTTAAAAACTGAAGTTACACATAACACTTAAGTCTGTGTTTATTCCTGGCTAAAGCCAAAATAAAAATAGGTTTTTTGGTTAGAAAATTAAAACTGAATTATTAGAAAATACAAGAGGGCTGAAGCTTCAAGTAAAATGTGAAGAAGAATTAATAACTATCTCAAATAATCCTTGTTCTATCCCTGAACTTGACGTGTCTTCCTTTACTGGCTCATCTCTGCTCGGAAATAAAAATATTCAAAGAAAATGTCTCAGGGAAAATTAAGTATGCTGTAGGGTTGTCAAAGTCAAAATATATTTATGAAAATACTGACTATTTGTAGGAACTGTTAGCGTCTTTCAGGAAATCAAAACTACGGATTGGGCTGTATCTGCGGTGATGACAAACTCTTCTGGGCTTAGATATAGATAAATAGTATGTCTATTTAAATCAATATTGAGAGTGAATTAAGAGGAAGAGCCAAGAGAGAGAGAGAGAGAGAGAGAGAGAGAGAGAGAGAGAGAGAGAGAGAGAGAGAGAAAGAGAGGAAGATCGAACTATCAAAGTGATTCAGTGAGCTGAAACCAATGAGAATGAAAAAGGAAGTGCGTTGAGCTGCCACCAACAAGGGAAGGGAGGCTGGCTCTTTTTCCATCCTTATGCTTGATATGTCTGGGAAAATAAATTCCAACACAATTGGGAAATCCTTTTGATACACATGAAGGATTTATTGTGTGTCACTCTATTTCATTTAATATATTAATATCCGTTGAATCCATCCTTTAGGGCTTATACTCCAAGACTAATACAGGAGGGTAGGGAAGAATAGAAGTTAGAATTAGCCCTCTCGTTCATATACCTTTCACTGTGTACGAGTCCTAATAATTGAATCAAATAGTCAAAGCGGAGTTCCTGCGGTATGTACAAGGCTAGAGAGAGATAGAGAGAGAGACAGGGTTAGAGAGAGAGAGAGTGAGAGAGAGAGAAAGCCCCTGATTGTTCAGGATACTAGTACAGTATGTGTATACTCCGGAATGTGAACTGGAGATGAAAGAGCAGACGGAGGGTAGGGGAAGATAAGACAAGATGAAGCATGTTCTTGATTGGTATTTAATTAGAAAAGCGGATCAATTACAAATGTGTCGTAATGAGTTAATGAGTCCTAGTCATTGCACCTTCTCCCAAAGATAAATGGCTTTTAATAAAACTAACCACGGAGTAGCTCCCTCCTAGAACACAAGCTCCCCAACCAAGATCATGTCGCCATTGATTTACATTTTAAAATTAAATCATAAATTTTCCCTTTCTTTCAACCAGTCAGGAGTTTCCTCGTCCTTCAAAAGAAAAGCCCCTTTCCTTGTCCCTGCCCCGGGTATCCCTTCCCAATCCCCCTACCGTACCCTATAAGGATAGGACACGAGAGCTCTCTCCTACTGTTCGAACATACAGTCCCGCCTTTGCTCATCTCCTTTAATTCCCTGTGTATACTTAAATCCACCCATCCGTTAATCTCCTCACAGTCTCCTTCATCGCCGGAGGAAATAGAATTTTGCCTCAAATAACAAATCCGGGGAGTTGATGACAGGATTTGCACAATGAATTTAATGAAACCCATAGGAAAAGACTAGTATTATTATCAGGAATCAGTGACTGACTCAGTTTCAAATTATATGGGGGGAAATCCCATTCATCCCAGCAGGACACAAAGGGCTTCAACCTCATATATACATAATATCCAATTAATAGCTATCCGGCTAATCCCACGTCCCGATCTCACAGCTGTTATCGTCCATGAGGCCTCAGTCCTTGCATGGAATTAGCTCGTAATTAGCCCCACCATTAATGACAATTCCTAAGTGACGTTAAGCTTGATAACATTTAATTTGCTCAAATACCCCTCCATACTTTATCATTTCCAGGGTTGTCAGCCCAAGTTGTGCCGTAGATACTGAGAATCATCCGACGCCAGTGGGAGTTCGGGAACAGTTCAAGTTACCCTCAAACCTACGTTGTTACCATTGACTCTACATAATATCATTGACAATTTCCTTCCAAGACTGGAAAGGCAATAGTTTCAAGTTTCAAGTAATTAATTACTAAATATCTACATACATACAAAACAGTTTAAAATTCAAATAATTCCAAAAACTATCTACTGAATCAAAAACGTAACAAAACACTGCTGGATTTTTCCTGTTGTTGAGGAGTGTGGGAAGCGAATCGGAGTCTTTTGGATAGTTCGGGAATCCATGATCCTTAATATAATGAAGTGACAAGATTTTAAATCTTTAAACCTCCTGGAAGCTACTACTACAATAAATAGACTCTACGCTACTACTGCAACTAGTAAGAAGGATTTAATTAAATAAATTGACATCTCCGAAACCTGTGGGAGAAAGCTGAACCTCAGCAAATGCAACACATATCTGTATAGTACTATCTCCTGTGCAAAATACCCAGGGAGGATAGGAGATTCTCGGATAAGAAATAGGACAGTTTCTCATGTGCAAAAGTTTTTGCACAAGACTGGAACAAAGCGAGAGCATTTAAGGATATCACGGAAGTAATTTTGAGACAGACAGAAGATGGAAAAAATGGGCAAGAAAGTGTTACTACTTTGGATTGTCTGCCTACCAGGTAACATTTATTTATTTCCTCCCTCTCTGCTTCTCATTTCCTGTCACACTTGGAAATCTACCAGGGTAGGGATGTTCCTGATGCGGATCTGCATATTATGCATCTCTGTCACTGGATTTCGCAACGGTCCCATCTCCCCATTGTGTGTGTCACTCTCCTCACGAGTTCCCATTTGCGGGATGGAACACTATACTACCAAAACAATTCTATTTTTTTTTATCTCATACCATTCATTCCTCCGCCCTGTGAAGTCTACCTGAGCAATAATAATGTAACATGATTTGACAATCATATGTACTGTAATTACCTCCCACAATTAAGATCCATCCTAGAGTTTACATCCAATTAAGTGTATAAGACTGGAGACATATGCGATTAAACAAAATTAAAATCCTATCAATGACAGACGTTCGTCCCAAAAAAAACATTCATAAAAAACCAAGGACTCGTGTAGAATTCCCATGCGCATTGAAATCAGAATTTCATTCGGGGTTTAAATTTTCATTCCTCTAAATTTCCATCCCTCCCTCTAGATGAAAATTTAATGTACGAGATATACATACATACATACATAATTACGTCTGTATATATGTATGTACATGAACGTATGTATAAATACTGTGTTAATTGTTGCAGGTGCTCGTATAAATTCCTATGGTAATTTTCTTACAGTGAAACTGGCATACATAATGGAGTTTGTGTTCAGCGTTATACTGTAACCGTACACTGTGTGTACATACGACACAGTTGACTGAATTGTTCAACTTGATGAAACTACAATGGGTCAAGGTTTTCTCCTACACTAGTCCATTGCCTTAGTTTAAATTACATTAGGAAGTTTTGCATTAGGGGATACATGCCTTGAATATGTCCGCGCTCAATAAAATATGTTAAGCCTTGGGTTTGTTTTACGAATATTATATGATGAGGACGGGGAAGGTATGAAAGGGGGAAAGGCTATGAATAATACATTCAACTCCGCATACAATACAGACCTCTCTCTGTCTTTCTGCTCCAAGTAGCAACGCGACCATGTCCCAATGAAGGAAGTACATAGCCCTTGTGGCTCTTTCTTATTCCACTGGAAACTACAAATGTGCAATCAAACGTGAAGTTATGAGCTCCAACCTATGGATTTCCGCATATGTACATACTTGCTCCTCTCATATGTACCTATCTAAATTTAAGTCATACCCTTTACTGTAAGACTCTTTACACAAGAAGTACTCCCTTCCAGCCCAACTTACCCGAGAAATTATGAAGCATAGGTAGATATCACATAGGAAGATACTCAAATGCGCCCCCGTCGTACATCACATTCTCCTACTGACGGCTGTCTTGGCGATGAATGAAAAATCTCATTAACATGAACACGGGACTTTCTCCTGTGTGCCCTCCCTCCCTCCCTCCTACCAGAACTATACGACCTAAACAACCTGGAGTCAAAGCCTGTGATTTCTCCATGGAGCCGGTTTTTGTTGGAGGCATCGGAGCTCAAGTTTTGGAAAATATCCTACAATGTTCAACTTTCAAATTTATTATTTATTTCGGGAAGTTCATATCGGGAGGATAAGTTTTTCCTTTAGCCTGGAAAAATCCCCAGGTTTTGTACTTTCTTTGTACAAGTATGTATGTGGATACATATTAAAATGTTTGTGTGGGGATTGAGCATAAAAATATGTTTTTACAGCTCTGAGGAAGAATTTTTGAAAAAGTGCAGTTCTCAGAAAAAGTATATTTGATTTGGGATCCATATCTTTGAATTACGTGGGGAAAACTTTGGCAATCTTTATTATTTTGCGGGCTTTCGAAGGCTACCCGTCACCTTGAGGCATTATACGCAGCAAGTGTTTTGTGAACTAACTCTACTACAGAGGAGAGTTTCTTATCAAGATTTGCATATACTTCAAGTGCATGTACAAATATTGTAGTATCCCTATAGTTATACTCTCCCCCAGTTATATTTAACTGTTTCAATACTTCAAGGCCAATTAGAAGACATTCCTGACAAGTTTACTTTCCATGGAGGAAATTTTCAAAAGTAATTTCTCTAGAAATAATTCCCCATGCTATAAAATAGCTAAATAAGCTTCTACACAGGAATTCCCAGAGTTGCTGACCTTGTTCCCTATCACCACCTCCCTTGAAAAAGACCACTAACATGAAATATGAATCTAGACATATTAAACGTATAAATTCCAGTCCAAAACTACACACACACACACATTTCTTGATTGCTCACGAAAGGAGTTTTCACCATTTGACCTTCTTCACTGCAGAAATGTTTCTCCTATACTACTCACACTACAGCGTCTGTTCCTTCATGATCTGAGGCTGGGAAGAACTAAACAATTTTAAACTTGGAACATCTGTTCCCTTGATGTTTTTAATTTGTACACAGCCCCATGCTCTTTTTTTCTCTCTCCAAAGGAGCAACAGTAAAGAGTAAAACACATAAAAGTTGACATGTCAGGGAGTTTATTGCTAGTCACGTCTCCTCCTCATAAAGTATTTTACTTCAAAAGGGATAGTCATTAGGGATTCCTACACTCAGACTAATGGATGATTATTTCCAAGTCAAAAATTTCTGAAAATGGCTACCTCCAGTGTGGGATTATTCCTGCTGTTACGGAACCTATCATTATGTAGATACATAATTACATATATAAATATATATGCTATCTGAATATGGATTTGATAGAGGATGTACCTTTTAAGCATAGACACATAATAACAAGTGGGATTCCATATGGTGCTGAAGGTCATTAAACCAAAAGAAGGGAAAATTGAAGCCCAGGCAACCTGGGAATTAATTTTCAATTGTCTCTGACAATAACTACTGATATGAGTCCGTATTAGAGCAATCAGGGATAATTGCTATGTGGAGATAGAAACTACGTCTAATATCTCCAGCGTAATCTCTCAGCCAGACGGAATATACGCAAAAGTGAGGGATTCAAAAACTCATGGTTTCTTTCAGGTTTTCCATGTACATATAGAGCAAATTACATGCTCTCATATATGAGGGAATGGTTCAACTCTAATGTACCTAATTGCGTGGCAGGAGCACTCGACTTGACTCTCTTCCTCCGTACTTGCCTTTTAGCTCGGATCAAATGCAAATCATAGTAATGCTTTTGTGAATACTTTATAATAAAATAGCAGGCAGGCTGAGGCAGATTTACTCCACAGCTGATTCTTAGATAAGATGTACCACTGGGAGGGACATTGGTAGGAAGGATACGCCTATCCATGTAGATTACGGATTACGATTGTCTCCTGAAAAATTCTAGGGTTGCAGCAATAGACACATACACATGTAATTACATAATTACGCCGATTATAGATATGCACAAGTAGCCATTGTAGTAGTGGCCTAATAACAGCTCCAGTATGTACCGAGATAATTACACGTATCAAAAGAGCTGAAATAGTTCCTAGTCCCAGAGCTTTCTCGCTATACGATCAATATAATATACAACATGACTACTGTAAAATGTATCCTAAATACGAAGAAACTTTGACTTTCCTTTGAAACTTGAAGAGGTTGTATTTGTGAAAGTTCCTCCTTTCTCTGGTACTACAAGCTCAAGGAAAGTTTCGACTCAGTGACAAGCTCTATAATTTTACTCATCACAGCTCCCAGTCTCAAAATCTTTTCTATCAAGAATCACGTCCAGGGAAAAATTGAGAATGGTTATGGTTATGGTTGGGAGAGTCGTCTGAGGTGGAGATATGCACAATCCGAATGCAATTTGTAATCTGATATCAAATATTATAGGATCCAGGGCACTTGTACATATGGGACTGAAACCCAATCTTTATCTCAAAGCAGATCTTCCACATTTGTGAACTCTCCCGGCTCATCCAAACTTGTCTGACTTATCCAAATATCAGTACATACAGAGAGGACTTGTGAGATTACCTGTGTTATGGAACTTGGGGACTGTACCTTCGGAGTAGATTAGACACGAGAACTATTTCGTTGTATGATGTCCCTCCAAGCGGAGTGCAGTTCAACTCTATTATATATATGCTCGGAGTCATTTAAGGACATTAATAATGTATAGGAAGATCCGTATCTATGTATGGTCTGTGCAGGGAAGTGAAGTGTATTTGTACATGCATCTTGTATCTATACATACATACATACGTCTTTGCATCAGTATTGATTTCCAGGGACATCCACTATAGACCCAGCGATGTGCGAAGGTTATTGAAAGTTGATTCTTTTAAAGTGCCAGGAGCAAGTGCTCAACTCCTAATAACTAGATATAGTATAGTAGACGAAAATCCTATAGACAAGGCAGCTCATCTTTGTTCTTGTAATTTCCTCAGCTTTGAATTTCTCCTTAAACAGATACAATTTTGGCTGGAGGAGATCAAATGGCTGATTTTTCCCCCCTCTGAGAATTATGTCTTCCTCAGCAGACTCAGTCTTTCAGAGCATGGAGCATGTTGTGCTGTTGGCACACTCTGTATCAGTTAAGTCCTTGGAAGATGGGAGATTTCCAAGGGAGAATTGAGAATCCTCACTTGCAGATATAGAACGAATTTTAGCATCAAATTAACTTTGTCATTTGCCTTTATGACAGGACCCCTCTCTCTCTCTCTCTCTTTCTCTCTCCAATGGAAAATCTTCGAGATAAAAGGACTAGGTTGTCAAAACAGTTTTGAATTTCTATCTACCTTCCAAAAATTTGAGGTTCTTATGATATAGTACCTCCCTCGCATTGTAGTACTTGACTGTACAAACTGCACTGATTGTGAGTCTATGGGGTTGCTTGGATGTAAATATTTTAAAAAGTTCCAGGAGGACGGAGATGTGAAATGAACAATTTATATCCGGAGTCCCCAAAGTAGTAAAAACTTGTAGTGTCTAGTTAGCTCTTCCATGATTTTTCAACGTGAGTACCATGCAAAGCTACTTTAATCCCGCCACACTCACGGGTGCTCTCATAACATATAAAACAACACAAGACACAGGAGCTTCTGCCAGGCTGGAGATACATCTCCATAACTTACAACAACGGTGTGTATAAGGGCAATGCCCTATACTTGTGTGTACTGAGTGGTTTTCCAAGATAGAAAAAAGTTTCCCACTTAAATATATTAACTGCAAGAGTATTCCTATTGAGAGTTAATATATGTATATTTCAAACTTTTCCTGTTTTGTTTTTTCAACTGTAGATATATGTAGCATATATGTAGCTATATAACGTATATTCTAGCTGTGTTTTATATAGTCATTTCATAGTGAGCTTCCTCAGAGAGCAAAATCCACTGTGAGGAGGACAGTGTTACTATATTTTTCTCTGAGCTGAGACAAAGACTAATACGGATAATTTACTTTAAGCTTCTGTAATCTAAATGTCCGGGAAGGTTCCTGTGTATTCCCTAAACCATAGGAATATTCCAGTGGGAGCACATAGCAGTCAGAGCAAGCAGTACAGCTAGTTTGCATGAAAGGAAATATGTGAAAAGTAGTGACGAAACTGAGGTGTGAAAAACGACCGGAGTAACTGCATACACGCGCTCTCATAAAATCCATGTGAAAGTTCTCCCGTCAAATTTCCGGATCTGGGCTACATCTTTATTCCCGAGGCCGTACATGCATATAATTACATATATGTACATACGTTATGAGCCCTACCTGGCGAGACATAATAATGTGAAGCACAAATACGCTTTTCCAGAGTCAATGGGAAATGTTGGAGATTACGGGAGGAATTTGGCCATGAATTGCTTTTTTTTGTAGTATCTTTGTTACCTTGGCGCTCCTCAATCAGATTAAGTCATGATTGGAAAGTCGATTGACGCTTTCTTTTTAAATCTCAACTGCAGTCATGCATTTAAATCAGTATTTTGACATGTTTGAAATTTATGTAACTCTATAAAAGCCGTCTTCCTCTACGGTTCATTTCATGGTTGACTTTATATAACTGTGGAAATTCCTATATGCTGGGATATGTATCTACCTACTGATATATGTAAAATCTACATCTTCTATACCTTTGAGTTCTTACGTTAGTATTCAGTGCGGAGGAACCTTTCCCTCAATTTTAATAATCCGCTGTGTAAATCTAGACCGAAATATTTGTAGAGAGCGGGAAATTGGAAAGATGAAAAATGAAAATATGGGGTTATGAAAAATGTTATACCTTTACTAGTTCATACAGTTCCCCGTGCTTTTAGCTTTTACAGTCCCTTACATATTTATAAACTTGTGTAAACCCTGGTGAAAGAAAATACAGAGGAACATGTCACTAACACTTTGAGTCAGGCAAAGTCAATAATTTACGTTGTGGAAATAATGTTCGAAGCAAAAAGTAAGAAGAAACGACTGACTGAGCCATTAAAGCTCCCCGAGAGTTTCTGACGTGAATGTTGCATTAACAAAATTTGTTATTAGGAATAATTCCGATACTGGTATTTTTCCTTACTGCTCTCTCTCTCTGTACTTCCACTACCTTCCGAACCGTATGACAACCATGTCAATGTTCTCCAGACTCCAGGATTTTCCTCCATCATTGCGTACACACTGAACGCTTTTGCATTTCCGAAACATGCGGCGTAACGCACATGCTTTATTATTTACTGTTCACTTATGACAGTAGATTAGCCAGTTATGCCCTCACAGCCCTAATGCCTACATATGGACGACTATTTATTTATGGGTAGATATACATACGTATACAAATGTGATTGGGACTACTCATTGTTATACGGACGAGATGCAAGTATAGTAGAAGCCGTTTATGAACATACATCAAAATGCTAATGTGGCAAATGACATTTGATATTCATAGTTTCTATGGGGAAAATAATCTTCCTATCAAATACAGTACTTTCTCCCAGTCTCCCCGTGCCTTTTAAAACGAGTCTTCGGGTGCCCATGCTGGAGTTGTGTGAGGAGCATAATCAGAAAAATTTATAGGTTGGTTTAAACTTCCAGGCAAGCTGGTGATGGTGACTGATGTAACTTTTACTACCTCGATTCCAATTTCCAGTGGGGAATTCCTACTCATATTTATTACATCATGTTTTGTTCACTTGCCGTATTCCCTCGCACTCCTTTATATCCAAATGGCTTTCGGTAATAAAGTGATGCCAATTCCTTTCCCTTCCTTTCTCCTCTCCCTCGTCAGTGTGGAGAGGAGTGGGGGTCTTTCTGAGCCAAGGTACATATTTCCTAGGACTGTTACATACTCGCCCTTGTGTGGTAACTCGTCCAATTCGCACATACAAAATGCATGGTTGGTTGCCCTGCTGGATGCAATTCTTACCTAAACACTAAATACTACACCCGAGGAAAACAAACAACATTTCCTATACATTTTCTTCCGATGCATTTCCTCCTGTCTGGGATGTTTTCAATTGGAGACTCTGGAGTAATCCACTTGGGCGTGGGGAAGTTCCGAAGCTCTGCATCGGTAATAAGTGCTACTTCAAGAGTGGACTACTATTTGGGCTGAAAGCAAACATTTAGTCAGGGATAGTAAATATTTAGCGTGCATTTTCTCTGAGAAGGCCCGGGACATTGGGGAGGGTGACTGGTTGCAATGTCTATTGTGTATTCATGGAAGTGTTCCTACGGAAGGATATTTGTTCATGTTTTGAGGCCCATAAGCTGTCCGTACAGGAGCAAATGATAGCTCTAAATTGTCGTTCATGCTTGGGTAGGTACTAAAGGTACAGAGGATACATGTCCGGGTGAAAAATGATGAAATGAAATTGATGCATGAGCTTACTTTACTTTACTTACCTCCTTCCATGATGTCAGGCCTGGGCATATTTATTTACTGAGGTTGTTTTGTGGGGGAAGCACATGTAACAAGGTAAGGGTTCACCTCAGCGCTTATTATTGATCTATTTTATTAGGATCAGAGAGAGAGAGAGAGGCTCACGTATAAACAACCCGCCATATTTATTGACGATCATTCGTCTTACTTAGAGCACACACTGACGCCTTTTGCCTTCCCCGACTGTACCTAACCCTGCCACATCATTTGCATCTGACGGGACTCTTATTTTTCCAAGTCTTTCTCTCTCCCCCCTTCCTCTTCAATGCATACGCCATAAAGGGAGGTAGTGAAAAGGGAGAGAGTGACTGGGACTATTTTTTCCCCTTGTTTTACTGTTTTTTATGTATCTATCTATCTCCGTTCCATGCGGTTACAAATATGTTTGCTTGTGTTTGGGAATATACGTTACATGCACAAATGTATCTATACAGTATACACATTACAGAGAAATGCAAAAGGCCCCATGGATTTTTTCAAACCATCAGTCAAGTCAGGAGTTTCTGAAAATAAGCACGTCCTGCACGCAGAGTGTAGCTTTCCGTATAATTTGGATAGATAGATAGATACTCATATGTGTATATCTGTAATGCCTTTTTTTTGACTCCAAGACATACTTCACATGTTCAAGCCAAACATGTTAAATTCCTCTTGCCTTTTATACTGGAGAATTGTGGGTAGTTGATGGTGGAGTAGAACTTCACAGAAATAGAATTATTTCCAAGTTATGTATACAAAAGGCCTTGCTCACATGCTGATTTCATAGAGGAAAAATTTCGGAATTTCTACAAATAAATCCTTGGGAGCGTTCTCCCTCAAAGCACATGGTTGGACGTGATGTAGAGATTTTAAATGTGCCAGAGTCAGAGCTACTCCAAGGTTCTACGTCCTCTCTCTCTCTCTCTCTCTCTCTCTGCTATGTGCAGGACTAGGAGGAAGTGCAAGGCAGGTTTACAAGGCATACGAGGTTTACAAGGGATCTGGCTTGTGGTTACCATTTGTTCTTGCTCTTCTTCTGGGGGGGGAGAAGGGGGAATTCAATGCTCTTAACTGGGCTAGTAATGTATTCCTTTCCCTGGGAATTGTCTCGTTCAGTGCATTTAAAATTTCAGTGCTCCCCCTTGAGATTCTTTGCCTTCTTGGAATAAGCAACTTTCACCCACTTTCTCCTACTTTCTCTCTGTATCGTTCCTACAGAAGAAGAAGGTTCCTAGACGTAGTAGTGTGTCTCACTGTACTGAGACTGTTAAATGTGACCAAGCTATGATGGTTACACACTTGTACGGAGTAGCATTATATACATATACAGTATTATAAGTCTCTAATTTTTTTACCCGGCCTAATGCAAGCACTGTCGGATTCTCGCGTGCACATGCATATTTTAAATAATAATCAATCTTGAGAGAGCAGTTTCTCATGAGAACTTGCGTCAGACTACAGTAATGGGATTCGAAATTGAATTGCTTTTAGTCAGTAATGAGTCACAAGTCCATTGGTTTGAACAATGTCGACGAAGCTGTAGATATATGAACTATCATCACAGGACTAAGTATTTGCAGTTCAAGCTGTAGAATTCAATGTTCAATTTTTGCGTGAGAAGCTTTTTTGTATATGTGGTTGTAGTGTACAAGACTGGCTGAATAAAATACTTGGAGTGCTCTGCGTGTGTGTATCTATGTGTGTGTGTGTGTGTGTGTGTGTGTCTGTGGGTTACTTGGGGAGAAACTACACCCTTGGAATAAATATTGGAAACGATTAGGCACAATGGAGACAAATCGAGTGGGTTCCATTGAGTGCCGCTGTCAATACATATTCTTGCCATACTTCCTCCTATCAGCATAGTACAGTGTCCGCTTAAAAGCTTTAGGTTCTCAACAGCCTCAAGGTTACGTTTAATCAATTCTTCCCCAAACCATGTCTCAACCATAGTGGACGGAGTGTTGATAAATTAAATATTATATCAATGCCGGCTTTCATGCTGATGGGGATTACATAAATGGTTGTGGAGTATATTTTGACTTCCACTTAAGCAGCTTTTGGACCCAGCTGCTCTAAAATTACCCACCTCAAAATGACCGACTTTAGGCAACTTCCGAACCCCGCTCCAAGATGATTGTTAAACTGTAAATAAATAAAGACTGAGCTCAATCAGCCTGGAAAATAAAGTAAACTTTACAAGGCATTAGAGTGAACTCCGACTGGAGAATTTGTGTGGTGTGGAGAAAGTACAACTTTCACTTGGGCCTGGACTCTGGAGAGTGTGAATGCATCAGGGTATGTAGTTTTGGAGGTGATTGGTGGTGAATTGACCCTGGATTATGAATGTGTTGGGAGGGTGCTCTGTCTCGTGAATTATTTCAGGACACTAATGGGCAGACAGGTGGTGGACCAGGGTGAAAGTTGAAAGGGAATAGGAATCATGAAGTTGGGAAAGAGTCACTGGAGACGTCATAAAATGTGGTTATTTTAAAATACACATCATTACCCGTTACTCCCAGTCAGCCCTGTCAAAATAGACTGTAAAATTCTACTGAGCCCTTACAAACAAGTGGGGGTTTGGGTAAGGGAGTGGAATGGCTCTGGAGGTAGGGATCTATCTGTATGCGGAGGTCGTAAGTGCAAGTATAACTCTTGTGTAGAGATGAATACCTCACTAATACATGAGGTACTCTCTTAGAGGAAACGAATGGCCATCATTTTGTGAAAAAGTGGTCTTCCCGCTCTACGAACATCTCTCACATTACTCTTGTGTCCAACACTTCCTATTTTTTTATACAACATTCAAACAAGTACCACTACAGCTCTCATCCTCATCTCCATCTCCACTAACACAAACTACTCTCACAAGTTTAACTCCTTCACCTACAAATTGCACCCTCAGATCTGAAAGCACACAAACTACATAAGAATGTTCGCTCTCAGCATTTTAATTCCAGCTTTTTCCCACAGTCACCGCAATGATATTTTGAGTGAAAATACTTAAGTAAGGAATTTAATGCAAATAATTAATGTTCTGTTTTAGCATTTTGTTTGTATACTAAATACAGGCTTTGTATTTGTAGGAGTGTTTATTATACACATTCTTGAAATTTATTAACCCTCAGGCTAACCACTGAATTTTTGGCGAAATATAATTTATTATAGCTAACGAAGCGTTGAGTCAAACCAGAAATTCTGTATATACATACATAGCTTTTCTATTGAATGACAAACCTTCCGGATTGTAATCGATTACAAATGAATAGACTGATCCATTGTAGAGAAAGCGGGAGAAAGGAAGTAAGTTGGCATATGTTCAGAGTCTCTTGTAATCTGTTTGGGAAAGGAAGGTCCCTGGGATAGGAGGAGAAGGCCCTCGTTACATACTCACCCTCAAGGATTTTGTCTTTTCAAACACGTCTTCCATCTAATAACCCACAGAGAATAAAATGGAGACAATAGCTGGGTGGAAAAGGTTGCACACGTGACAACAGAGCCTTCCTTCAATTACTGTCTATTCCTCTAGGACCAGAGTCTTTAAAGGAGGAAAGCTCTGCTTTATTTAATGCTTGGCATTTAGATATCCTTATGTTGCTCAAGTAGGCCTCCTTTACTTCTTCAACAGGACATTGTATATATGTAGTAGGGTGATCGTACTTGTAAAATTAGATGCTTATATGGAATACTATTACCAGAGCATGCTTCACATCTTAACTCATGATAGGTAAAGTAAGTGTTCACGTCCTTAAGCCTGTATCTTTAGCTATATGAATTTACCTATGCATTCGTCCTACATAGATCTAAGGCTCATGTTTTCGGGATAACTGTTCCCTTGTCGTGCTTGCAGAGAGAGAGAGAGAGCGAGAGAGAGAGGAAAAAAGATTAAATCCATACTTGGAATGTAATCCGACTAGTAAAGTCCCTCCTAACAATAGGATTAGACAGAGAGAGGAAGGAGAAAGTGGTGAAATTCCCAGTGAGTCCTTTCCTTCTGGTCACTTCCCTTGGTCTTACTATAAAATTTCCTTTCCCTCATCCCCATGTATAGATATGCTCTCTGTCCTCCAATAAAAAAAGATTTTTTTCACTCCCACATTAATAAATGGGAATGAATCCCTCCAAGCTAAAGGATCTCGTAAATTATTATTGCATTATTATTCCCTGTACTTACACTTATGCTTAGGTTTTGTATTCCGATGACAAAAATCAGAGCCCCTCACCACGGACTGTCATTACTGGGACGACTTCTCTCTGCTCTGCTACAATGTAACACGATAACTGTAAGACATAAAAACCACTACGTTTAATAGCCCTTGGTTTGTTTACTTTCCTACTCTGAACATTTCCCCAGCTCCGTGCTGTCTGGAGGAACATATTATGAGAAGACAAATTTGTTGTGCTTCCATTGAATATTTTGCATTCTCCAAGAATTCCTTTTCCTCCCACTCAGCAGCCCTAGAATTATTATTGAAAGACACAGTAATAACACGAGTAGCTATATTTATCTACTTGTAGTAGTTGTAGATGCGAAAAATGAAAAAGCACAAGCTCCCCTGATTTCTCAATGGTAGGGGAAATTGGGAAGGTACATTTATCTGCTCGTAATCGAAACTAATTTGAAAGGTAAATGATCCCTCAAAAGAATGCAAATCTTGGGCTAATACAATTTAACTGTATGTACATACATGAATCTATGGTAAAATTTCATCCGTGTTTTCCTCCGTTTCTGAACGAGTTGTTTGAGTAACTTTGTATCTACGTATATATCTATCTATAGGTTTGGGAATGAACATGAGTATGAATCCCTTGAATGTGTTTAGACGTGACTGTTAGTAGCATAATAAAAATGAAATACGCTCGCACATAGCTCCAGGCTTGTTGAATTCATTATGCAGGGAAAACAGAGAGGAACAAAGCTGACTTCCTCCCAGTCAATGTAGAGTCTAAGGAGTGTCTTGGAAATTTTCACTTCACGCTTGGGGCTACGTACAACATACACGCAGTTAGTAATAAAGCAAGGTAATGTAATAAATATAGAACCACTCCAACAGGCTGGATAGCTGATCTTTCAATCCCCATTATGTACTAGGAGTTTACATTTGAGACTGTGAAAACTTGAGCAAGAGAGGCTCACGGACCATTGTTTTTTTTTGCTGCTACTTTCACTTTCTTACTTTCTCCACTTTGCTTTTCAAATCTGACGCAACCTGTAATTACTAAAGATATATTACTTTAGATACATACATACATGAGTCAGCTATATTTAAAAGCTTTCTTTATTTACTAAACATGTCGAGGGTGCTATGGGAGAAAGTATGCTTTTGAAATTGAAATAGATTGCATAACTGCTACAGCCGTATTTTTCTTCTCTACAAAAATTATGTTTTGTATAGGTTATTATGTTTTAAAAATTTGTAATTAATTATACCATAGTTGCTATAAAGTAAACTTCAACTTGTGTAGCATATCTCCGAGCAAAGTACAGCCTGTTTGAGAGAAAGCCTGTATCTCCGCTACTGTTGGACAGGTGCTATTGTAGTATCCGATATTCTTTGCTCATAATTTCGCTGCTGACAATTAGCCTTGGGCAAGACCATAGGCTAAAGGATTTTTCGCACCTACATAAATTCCCGTAGAAAGGATAAGCATGTAGATACCTGAGGATTGGCAACGACATAAGAATGCACTGACCAATATACACAGGAGTAATCAATCATCGACTGTTTGCGAAAGTTGAGTAAGAATTTGCTCAGCTGCAGGAGGCAGTTTGCTGCCAAAAAGCTAGCCTGGGTTCCAGTAGCAAAAAAAATGGTTACTGGGAACTGGGAAGCATTGATAACCATAAGGTTTGATGGAACGCCAGGAAAAGAACATTTTCATGTGCAGATTTGCAGCAGGAATGGAAAATCAACATATCGACCTTGGTTGGGAGTGAGGTGGTGGAACGACCTAGGTTTTTTTCACAGGATATGTACATAACACTTAGGTACATGCATATCCATGCATATTACAGCACATCAAATTTATTATGTATGTGTGAGAGCCCTAATGTCCGTGAGGTAAGGTCCTGGCCTGTGTCTGACTGTGTAGGCATAAAAACCAGTATTTACATAAGCCTGCAGATGTTTATACAAGCTTCAACACGTACATACATATGTACACTCAAACTATGAAACCCAGTATAGGGGCAGATCCATGGGAAATTATTATATAAATCGTACAAACATAATTAGGTATATGTACTGTATAACATGTAGTCCTATATGTGTTGATATACTTATAAGCCTTAGCTCTGGCTCTACATGATGTAACTGCAGCTCAATCCTTCTCAGTCAGCCTATTGTAATTCATGTCAGTTGATAACCCACTGCATAAGCGGAATATGTAAACCAAGACTGGAGATACTCTGTCATTCAAGGTGCAATCCCACCTAAGCCCCATAACTTCCCTTTGCCCATTTTTCCTCGGTCTCAACTCATGCAAAATGAATTACCTGTAGTGCTCTTTTCCACCCCATTTCCCCCAGCAAGGACGCCAAAGAGTATGAGCCGAATACTAGATGCATCATTCTGTTTAAAATCCTAGTGGGTAAAATAAGTAATTAATTAAATTCCTCCTCCCCTACCCCACTCAAACTCTGCAACAAAATTCCAGGAATGTATTCTTGCCAATTTTGCTGCTACTGTAGATATAAACACACAACGAATCCCGAGATATCATCCGGAAGATCTATGGAGATGCTTCCCACTAGAGGAATAGATATTGAAGAGAGACATATTAATGTGTGGCTGAAGCCTGTCAGTCACAGATGAAGAAGTTTATTTTACAAGGCTGGGCCGGAGAAAGTGCGGGGGAGAGAGAAAGTATGTGAACCTTGAGATGTGGAAATTAATCAAGTTTAGGTGGGAGAGTTTGGTGAAGGCTGTAATGAGAGAGGGGAATTTTTTTAGCCCTGATGCCTAATTGCTCTCACACTGCTTCTGGTATAGGCTAATTACTTGGCACTATTATCTATATATACTTGGCTCAGGATTTAATCCCATAGTTACTCCTCGCATTTCAATTGGATCCCAGAGAATCAAATGGATTTGTCAAGGTTGAGGAGGCCTAAGGAGCTCCCTATTTCCTGTTGTTTCCTGTGGCTTGAGTTTTGACCCAAATAGAAGAATTCAGACTGGTTCTTTTAACTACTCCTGGCCTTTGGGAGGGATACGCAGTGTAATCGGATTTGAGTAAATGGGGGTATGGGTCTTCCCTAATGCTATTGTTATTGTGTGCAAAAAAGGGATTGTCACATGTTTGGGCCGTAATGGCAAATGGCAGGGGGAGATTCGGGGAGTAAAAGTGTGGAAATAATGTGTAACGCATTCACATTCAATTATTGATGCAGTAATAAAAACTGAAGTACAGTGTTCCCTGACTTGGCTTGGGCATTCCCAGCCTGCTTGGGACTGTTTATACGAACAAATACTCTAACCGTTCCAGTTACTCTTCCCAGCAAAAAAACAAAACCAAGTTGAGATTTCTGAAGCAATTCGATTCAGGTTACTTCCAATATACACAATTATAATGAAGAAAAATGTTATTTTCTGGGAAACGACAGTAGGTATTCACGTAGGGATAGAGAATTTATATAACTGCATACAGAATCTCCCAAATTGGAGCACTATAGTGTGAAATGTGAATGTGCGAACATATGCTCACTTCTGCTCCTTCCATTGTTTCTTATAAATTTACGCATCACTCTATATGCTATGACATGGAAAAATACCAGCTTGGTCATTTTATTATAGCTGAAGCCTCCCTAAGCTTTTCAAAGTTAAGCTTGTCCTCGAATCTGCTTCTAGTCTTATACACAAGAGGCAATTTATAAATTATGTTGTAAACTAAAGTACAGGAGAGAAGGCGAGAGAGAGAGAGAGAGAGAGAGGCTGAAATTCCTGGAGAAGATTGTAGGGGAAATGTATATATATGTATGTATGTATCTATTCGTGTGTGTTGGTATGTGTGTGGGTATGTGTAAAGGAGAAAGGAGCGGAGTAGACGGTGCGTCAAGATATTCTAGGAGGATATTGCTGGGGAACGAGAACAAGTGTTCACATCGAATAATTCGGTGGCAAGAAGAGTTTTCTCACTTTTTCCATTAATTACTGCCGTCGTGTACACGAACCACATCTGTTCCTCTGATACGCCACTACATCTTTTTCTCTCGAGCAGAAAACACTTCCTTGTCTATTCTCTTTAGATACATACACGAAATACAATATGTAGTTTATAGAGCGTAACCTAACACAGTGACTCCCTCGTATCTCTGTCCCTTCCTTGAATGCTGATACATACATATGTAGATACATATGTATGTTCCACAGTATTAATCTCCTACTTACAATTTCTAGGCCTTACTTTCTCCCAGAGAATTCCTATCCCTTCCGCAAAAACACATTTCAGTGAAGAGGCAAAAATTAAATAGGAGGTCCAATATAAAATTTCCCATATTTTGTACCAATTTCTGCAAAACAATGATAAAGCAATGTGAAAGAATCCGAAAGCAAAGAATTTATTATGCCTTATCCAAAGGCGGGAGAATTTTCCCCCTTAGTTCTGGTTCCAGTTGTACTCCGTCCATCTGGCAGCTTCACCAGCACTATGTACATATGTATGTAGCTATGTGCGGATAGATGCTTGACTACAAAAAAATACACAGTTGTCTGCTCAGACTTCATCTGTGCCCCACCATAGTTGACTCATGGTAGATACATATAATATGTAGGGATTGAAGCTGTAGCATTGTAAACACGCGAGATTTTTCAGCCTAAGCATAAGCTCCACAAACTGTGTTGCTTTATAGTACTTGAGCATACAGGCTTTTCCTTGGGAGAATTACCCGCATCGTATTTCACATTTGACCGGTGAAAGTGGTTTTATAAGTGCATACCTAAAGAAGTATGTGTATATTTGTACTAGCTAGTCACAGCAGGAGCAAAAGTCGTCTCGGTACTTTGAAATTCTTTTGAACTCTTGTAAAAGTGCCTGGAGGCTTCACGCTAGCTTTGAACTGAAGCGAGGGCCAAGTCATTAGCCATATAGTGCTACCTCCGAATGTCAATACTTTTTTGACACACTAACAATGTCAAACTTTCCTCTCGTCTTGAGTGACGCTTCTTAACGGCAAATACTAAAAATGTTCCCCATCAAACTGGACTTTACGACCGTATCGCAGACTTTCTCCACTTTTCCCCTTCAAGTTCTACCTCGACATTTTAAGTATACATCCTCCTCCTATCCCTTTGAGGCTATACTACAGGGAATAGGAAAATGAGTACAAATATGCACGTAAGGTATAGTATGGGTGGAAGTGTCATTTTAAAACCACACAATTCCACAACCCAGGCTTTTGACATTGAAAAGATTTTCCTTTCTCTGCTTTCCTCACACAAGTCAACAAGGAGAAAGTTTTGAAGCCTTTGATTTCTATGTTGTGCGAGTCAATGCGGGACGATTGTCAGAACAAAGTCATGCCTGGGAGGTAGTCCTTATATGTATAGTTGAAGGGGAGAGAAAGAGAGAGGACAATCGGAGAATCCCCAGGAGGTACGAGGGAGGTAATGTGATATGCCTTGAAAAAATTGGAAACAAACGCGTGTGGAGAGAGTGGAAAAGAAAAAAAACGATATGTGTCGAAATGGGTGAATGGGTGGTTGCGAGCTTTTCACACGACGTGATCTTCATTTGAAATTCCCTTTACTTCAACTTTCTCCGTGTTAAAAACACACTCCGGGTTACATACATATCTACAAACAGATCCGGGAATAACAGATCCTAGTCTTGTATCCCTTCATACGTAGGTAGAATGTATCCAACGGGGGAAGAGAAAAGCTTTATGAGAAAAAAAAACTGGTCACACCACTGTACCAGAAGAGGACAAGGATAGGAATTCACACGCGATGATAGGTCCCAAAAACAAGGTCCAAGGGAGGAGGACATGTTCAGTATGGGGAAAGTCTGGAATAGTAGGAGGAAAAATTCGCTCGGGAGCTTACACTGGAAAAAAGGGAGAAAAGCAGAGAAGTTGTAAAACCTCATCTCCAATCAACTTTCCAGGACTAACGGAGAAAGAGACCTTTCTCCGTACTTTTCGGATCTATTTCTTTTCCCAGGAAAAACTTGCTCCTCATACTAACTAGTTCTTCCTACCTCCCATGCACTCTCCACGTTTAGGGCTAACTCTCCACATGAAAAAATATTTCCAGCCAGAACTTTCACTGAACACAAAACACTCTAAATAGTACATTCGATTTCAATACATTTTCTTACATCCACGGAAGAAAAAAAACTTTGTCTAACTTGTTCCTAAAATGTTTTACGTTCCTCAAAGAAATTACACAATAATTTATCATTTTTCCCTCATTTCAATAAGAGAAACGGTACTTGTTCTACTGGAAAGGGCTTTCACAGTGTCGGGGAGGGTGTCAAAATTAGGGCTAGGAGCGTTTCCCCTGAAATTACACCACGATATTTATCTAATGGAAAAACTTTCCAATTAAGCATGGACTTCTTCTTGAGAAACAAAAACACGAGGGAAAGAAAAATGTCATGAGACAGGGTTTCCTCATGTCAACACTCCTTGTAGGGGAAATACATCAAATTGTCTTCCTCTCCTTCCCTACAGATGCTTCATTAAGTTGAGAGTGGGAGAGAAACTAGGGTAGTGGGAAAAAATTAGACGAATTGCAAGAATGATTTTCTATGAAAAACAAAAGGAGCGAACAAGGGAAAGAGTGCTCCGTCGTTAATAATTATGTCAGCGGAGAGAAACAAGTCTGAACACAGAAACTTTCAGGGTATTAATAATTATGTACAGGCATATTCTCATCTCTGGAATTCTTTTCAAACTTCACAGCAGAGAATGGAAATGAATCAATTTCCAAAACACCGGAGAAAGCATTTGAACACGAGGAGAAAAATAACACATCTGAACAAATAATTAATTATGTACAAGAGTGATTTTTCAAATTGGTTCTTAATTGTGGGATTGTTCGTCTCTCCCTCTCTCTCTCTCTCTCTAAGAGGATGTTTAAATGGAGCAGATTTCTAATTGCTGACGTCATAGTTTGTTATCCAGGGAAAAAAGACAATTTGTAAACTAACAATAGACAGTTGTGGGGAGAGGGAAATTTGAGAAGAGAAATGCGCTTCGTATGTTACCACAAGAGGATGATGTCCTATAGGAAAATGGAGCGGGAGAAAGTAGTGGTAATAAAATCCAAGGTATTATTTTTTCAAGGTAATATAGCAAGACATAAAAAAAAGTAGGGGGGTTTGTGTGAGAAGAAAAATTCGTTATTTAATGGCTGGCGGAGGAGATATGACGACATTCCTGGAATCTTTGCCTGAGTGATTTACACATTTACTTTTACCTCATTCTCTTGGCGTAACTCATTTCTCCCTGCATATGCCTACAAGGCAAGGAAGGGAGAAGGTCCACTAAAAGAAACACATTGAGGAAGCTGGCTTTCCTTTTCTTACAACGTTTACTTGCTCTCTCTCTCTCTCTCACATCTCAGTTGCTTTTGCCTACTTTCTCTCAATTCATTCCTTCCCCTTATGTATGTGTTTTTGTCAGATAAGGGATACTTTTCTCATCAAAGTTTCTGCATTATACAGAGACGGTCTCTCTCTCCTCAGCTTCAGTAGTTGTTGGCTCGTAGTTCATAGGAAAATCGTTTTATGCTTTATCTCCCACACAAGATGCTTTATTTTCCTAAAGTATTTTCCTCCCTTTCTCTCTCTCTCTCTTCCTCTCCGGTCCCGGACTAATAGTAGTCGTCATTCCCGCGTCTTCGTCTTCTCCTTCTTCTTCATCTTCTTCCTCTTCTCCTAATGCTGCTTGTGAGTACTCTCAGAAATTCTCACAACATTGAATTACAGACGATGATTTCATCACTTTTCCATCTCATTCTCTTCGGAAGAGTGTTGGGTTTGAGTGAGGAAATGATTCTGGTCTCCTCCTCCCTCACTCACTCTCCTGATTATCGCTGGCCATTAAATCCGGGTAATGGGTTCCATTACAAGCCCCCTTCCATTGCATGTAAATTCTTTGGTTAATGTTAAGATCATGTTAATGTCCTGCCCATCGCTTTCTCTTTTCCATTTTCCCTTGATTGCCCCCCATTTTTACCATGGGAATTCCTCCTCCACGACGGAACCCCCGGCAGCTCTATAGTTTCTGTTGGAGCTTACTAATTCAATTCCTGATTCCTTATGAGACATTAGGACCAGTGAGTATCAATTTTTGTAGTAACTTCCAATAAGGACAGTAATCAGTCTTGACTGGATTGTTCAGATAAAGGGCCCATCCTCTTTTTTTTTGCCATTGGAAAGGAGGAGGGAATGCTGGAGCAATTATAAGAGTCAAGAAACTCATTTGTAAGGATTGTACATGACGGGGTTGAAGTCCAGTGAAAGTGAAGGGCGCTGGACACGGCGTTTGAGACTGAGGAGACTTGAGAAGGAGGAAAATTACTAGCTTAACCTGACACATGGATCATATATTTATATCTATTTCGTAGCATGTAGATAGTAGTGTATATGTGTGTATGTGTGTATGTGTGTATGTGTGTATGTGTGTATTTCCTGGCCGATATTTATCTTTATGTATAGAAAGCACTTTTCGAAATGGGAAACTCTCACAGACGGTTAAGTCTTGTCCTTCAAATATTTCCTCTTGGAAAAAATCTCAAGTGGCCGTTTCCCCAACTCAATAAGGACACTGTCTTGATTTAATTGTCTGGAAAATACAGTACGTATTGGGATGGGCTTTCCGACGGCGCTTCGATTTTGTCCGTAATAGTCCCTTGTTAGTGTGTAGATCCTCTTTTTTGCATTTTCTAGGCTTTCTCCATTAACTCTGGGATAGGAGATTTGACTGCCTTTTTTTGGAGCTTTCTCCAGTCCCGGGCTGAGCATTAACCCAGTTTATAGTTTAAAGTCTGGCCCATTTCCGACGTTTAATCGGACTCGTTTCTCTTACAATTATATTTTTATTAAATGTTTCCAAGCGGAAACTCCATGGAAATATTTATTTCCTTGTGTTTTCTCCTGTCGGGGCTGTTCTAATGTATGTTTACTGCCGGCTGGATACTGGATATTGCCAGTTGAGTTGAGTTTCGGGTGTATAAAATTCTATGAGAGGAAAATCTTTGTTTGTCTTTCACTTCCTTTTTTTTTACTTTCACCGTATCTCTTCCCTTTGGAGAAAGGCAGGGAAGACTCGTTGGAAAGTAGGCTGCCAGAATATATGTATGGGATAAAGGATGGGAATTGTTTATCCCAATCGGTAAGTTTCACAGTGTTTTTTTTTGTTTTGTATTTTATTTTTTCCCCTACCATAGATACATAGATACATATATAGTCATAGGGTACACTTGCTGGGAGAGATTGTTAAAACTGAGGAGGTAGTAGTTGAGATGGGATTGTCCATAGGGTTTGAATCTCTGCAAATGTATAGGAAATAGTGTTTGGATCGGGATATGGCGGAACGAGGGAAAGAGAGAGTAACGGAGATTACCGGTGGGAATGGTCGTGCTGCAGTTGTCTCCTCACTCTGTATTTATAGTCCGGGATTACCCGAACTGTTCTATTCATTTATCATCCTTGCTCTGCATTCCCCCTGAACCCCGAGTCTACATAAATGATGCCAACTGGAGAAATATACGGTCACTTAGGGCTCTAAGTGGCAATGATTTCTAACTTTAACCTCTCACTCCAAACTGGAGCCAAGTACACTTTTATTCTTTCACTCCTCCAAAAAAAAAAGAGAAATTCCCGTGTATAACACTCAGGTTCAAATATTTACATTCAGATTTACTTCCCCCTATCTTTAATTTTAAAACCAATTTTCCCTATAATTTTATACCCATGCTCTCAATATAAAATTTACAAAATTATAGTAATTATATTTGTAAATAATTTGGGATTCTCAAGGTATTTATATTTTAAATGAAAAACAAGCAAGTATTTTCTAAATGTAAGGAAACATGAGGGCAGGGAATGGACGCTTGGAGATTGTCTTGGAGAAACATTGAGCTGCGTAAGCATTCTAAAATAGCCGGAAGTCAGGCCTGAAATTGGGAGAAAAAGATGAGGAAGCAGATAATGACGAGGATATTAGGGATGAAATATAATGAAATTAAATGAAAGTGGAGGTGTAGGAAGTAATGGGAGGAACATTGAAAGTTTTTCTAGTCAAAAGGGGAGAAATCTATGGAAAATATGTAGGGCTAAATTTCTCGAGGCTTCATAAATATGTCGAGTCATTCTTTCCCTCAGCATTGTAATAAAAGGGCAGCTGTAAAAGGGAGAAAGCTCAAGTTCGGAGGTTACTCTCTTATTAGATTTCTTATAAATTTCTGCTTACCTAGAGCTCCCCTCATGAAGCACATAGGAAGGGCAAACAGAGGTAGATACATAATTACACACTCTTAGAATGTATACTTGCGACATTGGTGTAGATATAGATACGTATATAGAGATATATCTATAATTCATATAGACACGTGTGTGGATACATGTATGATGTTAGACCTAAACCTGGCTCTTTATTAATGTGTGAGATTGTCTCTTTTCACCGAAACTGACATGAGTAATTTTCTTTCATTTTCTTCCCCCCTTCTCGTCCTTGGGAAAAAAATCTTGGTTACATGGGCGCCTTCAGAGGGTACATGCGTTAAGCTATGGTAATGCCTGCTCAGAGTATGACATCTCCCTCCTTGACTCTGAGACTCCTAAAGTCTTTAACTCCTTTTTTGAAGGAAGTTGTCTCTGGGAAGAAAAACCTCCAAAGGTTTTGCTTTATGTATAAAAATCCCATTTTTTATAGTTCCAAACTCTCTCTCTCTCTCTTGGAATCTCATTTGTTTCTATGCTAAACTTTACTTTGTATGCTTCATACAATTTTATTCCGCATGCAAATAGAATTCAATGTATGTTTTAACTTAGGATTGTTGCAGGAAAAAATCTTGGAGAAATTTGTGTATGTATGTATCCGCCTGTCTAAGTCTCTGTTAAGGTTTTCTCTTCACTCTGAAATATAGCAGTGTTGTAGCCTGTGTCAATATTCTCTGAGAAACAGGTAGGAGGTTATCACACCTTCCCAGGAATTTTGATCCAGCTCCTGACCCCCCTCTGATTCGTTGGGAATTCTTGGGACTCACTTGCGCCCAAGAATTATGATTTGGGTGGATTCCAATCATTTCTGATGTACTAGCCCCTACATGTACAGATGTTTGCTTCACTAACAGGATAAATCAAAGGGATTTTTTCCCCGGGAGCCAGGGATAGGAAGAGGGGCTCAAGGCCGGAAAGTTAGGATTTTATCGTTGGAGGAAGAGGGTGAAAGCAAAGTGAAATCTTTCGAAGTAAATGATTTCCTTCAAACTAAGACCCTAATAAATAATTCAAGAGTGAAGCATCATCAAAGCATTATGGAATTGGATTTGCCACAAAAATCCTTCATCCAATGTATTTTCTATTTTCACGTTGTTTCTATTTCCTCAGAATTCTCTCAGAATCTCTTCTCTCAAGATTTTTGAGCTTCACAGCCCAAAACTTTCACCAAGTCATTTGAGTAATTATTGATTTTGCTGGAGATACACACGGACATGGAAATGAACAGTTGATGAAAGAATTAAATTTTTCAAGGGATGTACGAGTAAATATCTTATGACGGATCTGGTATCTATAGGTAGCAGGGGCTTATAATTAATTATAGATCATAATACATCCATAATATAGAGATATGTATATATGAGCTCTATATATTTCCTATACTAAGAGATTCAGCCGTGCTTTCGAAATATCTACAATGGCACCTCACACAGAACACACAGCTGCGACCCATTGTTTACTTTTAGCTCTGTGGACCCAAGTGTGGTGAAAGCTCTGGAAGGAGATAACAAGCTCAAATGCATATAGCCTTCATATCCATTGACTTTCACGTAGATACTAGTACAGCTTCCGGGAACTCTGTTGAATCTATTGAGATGACACTATATCCATATACGGAACAGTATGATGACACACCACAAGCTCAATGCTGTAAATAGCTCTGATTTGACAAGCCACTTGACTTGAGAGAGAGAGAGAAAGTTGATCAAGTAAAAGTTTGGAGGTTTTGTGTAGAATGTGTTAGCCTAGGTTCCATTGTTCTGTATCTGGCAGTGAAGACGTGCCCAGGTATAAGTAGATACATGATCCGCTATAAGAATATTCGTATGCATAGTCTTCTGAGTCCATATAAGTAATTATTTCTTCATAGTAGAAATTTCCATTGAAATATATGCCCCGAATAATCAAACCTTGTTTACGCTGGAGTCGTAGGGTGTAATAGTTAATTAGCAAAGCGACATGCTTGTGGTTCCCTGACTCTGAGTGAGAGAGTGAGAGAGAGAGAGAGAGAGAGAGAGGGGGGGGGGGAAGGGAGCTGAAAACTCGTGAGAATACTTATCCCACCGTCCCATGATGACTTTCCTAGGTGATCGATTAGACGCAAGCCAGAGGAAAACAAATTGTTCTCTGAAATTCAAATCGAGCCATCCATCCCCTCCCCGGCCTTCTGGGAACACAGCTTCCATTTGCACACATGCACTCACGCATTACCATGACGTCTCTATTGGAATTTACTATTTACTTTCCAATTGAGTCATTACAATAAATCAGGACGTTCCCCACGACTCCGTCCCAGATGCACTCGTCGTCGCTCCATTGTAATTATTATTACTCTCCCAATAATCTTTTAAATCGAGTCCTTTAAAAATTACAGCCTCAATTTTCTTTCGATTTAAAAATATGTAATAAAAAACCATAATTGAAAAAATAACTTATTGAATCCCCATACAAAAAAACAGTCAACTTTCCCTCAAAAGGTGAAGGCAGGGAGAGAAAGTAATTCCCATACATTATACTCAAATCAGGTTAAAATCAGAGCGAGAATGAAGCCCAGTTGCTTATTTAAAGCTGTTTCAGCACAGAGAGAGAGAGAGAGAGAGAGAGCAAGAAGCTCCACACAATTCTGGCTTCCTAATCCTCGTGGGAAAAGTGCCTTGGAGGAGGCGAGGACAGGGAAATTTACACAAACTAAACTCATAAAAAGTCGAATAAATAGGGATGCTAGCGGAAGGAGCAGCATCAAGCTTCCCCTTATATAGTGCTTATGAGTAGATACCTACAAAGGCACATGCACAATAATAGATACACAGAACCCTCACACCTTTTTAAACTGCACACTTTACGTTTGCGTCCGGACTTACATATCTGCCCATAGAAGGAACATCTTTAGGCTAAGGAATCTCCTGGGAGGAAATTCTTTTAAGCCTGTTTACCTTTTTTTTTTATATGTTCTAATACATTGGTGGCAGGGAAGTAGTTGAGCTCATCGAAACACGTGTGCGGCAATTTCAATATTTTAATACACTTTGTCTCCTTATACAACTATCCCTACACAGATACGTGCATACGAGCGCTATATGTATACTCCCTGAATCCCGATTAGCAATGGAAAGGGGATTTGTACGGCTAGAAACATGTTTATGCTGGAATGACTCCTTGTGTATGTATGAGTAAAATATATCCAGTGCTGAGATATATTTATCTATAGAATGTACTGATTTTATTACAAAGAGAGAAAGAGTGAGGCACAGAGAGAGAGAGAGAGAGAGAGAGAGAGAGATAACAACAGCTGTACACAGAGAATTGAACAGGAGCCAAGCAACTGGAACTTTAAAGGGGATGAGGCCACCTATTTGTACCATTAGTTGGGGTAAACATTTCAGTAATTTATTCCTCCTAATATGCATGAAGTAAACCTGAGCCTCACTCCATTTGTAACATTACTTCCAGTATAGAAAATAAAGGAGGGAGGGAATTGTGTGGGGGGGGGGGAGGAAATGGGAAAGAAAAAACACCGGCACGGACGTGACCGTCAGCCTCAATGAGCATCACTTTATTACTTTGCATAGAAATAAATTGGTGACAATTTTTCATACACATGTATACATATAAGTGTCTCTCTTCATCTTCTTTTTTTTTAAACCCTCCTCTCAAATTCTCACAATTTGAGCGGTCCGCTGTCCCCCCTCCCCTCACCCTGCCCCCTCCGTCACTTAAGAGGACCGTGTACTAGTCAAGTATGGCTCAGTCTATAAAAAGTAGCAGATGTCTTTCATGTCGACCAATTTTTTTTTCTTGGGGAAAAAATGTGTGAGAAAGAATTCAAATTTTTCCTGGGAATTTATTGCCATATAACTTCTGCGGAGAGAGAGAGCTCATAGGAGGAGGAGAGGCTTAGGGTAAATTGTGCTCATGTATGTATGTATGCACAGGAGCTGTGAATGTATAGATACTTGTATATCTATGTGGAAGGGAAAAAATACACGTAGATTACATGCGAATTAAAATGGAGTGAGGCTGAGGAGGGGGAAAAAGTTGGTGAAGGCCTTCCTTGTATTATATCTAGATACGAATTGGGATATAAAGGCCAAGTGTAAGTTCAAGTTTTTTTTACCAGTCATACATTTAAACGTGTGGGCGTACATACATATGTGAAATGTTCATAGTTTTGAACATACTTTGTGAGGAAAGCTGGGAAGGAATTGTCAAGGTATTTAAATATTTTGAACAAAGTTTCACTTCCCTTTGATGTTTCCTATTATTCTGCAACAACCAAGGGCATTTTTCTAGCACAACTTTTACTCTCTTCTCAACGTCAAGGAACGCACAAGTTTAAAATGACAAAGTGCGTCTCCACATGAAAATCCCTCTGCTCTCCCCCCCCCCGCCTCCCCCTCCTAGAAATTTTTAACGATGAAAATTTATTTTCTTTTTATGTGTATCTATATGTATCCATTTCATTTTGTACGTATGTGTGTTTTCCCCCAGATAAAAAAAAATAGTAATTCTATGAGAGGTTCCAAAAGAGGTGGGTTCTCTTTTTCCAAGGGAATTTATTTTTAATTTCCCCTTGGAAAAAAAACTATTTTGAAATAACTCAAGTATTAACATCATCGGTTTACACAGCAAGGCAAGAATAACATTTACTTTGAATAGTCACTTGAAAAACTCGGGTGTACGCCACCTCCAGATAACTTTCCCCCTTTCATCCCCAAGTTCCTGGAGAAAGTTGAGCGGCATGCAAATTCATGTAGTCAATGGTCTGCTTGGCTGACTTCTAAGGAGGCCTTCCCGCCAATGCTAACTCCCATGCACTCAGCTTGAATGAAGGGGATTGAGAGTGTGGAACTTTTGGTGGATGGATGAGAACATGCTCATACGCCTGGGCTTGGCGGCGTCTTTACGCATCATCCCCGTTTTGAAGGGAAGGGGAACTAAAAGGGAAAATATTTCTGGTGATACCGCATGCATGGACTTAAAGCCAAATAAAACTACTTTCTCTGTGTCCAAATCCCTGGAAAACTGTTAAAGTTGGGAGGGAAACTATCTCTAACAACAAACATTCCCATATGCTCACTTTTCACTTCCTACCAATCATTCCCTCCCATTTTACTTGGAACTGCTTTCAGCTTTCTCCACTTTCTCCACTTTCACTCTAGAATTTAAAAATTATTTCTCTGGTTATTAGATAATTTTTTAAATATTCACTACCTTCACAATTTATTTTTTCACCAACAACATTCAACTCAGAATAATATTTCAAATGCCAGCTGCATCCCTCATGGTTTAAGTTCCTACTCCTAAAATTGGGAATTGTTTGCATAATTACTCCAAAAATCTATAGATGTTCTGACGCCAATAAAAATATGTAGAATCTATGCAATGCAGCTACAAATGTACGTAGGTTACCAAGTCCCTGGAAGGTATGTACATGTGAGGAAAGATGACACATTGGGGAATGTCTATGCGAACTTGAGTGTGGAGGATTGGGAAGCAAGCATAAAAATACAGATAAGCCCTGTGACTTGTTGCATTTTTTATACATTTCATTTCCTTCCATTCCAGGTCTCCTCAGTGCCACTTGTTCCTCTGAAGATTCAATAGCAACCAGCAGCAATGGAGCCCTCACTTCTACCAAAAGGTTTGCCCTTTTTCCTTTTGGAACTATCTGTAACTCCTTCTCTAGAAGTAAAATATTCTTTAGATCAATTCCAAACATCTTGAAAAACTTCCTTCTCTGCAAATGGAAAAGACCCGAGCTAATTCAACCAATTTGTATTGAAAAACTTGAAATTAGTTCAATTCCAGACTTACAGTAGTACCTACTCCAAATGGGTTTGAAATTTACAATTACTTTATTTCATACAGACCCTGTTGAATTTACTTTTAAATTTGTTTCCTGCCGTGTGCTTGAGTCAGAGAGTTTTGTGGAACTTAAATAATAATAATTGTAGGAGGGAAATAGGAATACTAAGGAACATTTTTTTCTGAATGAAATTGAGATATGAACTTTTGAAAAAAATAACGCTGAGAAAGAAAAGGCCAAGCAGGAGGAGAGGAAATTGGAGAAAGTCCTGGTCCTGAAGAAAAGTTAATGGTGGAGTGAGTGAGAAAGAAGGGGAGAGTGAGTGACTAAAAGAGAGAGAGAGAGAGAAAGTGAGGGAGAGTGTGAGAGAGGGAGATTGTACATATGTGTCTGTGTGAGAAGGAGATGATGGAATAAAAAAAAAGAGAAAAAAAATTATCAACACTTGAAGAGAAAAATGTCAATACCGGGAGAGTGCTACATTTGATGAATAATACAGTAAGAAGTCAACACGAAAGATTTCAATTGAGAAAGTTTCCTGTTCCTATTGTGTTCACGTAGTTGGGAAGCTCTCAGCGGGGTTAAATAATAAAGGTTAGCTTTCCTCTTGATGTTCACACGATTTCAGTCCAACAAGAGGAGAAGTAAGAGAGAAAGGAAAATAAGGAAAAAACCCTCACATAACTACATATTCTTTCCAAGAGCTCAGAGACGAGAAGGAAAAATTGAAAAGAAAGAGAGAGAGAAAGAGAGAGAGAGAGAAAACACATTTTTAGTTAAAGTGTTCCCAACTATGAGCACACAAAACTCTCGGCTGCCAACCCTTTCTTGCACTGTCAGTCGGAGGAAATAAGAGTCCCAAGACTTTTTCCAAATCAATTCCAGAAATTTATGAAAAAATAATCCAAAACTCACCAACTCGTAATCCATTCCCGGGACATAGATATATGCAATTGTGAGGGGGCTGATGGAGATAGCTCAGGAGTACATGTGAACATAAAAACAAATTCTGGAGCTTATTGCTTTTAATCTCTGCTGTAAACATATGGTGCTAGCATATATGAAATCCTTTCCCCTCCAATAAATTATGCAAAGGTGCACGTTCGGAGAAAGACAGAGCGGAGGAGAGAGAGAGAGAGAGGAGAGAATTTCTTCCTGTCGGGACTTCATATTATGATTATTGATGGAGTAGTGCCAAATGCAGGCGTAGAGCCCTTGCAATGTCTGGGATTCGAAAATTCAAGGAAAAACTACCGCTTTCTCTTTCACGTCTCTCTCTCTCTCTCTTCTCTCTGACTGCATGTCTATTCCTTTCACTTTCTCCTTATCTTTCTCCTGTGAGAACAAATAATTTTGTATGCAGCGAAAATAAATAGAGATGGAGGAGCAGCTCCTTATAAAAAATAGAGTAGCATTTCAGAGAGGAGTCAGATACGTTTCCAGACTTCTATTTTGCAGTCCACTGTAGACAGAGTTATCATTGTGGCACATGTGTGTACATATGTAACGTTTGTGTTTATCGGAATTGACATAATCCTACAGCATAGGATTAGCCCTCCATTATTTGATAGTAATGGTCTCATACTTCCGTATCTATATGTGTGTATATAATGTGGATTTGAATCCTGTACCTATACAAATATTAATAATAGTTTCACTCTCTCTCTCTCTCTCTCCACAGACCCCCCTCAACTTGCGTAAATGGTGCGTGCAACCCAGATGGAACCTGCGTCTGTAATCCTTGCTGGAGTGGCCCTACTTGTCAAGACTATGGTAAGAATATGCAAAATAATATTTTCAAAATATTACACTAAAACTCAAAAATCAAACGCTATTTTTCTAGCTAGTGTCAGGACTCTGCTTAGTGACATTTGTTTAAAAAATTTGATACTACAGGGAGGATTTAATGTAGAAAGTTGATCCCCAGCAGGTACATATGTATATGACTGACCGTAGATTTAAAATGTATAAGAAAGAGTGAGAGGGGGAAAGTCTCCCGCAAGATTTATTTCCAATGGTGGATTTTATCCCTTGTAATAACCAATGGGTCATAGTAGCATTCAGTATCTTCAAGAACCACTCAAAGTATCCCACGTGCGTGTACATACTTGTAATACTTACATATGTATACTTTCCGAAAATCTTTCATTCCTCGCTCATGTGTTTTCAAAGCTAGCTTTGAGAGCTGGGAGAAAGGTGCGGGCAAAGGAGGAAAATCAATAGGAAATGTATACATTGGAATGGATCCTTCCCATCTTGGCTGGAGAGAGAAGAGATAGTTTTTCTCAAAAATTGCTAGTTTTTATTGCCCAACGATACTTCCACTTTATTTTTATCACCTGTCAAGATTTTTTTATTACCTGCTCTCCTATACGTCCAATAATTTTCCAAGGGGCTCCATGACTATATATAATTACGTGTGGGTCTGTGTTTTTACTGGTGTATCAAACCAGGAAATGTTTTTATGGGGGTTGTTGCAAAAAAGAAGAATTTTTAACTTACACCTTCCCCATCCTATGGGACTCTGCTTGTTTTCCCCGTCAGGGGGGTCAAAGTTGAAATTAGAAAGCACATCTGTAGGGAAAGTATATGTAGGGATATAAGCTTGTCAGCTTCCAGGATGGAAGGCTTTAATGATATGAGAACCATTTATCCTCCCTTGATGACATTACAGGGGAAAGTAATGAGGGATAATATTTTAAAAGCCTCTGCCTCTGTGGGACTTGAAGGAGAGGGATTTCCTCACATTATTTTATTCCGTCTGTAGAAATACAAGGCACATTTGCCAAGCAAGCCTGCTCGAGTGTATTGTCGAGGAGTGTTTTCCTACTCTTGAGATAAGAAATGGTATAGTTACTTCCTATATTTCCCTAATATTGATACTTCCACACACATAACATACATACATACATACATACATATATACATACATAAATACATACGTACATACACGTAGAATGTCCAGAAGTAAATTTTCTCCCTCTCAATAGTTGCAATAGAAGGCCAAAAGCTAAAACAAGATCCTTGAATTTTTCCCTCGAAGAGTTTTACCTAAACAAAAGTGAGAAAAAACTGTATATTTGTCTAAGATTGTCAGTTCATCATAGGAAAGTACACAATTACGCTTATGTTTTTCACAATCAAATGTATCTATATAATCGATATAGTATAAATAAATATATATATGCACATAAACGAAATTATATGTAAGTGTCTCAAACTTACGTTGGGTAATGAAAGTCAGGCGGATGGAACAAGTAATTAATTGTTTTTGCATCAGTCGACAGATTCGCTCCGCGATTCTTGGCAGAGGAGCCATTTTTCATGGTGAGTGTATCAAGTGGGGAAGGAAGGGAAGTGCCTCTATTTCGGATCGAGTCGGCAGACGATGACTTAGGCCTTACATGCCAACTAGGACAAGTGGGACCAGCTGCAACTTGTCCATGTGCAACACCCAGGTACAAAGTAGTAGGACCCACTCAAGCTGTCTTTCGAGCTGATCAAGAAACCGGCGATGTTTTCATCAAGCCTGGCTTCTCCCTCCAGTCTGGCAAACAATACTTGATTACTCTTCAAGTCTCGGGTAATCCTTTTACTATTACAAGTCTCTCCCTTCACCACAATCAACTTATTACCTTTTATTGTTTCCCCCAAAGTCAATCCCACTCAGAAGGAGATCAATCATTTTTATTGCACTTCATTCCGAAATCTCCCTCCGTCTCCCTCTGTTTACATTTCTCCCAAGGTCAAAAACAGCTTTGCCTCTTAATCCAATCCCTTATCCACCAATTCTCCAGCCCTTTCAATGTTGGTTAGTAGTGCTGAAGGAAATCCAACAAAAATCAATAATATAAAAACACAACAAAAGCTCTGGTAAAAGTTCGTCTTTTTTTTGTAACTGCACAAAAGTAAAGAAGTACTGTACATACATACGTCCTGGATCTCATCATATATATCTTGCAAATAAAGAATTAAATGTGCGGGTGGATTCGGATGCTGGGGAACATCTGCATTTAAAAAGTTTTCCCTGTCACAAATATTAGTGAAGCGTGAAGAGAGCCTAGAAAGCTCTTTTGGTTCATGGGGTCCTATGTATGTATGTATATGAATGGAGATGAAACGTCCTGATAATGCACGAAGCCTTTATCAGTCCCACTATTATTTTATTATTACAAACTACAGGATAGGAAAACGTCGGAGAAAGGTGCACTTTCCCAAGTCAAGGCTCTGAGAGTGGATGGAAGCCTCCGCGCTCATTGAACATCTGGCATGAGGATGACGGGAATTCAAAACCTACGTTTCTTTTCTTACAATCAAATTATTTGACTCGAGCAACATTTTTCCCCGTCATGGTAGAAATACTTAGATGAGACATTTACTATTCAACTGTCTCTAGGTACATGACTGTTCATAGGATCTTATATGAAATTGTAGTACGTATGTATGTATGTATCTACACTTCCTCTGGACTTGTAAAACTACAGAGAACATCCTGCACGATTGATGTAACACTAAAAGACAAGGGGACCGAGGCAGACACGACTGAGACAAAATAAGCAAAGGAGAGGGAAAAGCCCGGGATTTTTCGATAATTTCCTTTCTCCAATCTAAAACAAAAAGTAAATAGGAGATTGATGGAACCCTGCTCCTCTGTGACTCAATAGTACTGAGAGAGCAGTTGGAAAAGAACAAGGGGAACTTTATATAGAGGGAAGAAGCCCTGTAACATGATCTCCATCAAAAGCTATATCTAATCGACTCGGAAATATTTACTTACGGTAGGCTGACTCAAAGGCGAAAAGGAAGAATATATGGAAAAAAAGGAAAGAACAAAAAAAAAATAAATGGAAGATTGGAATCACCTAAATGTAAAAGCTGCCCTGCTCCTCATCCCTTTCCGCTTTCCTTCCTCAGAAATCCGCTGATGATTGCTCTGCACGACGCTCCTCCAAGAAATTATATATCGGGGAGGGAAAAAATGAAACTCTACTTAATATCAAAAAAATAGGTATTTTCTCTCGGGAAGAATCATCATGTCAAATGATGAAAGGACGAGGACTATAGGCAAAAGATCCCATGAAGCTCTCTCTCTCTCTCTCTCTCTCTGTTGTAGTTATAGAAAAAAATACTTGTTCTCATTTTCGGCAATTTTTTCCACTCTACAGTACTCTCTCAATGGAAGTAGTCATGCAAAGAGGTTTTTTTCCCGGCTGGTATTGATGACGAACAAAAATACAAGGAGGGAGATACTTTCTCCATTCCTCGAGATCCATAGATACGTGGGATGTAATTCCAATTCAATACCATTGAGAAAATCCTTAGAGATAGGGAAACTGCATCTGGAAATTGCCTCCATCCTTCAAATTATATTTACCCAGTCGGGCTCCGACGGAGCTTCACACAAGAGAGCAAAAATCAGCTTGACATGCAATAATAATGAAGACTTGGAAAAGGTTAATGTCACTTTCTCCCGCACTCACAATCAGATTGGACTATATACAAAAAAATTTTTTTTATAGAGACATAATGTCAGAAAACTCTCATTTTAGTATTATAAGACAATACCTGCAATAACAGCAATACAGCCCTGAAAAAAATCTGTTTAACCATTTAGTGTTGCACAGTGCCCCAAAAAATACGTTGTTATTGCTTTCACTCCCAACATTAAAAAATTTGAACTTGCTCGTTTTGATACAATCCTCTGTCAAATATTTTCTCCATGATTTTAAACAATTTATGTAGTGACCTACGTATGTATAGATATGCTCTCAGCAATTGTATTGGCCAAAATTGTGGGGAAAGTTTCGTTGTGAAGGGAAAATAAATTAAGTGAAAAACATTTGAGGCCATTGTAGCTACAGTCATAAATATTGACTCGAGATTTTCTTGCGACCTAGTGACCTCATCTTGAGATATTAAACACCTTTTTCACTGACTTTTTAAAGCTAGCTTTCTCCAAGGAACTTTCTCCTGAATATATTTACAAACAGTAGCTCACCTCCAGCAGAGAGAGAGAGAGAGAGAGAGAGAGTGGCACTTCAGTTGACTCGAGACTTTTGGATCCAGAGCCTGGATGGGGACAGTAACTTATTTTGTCACAGTCTGAAAACTTTTATCCTCCTTCCGTCGACAGTCAGAGTGTTGTTTATTATAGCAGAAATGACACATGATGCAAATGAGCCATTGTCTGTCGTCCTTCTCTTCCCTTTCCTCTGTCAGTACTTCCCTTGAGATAAAACCATACATCTAGCCCTTTGAAATCTGTTGAAATTGGTCCAAAAAAAAAGACAAACTTTAACCTCTGAGAAAAAAATTTCCATTTCCATTCTCACAATAACAAAAAATAACATTGTCCTATCTACTGTATGTAGATGCGACGTTTTCCCTTTCAGTCTCCTTCCCTTTGAAAACCCTATTTTCAAAGCCCGAACGAACTTTGAATTATGATGAGTTTGATTCTAAAAAGAATTTCTAATCAGCTTCTCTATCTCCCCCATACATCACATTCATTTCCAGTTAACTACGAGAGAAATAAAGTCACAAGTTAAAACTTGAATAAATTTATGTGGTTTGTATTCTGAGTAATTATACCTACATATAAGTAGGGTATGCCCTCAGAATTTGGTTTCTTGGAGAAAATTCCAAGAAGATACTTCAGCTTGTTGTAATCTTTCAGTGGGGGAATTCAAAGGAATAAAATTCTTCTTCCTTGCATATTCATCATCTTGGGAAAATGAAGATGGGATAAATACATAGATCTTCATATAGCTTACACACGGAGGGATCTATCCCCATGAAAAGGGCTGGAACCCAGAGTGTTATATTAAGTGTTGTGGATGTATGAGTCACTACTGATACTGTCTGGCAGGGGAAAATTAATTTTGGCAATTTTATTAACATATCAAAAAAAAATGGAAGATTATTTCCTGGAAGCATGAATGGAGGAGGGTTGGGATGGTAGAAGAACCAGCTGAATGAAAGCAAGTGTAATATATGTATATCAATGTATTCCTACCTATGTACGTCTACTTCTCATGTCTAACTTGCTAAAAGCCCTTTGCGTGTTTGAGCCTGATTCATAGAAATCTTCGTTGAGCTCCCCTCCTCAAATACAAGCTCAAAATTTGCTCTTGTGAGCGTGTAGGAATTGCCGACATCATGTAGTACTATCTCCGTACATACCTTACGATCCTATATGTACATACCTTAGGGAAGATATGCTTGCATGGTTTTTAGGGGGATTTCAAGGCTGATTGCAAAACTTGTCTTTGTGGTGGTGAGCATGGTGGTTTTAAAAGAGAAACTCGTTAAGGATTTTCTTTACCAATAAAACACTCTGGGCTAATGCGATTTCCCTCCAACCTTCCTCCAGTCTGACTTATTTTTCCTGGCAAAAGATAACTAGATACTTGAGATTTGTGAGGCAGGAGGGGGGAATATATTGACTCCTGAATATACCTCATATTCAACACATTAAAAAAATACACGCTAGAGGATCATATTCGAGACATTTAGAACCTCGCACTAGAAGATGATATTCGGGAAATTATAAGCATGCATAAGAAGATGATATTCGAGACATTTAAAAATATCCAGAAGATTATATTCTGCAGACAAGATCTATTGGAAGAGAAAGCTCATCAGCTCCGTGCGTAATTATTTGCAAAAAGTAATGGAAGTTGAAGTGAAGCGATGAGATTTGAGCAAGTGTTATTTTTCTTCCCGAATAATTATTGAGACTTGCTTTCTAAGCGCTTTCACCGGATTTCACAAAGAAAACCAAATAAAGGCATAACCATTGCAGCTATCTAGACATTTGTCATGTTTGAAGAGAGCAGACTGTAATTAATTAGAGTGCATCCATCGGTGCGAACTGTACTGTTGCTCTCGGATTGTTTCATTACTTTAAAGGATGTTTATATACAATGCGTCTACAATCTTCTATATACAGATATTGCCCCTAGACATCCCCACAAATACATACATCCGCCCATGGAAGGAAAATCAATACAATAGATATATCTACTCATCTATTATATTGATTTCCATTGTACGTACTATTTCCTATAGATACACCAGTATATTACGTGAGGTCAAGCCTGAAGGCACTACAACTCCAGGAATGAAGTGCTCCCATGATTGATTCAAGTTTTGGCCAACTGACACAATTCTCTCATTGTTTTCCCCCAATATAGCCCTGGAAGTAAATGCATCAGGTTATCATCCATGGAAGGAAGAGGTAACATCCACACTGTACGTGAAAAGAAGTGGAGGAAGGAAACCCGAGCGATCGCACTACCACTTCCCTCAAATTCAAGGGATATCTGATTCCGAACAAGCCAAGGACTTTCCCCACAAATCCACTTCTTCAGCCAGCGCCTCCACTGCCTCGCCTTTGACTCAACTCAGATCTCTTTGGGTTCCCTCTGGGAAGCAACCCGAGCTTCCGTCAGGGGAGAGACTCAATGCATTTAAATCCCGATCCAAAAGGGATGTCAAGTAAGGTTCGATTTTTTCAAACTGTCATACCTACTACGTCTAAGTATATATACAAATATCATTTCTAGGAAGTTTCTATGTAAAAGTCAAATATTTGAGAGTTCAAGGACTCTCTGTAGTATCTAGAGCTTGTGGTGCATCAGCCTTTACTTTTTATCATGGGAAACTCCGGCCACTCACAAGAGTAGATCAAATCCTTTGGAGTCAATCACTTTTTGAAGTTCCCAACACCAAATCTATAGAAACATATCTATGTAAACAAGGGAATATATTGTCTCTCGCCAGATCCCATCCCCACACTATGAATTTCATGGGATTAGGGAAACTCCAAATTGGGCTTAAGGCCCACGTTTGATGCTTTGTACAGTAGTGCTTGGGTATAGCGAGTAGAATTTAAAGGTGTTCTCCTTTTACAAATAGCTAGAATAGCCCCGCTCAAAAATAAACACTCTTTGAGCTAATTTAAATATTTACACTCAACACTTGAGCAGCCTTCCCTTTGGCGACTACACCTACACACCTACACACACACACACACACACACACACACACACAAATGCTAAATCAGTAGAGCATTTAATTCCATGCTGGCTGACCAATGGGAGCGGGTTAGTAGTACCAGAGGAATTAAAGGTGTACTTTCTAATTTGTAAAGAGTTCAGATTTTTGGGCTCGGGGAAAAAAAAGGGGAAAAGTGTTGCTTACAATTAGGACGGAATTTACACAAGTAGGGGGCTCTCATATGAGGAGAATTTTCTAGCAGGAGACAAAATCCGAACAAACTACTAGTGGAGGATACTCCATGGTACTTGAAAAGATTCTAGTATTAAAGACAAGCGGAACAATGGAGGAACAAGATGGTTAAAAGGCAATGATAATTAGTGTTCAGGAGGCGAAAAATTGTGTTATAAATCCTGGAGCTCGGGGAAAGGTAACTACAAAAGGATGGGAGTGGGAGAGAGAGAGAGAGAGAGAGAGAGAGAGAGAGAGAGAGAGAGAGAGAGAGAGAGAGAGAGAGAGAAAGAGAGAGAGAGATCCCTGCCAGGATTTAGTAGGTGTGTAAGGTTGAGTTTAAACTTATGCTTTAATTTCACTGGGTTAAGAGCGGGCTTCTTTAGGGCTGTTGGGAATGATATTATGCAGACGATGGAGGAGGAGGAGGAGGAGGAGGAGGCGGAGGAGGTAGTGAGCATGTAATTTCAATACTCATTAGAATAAGTGTGCAGGCCCCGTCCTTTTCACTACGCCCAGTAATTAATGGGTTTTAAACAGAAAAGGACGAAGGGAAGAGAACTTTAGTAAATTGGAGGGGAAATTTTCCAGGGAGCCATTTCAACCTTAATTAGCCATATATTTTTCCCTCCAAAGATTGTTTATAGGGAGATGTACGAGGGAGGGGAGATACCTGAGTGGTTGTAAGTATGTATCTTCCGTATGCTACACGACCCTACCCTCTTGAATCTACCTTGAACTAGACTTATAATGACTTCGTCTCTTTTTAGGGGAGAATTATGTAAAGGATTTTATCATTTACTAGTTGCTATGGTTATGGGCTTGGTAGTGATGGCTGTTACTACTACCCAAGCGGAGTAGCTACACCAGAGCTAGTCATTTAATATGATTGGCTTAGTCTGGTGTGTATTTAGATTTAATTTATAATTTAAGGATTTGGATGTCGGGACGAAAGAAAACCGGCAGATTCTTTCTGACCTCTGAGATTCTCAGACGTATGAGTGAATCGCGGCCTCTGAGATTCTCAGTAGTCGTTTTCCATTTAAAGGTTACTAACCGTTTCTGACTGTTTACAGGTCTAGTTTGCTTTAGCAGTGTGCTTTAGCTTATTCTTCTCAATTATTCAATTCAAGCTTTGTGGTGCACTTAGCCCTCTATTCTAATTGTTGTAATTATAAGATTACTATTGAGTTTCATATTGTTCTTGTTTACGAGGAAATAAACCTTCTTGTTCAACTGTATATTTATAGGGAATTGTATTGAGCCATAATAATATTCCTTATAAATTCTGCTCAACCGGGATCATGCCGAAAAAGAATAGAAAGAGTGTAGCTACTATGTCATCCTTCGTGGATGAAGCTCAAGGAAATGATAGTAGCAAGGATCAAGGTTCAGTCCAATTGGATAGTTTATGTGAAAACTTATTAGGCAAGATGACTGAACTAATGAATAGTAAATTTGCAGATATAGAGAGGAAATTGAAATTTACTGTAGAAGGAGAAAATCAGGGACCAGTTACTATGGTTACACGTCAGTTTAATGGAAATGTTGTACCAAACAGGAGACATAGTGATACTGAAATCGTTAGTGGTGCAGATAACTTTGCTAATACTCCTATTGGTAGGTTCGCTAATTTTAACAGGCCTGAAATTGTAAATTTGGATAGTGAGTTAGTTGGAGACAAAACTCAAATACAAGGGCGTACTAAACAAAGTGGTATTCCTCTGAGGCGAACAGGTACTTTTGATTGGAGTCGCGGTTATACCAATGATTCTTCTCAACCTATCTTAGACCCATTGACAAACATTAATCAAGGCTATGTTCCATTATTTGAGAATTCAGGAAAAAATGTAGGTAATTCACAAATCCATGCAGGACCAACTCATAGATTCAATTCTCAAAGTTCTGATTCTTTTGGTAATAATCATTCACTTGATAACAATGCACGGGAGCCAATTGGTCAAATGAACAATAGAGAATCTCGTCAGAGGCTCAGAGCTAAGGACGTATCTATTCCCAAGTACGCTGGGGCTCATGAAAAGAAGACTCCTTACGATTTTCTTTTGGAATTAGAGAAATACCAAGTTGCAGTTGGGTATAACGATGACGAACTGTTACAGTTAGTCATACCATATGCTCTGGTGGATGATGCCTACTTATGGTATAGACGAGTTGCAAAAATGTTCTCATTTGCAAACTTCCAAGATTTTAGGACTTATTTCCGTCAAGAGTTTCAAAGTGGTAATTATTGCAAGAGAATGTTGAGGGAGCTTGATAATAGATATCAAGGAATTGAGGAGCCTTTGTCTAAATTCATTTGTATTATAGATGATTTTTACGAGAGAATTAATCCATCTATCCCAGAGTCTACTCGAATTGAAAAAATTGTTGAGCTCATGCACCCACATTATCGGGCAAAGGTAACTTCATTCCGGAGAACGTTTACTAAGATCAGGGATTTAATGGAAGTTGCGTACGAAGCTCAGAATAGTGTCGCTTTGGACAGGGAATATCGACAACCGAATTGGAATGCTGGATTAGAGCCATCTTTGTCGTATAAGGAGAATAAAGGGTTTGATAGTTCTGGACATAAAAATATTCCAGAAATTCAGAAAGGCTCATTTGACCAGTTTGCTTCATTCCATTCATTTATTCACAAGTCTAACAGTAATGGGAAACCAAATTCGCCAGATAGCGATAGTAATTGGAGAAAATCTAGTAACGGTGGTAAAAGTAGCTTTCCACGTAGTAACAGTCCTTACCCCCGAGATCGGCTCAGCAGCTCAGAGAAAGGGAATTCTAACAATGAGAACAATCAATCTCAGTTTGATTCGTCACGACAGCAAAGAACATCATCTGGTGATCGAGAAAACAACGGGGAAGTAACAGGTCATGAACGTGGACGAAGCTCTGAAAGGTCCAGTGCTGATAGGAGTAGGTTAGGAACTCCAAATAATAAGAACCAAACTGGGTTTAGTAGGGACAATAGTCGTGAAAACTCGAGTGAAAGGAAAGTTCATTTTTCGGGAAACGGGCAAGTACTGAATCATCAGTGAGGGAGATTCAGTCAAATGTAACTTTACCTCACAATAAGAGTATCGATATTGAGTTCCCTCCCGTGTGTATGGAAGTAGAGTTATTGGGAGAAATTTCACCCGCTCTTTTAGATCCTGGATCAGGAATTTCTGTTTTAGGACCTATGTATATCAAACTTATCCAAGAAAAATCTATTCCTATAGTCCAAGAGGTTGTCCCAGTTAGAACTGCTAGTGGTATAGGGAATGCAGTGGGATTTGTTGAGCTTAGCATGAAGTGCCCTATAGGTGAAGTCCCAGTGAAATATGCATTAATGCCTACCTACGGCAAGAATGTACTTCTAGGTAGGAATTTCTTAGGTACGCACGGTATAATTGTAAATGTTGGTGAAAGTTCTTGGCAAGTGTGTTCTAATAATGAAACAGTTAAGGATATCGATTGTCACCATATTGTATCACTTGATTCAGAAGAGGGTAGATTCCATGATATGTTAGATTCTTTTAAAGACGACAATAATACCATCTTAAAAACAGGACATGAGAATTTAGTTGAAACAGGTTCAGTAGAGGGCGATAGGAATATAGAATTTAGATCTGCTGCCATTAATTCAGAGAATATTAAATTAATTGATGAACATATTGATAGCAATGAAGATCTGTCCGAGGATGATAAAGAGAAATTCAAACATTTGTTTTATAAATTCTCTAAAATGTTTTCTAAAAAACCTGGGAGGTGTAATTTAGTTAAACATAAAATAGAAACAGGTGATGCGAAACCTGTCTTTTCTAAAGCCCGTCCAATGTCACCAGCTAAAAGAGCTATCTTCCAAAATGCTGTTGACGAACTTTTAGAAATGGATTTGATCGAACGTTGTGAAAGTGCTTGGTCCTCGGAACCTGTTATTGTCCCTAAAAAGAATGGTGATGGCTCCGTGGGTTATAGAGTAACGTTTGATTATCGTAGACTCAATAAAGTTACAGTTCCTAATAAAAACTGTGCCCCCAGGTTGCAAGATATAATAGTGGCTCTTTCAAATGGCAGAATATTTACAGTTTTGGACCAGCCTTCTAGTTATTTTCATATTGCGGTAGACGAAGATAGTAGGGATAAAACCGCGTTCAGGGGTCCTCGAGGATTTTTTCGGTTTAAAGTTGTACCATTTGGTCTCATTAACTCCGGAGCATCATATCAAGAGGCTATGGAAATGGCACTAGGAGATGCTTTATGGATTTATGTCATTGTCTATGTAGATGACACTATTTGCTGGAGTGATACGATTGAAAATCATCTAATACATTTAGAAAGTATCCTGACTGCACTTTCTGTGAACGGGTTTCACATAAACCCCAAAAAGATTCAGATAGCAAGAAAATCTGTAGTCTTCCTCGGATACGAAATAGGTGATGGAAAATATAAGCCTCTTGATGATAAAATACGTATCTTAATGGAGTATCCAGTCCCAGGGAATGTGAAGGAAGTCCAAAAATTTTTAGGTTTTGTAGGCTTCTACCGTATGTTTTTCGACAAATTTGAGAACCTGGCTCGACCATTGTATAGGTTGCTACAGAAAAATGTTAAATTTTTCTGGCGTGAGGATTGTCAAGTTGCATTTAATTCTCTGCGAAAGGGGCTTACTGACGCAACGTGCTTATATATGCCAAATCTCAACGAGCCTTTCTTAATTATGACTGATGCTAGTAACACTGGAGTTGCAGGTATCCTTATGCAGGAGAGAGACGGGTTACGTTTTCCTATCTGGTTTATTAGTAGGGGTCTTACTCCAGCAGAACGAAATTACTCTACCACGGAAAAAGAGGCTCTTGCAATTATTTTCTCAATTAGAAAATTTCGTGGCTTCATAGAGCTGGTTCACTTTACGGTAGAGACAGATCATCGTTCCCTTACTTATTTAAAAACGATTAAGGATCCTACCGGCAGAATTGCACGTTGGATGATAGAGCTACAGGGATACTCATTTGATGTAAAATATAGGCGTGGGATCCATAACGAAGCTGCTGATTGTTTATCCCGAATGCATGAAGTGTTTTCAGTAGACCCTGAAGGAATCTTAAGTCGTGATACATTCATTGAGAAGCAAACTCAGGATAAATTATTGTCACAAGTAATTATGTATTTACGTGATCCCGTGGAACAGGCTGAGGCTCTTACCGTCAAACTTGCTCGGGATGCTACAGTTTCCAACGATGGGTGTTTGTACAAATACGTTGGCTCACTTGTTAAACCATGGGAGAATGAAGCAAAGTTTTGGAAAATGTGGGTTCCAGCAGCATTAGTAAGTGCAATACTCACCTATTACCATTCGAATGACTTATCTGGGCATATGGGTGTGCGTAAAAGTTATCTTAGGATAGAAGAAAGATTCTATTGGAAGGGCATGCGAAGAGATGTGGTCATATTCGTAAAACGCTGTGAGATCTGCCAGAAAACCAAAGCTGCACGATCCACTAAGATTGGAATTGGAACTTCTCCAAATATAGGATTTCCGTGGCAAAATGTCTGCTGCGATCTTCTAGGACCATACGTTAAAGGAAGGAAAGGTTTTAAGTATCTTTTAGTAGTTACATGCTATACTACAAAGTATGTTGAGATTTTTGGGCTTCGAGCTGCTACTGCCACAAATATTATTAAGAAGCTATGGCTTGTATTTACTAAATGGGGGTTTCCAAGAACCTTAACAACTGACAATGGTTCTCAGTTCAGTTGCAAAAAGTTCATCTCATGGTGTGAGTCAATTGGGGTAAAAGCTTGGAAAATTCCAAATTACCACCCCCAAAGTAACCCTTGCGAACGTACAAACAGAACTGTGAAAGACAGAATTGTTACTCAGATCGACTCTTGCTCTGACTGGGCCAGTAAGTTAGACGAAGTAGCATTTGCAATTAATACTTCTGTCAATGATACTACGGGGTTCTCCCCCGTTTACTTAAATTTTGGACGTGAGTTATGTACACCGCTGGATAATGCATTGCAACTTCATAGTTCGGGAGTTGATTTTGACGATTTTTCTAATCGACTACAATTAATTCAAAATTTTGGAAAGAACAATGCATTGACAAGTCAGTTTAAGTATATGCTCGGGTACAACAAGGATAAGGTTGCATCCAAGTTCAAAGAAGGAGATCTAGTCTACTCTGTTGCACTAAATATATCTAGCGCAGAGAAGGGTATAACTAGGTCCTTGTGTAAAAAGTATAATGGCCCTTTTGTCATAAAAAAGTTAGTAACTCAGAATATATGTGATCTAAAATGTCCAATTACATCCAAAACACTTGGTAGGGTTCATGTGTCGCGTCTCAAACCGGCACATGTAAACAAAACTTAACCAGCGTAGATGTGGTATGAATGGCTGCTATCGTTGTAGTAGGCGGCGAAAGGAACAAAATGTAAGAGTGATTGGACCATGAGAGATTAAATGTGTATGAAAGTGTTGCATAATTGTGTTGTGTATATGGAAGCCGAAACACGATAGCACAGTTTTCTACGGTTGTAAGTATAAGAGCCTGAAAGTCTTATAACTGTAGTCCGGTGTGAATGATAATTGGAACTAGTGCAATTTTTAGAATGTCATTCGGTGTTTTAGATTCCTTATAGTATCTATGTTTATTTCTGACCGTCATAACTTCAAATCACAATTGACCTAGTGATATCCATTTTATTTTTGGGGAGAGTGACACAATTACAATTGTTGATCTTTGTTGACTCTAATGCTTTGATCAATGACTATGTCAAAAGCAAACGTTTGAACCATTGAGTAAAATCTACCAATTAGGATCCTCTAATCTGTGAGGTTGCGAGTGCAACACTAGATATAAACTCAGGAATGAACTATGGCGAACATCTGAAATGAGTGTTCTCAACTGTCACATTCTCTTTCAAAATTTTATACAAATACTTTCTTACGTATTGACCAGTTGGAGTTGGAAAACTGAGTATGAGTTTACTGCACAATTGTGTTTAGCATTTCGATAGTTTTTTCACTTCCCCTGAGATGAAGTTAACAACTGTAATAAAGAGTGACCAGGGTAAGTACCCATAGTATGAAATTGAATTTAAGAATATATTTCATTCCTTGATGGCAGTGGCAGCAATAAATATAATCAATGTTTGGTGCAAGTATAATTGTACTTTTGTAATCTTCCTAGCAAAATCAGAGATCAACTTAGATCGTATCAGGATTCTCCAAGTTCTTCGGCGGGCTCAGAATAGTACAGGGGGGCCTAGAATTTCCTCGAAAAAACTGCGTGAAAAAGCCCGATCAGCGGCTTTCTACGCTTATATGCATCGACTGGCCAGGCCATCGGTATCACATCGAGTCTCAGTGTCGAATACATCAAAACCAAAGGGTCTGTCGGAATTTATAGTCGCTGATCAAAAATCTCGGGAAAGTGTCCATACTGACACAGGGATCATTGCATCTACCACTGTCCCTGAAGACATAAAAACAGTCTCGTCTCAAGTAACCGTTGGGGCAGTGAAAAAAGGATACGATGTATGCTCGTTGATTCCTACTGTCGAAGCTCAAAACACCCAGTCGGGACCATAGACGATCATCTGTTTAGTAGCTTAGGAGCCCTAGTTTTATGTTATTCCAGTTTTCGTGCTGCTATTGCTAACTAGACTTATAATGACTTCGTCTCTTTTTAGGGGAGAATTATGTAAAGGATTTTATCATTTACTAGTTGCTATGGTTATGGGCTTGGTAGTGATGGCTGTTACTACTACCCAAGCGGAGTAGCTACACCAGAGCTAGTCATTTAATATGATTGGCTTAGTCTGGTGTGTATTTAGATTTAATTTATAATTTAAGGATTTGGATGTCGGGACGAAAGAAAACCGGCAGATTCTTTCTGACCTCTGAGATTCTCAGACGTATGAGTGAATCGCGGCCTCTGAGATTCTCAGTAGTCGTTTTCCATTTAAAGGTTACTAACCGTTTCTGACTGTTTACAGGTCTAGTTTGCTTTAGCAGTGTGCTTTAGCTTATTCTTCTCAATTATTCAATTCAAGCTTTGTGGTGCACTTAGCCCTCTATTCTAATTGTTGTAATTATAAGATTACTATTGAGTTTCATATTGTTCTTGTTTACGAGGAAATAAACCTTCTTGTTCAACTGTATATTTATAGGGAATTGTATTGAGCCATAATAATATTCCTTATAGTGGTTGTAAGTATGTATCTTCCGTATGCTACACGACCCTACCCTCTTGAATCTACTGATAATATAAAGAGACGTTCACAAATTCCCCTTGATTTTGCAATTCTCCGAAGATGAGGTCTTTTATAAATGTACAGGAACCTCATGGGTTTCTCCATACTAGAGTGTCTACACTTCCCTCGGGTTTTACAAAATACTTCCACAGCACTCTACAACATGGTATATATTGTAAACGAATCAGGCTCTAGTGGAAAATTGTTCCGCATTAAAATAATTACTTCATTGATGCTCTCCCTCCTGCAATTCCTCAATAGTCAAGAGCTCTTTCTCTATTTCAATTCCAACAGCAATTATTAACCTTTTTTGAGGAGCATTTATGAAACCAGGGAGAGATTTAATTACGAGTCGAAATATTCCTCCGGCTCTTCAGGGTTATTATGAGGTCAGAGTGTACGGAAGGAATTTGACTCGGAGTAAAATTCTGTCCTGTAATTATCTATTTTTAATTTGAATTCCCTTCAAGGAGTACCTCCGATTTTTTCCTATTGTGTTTGAAGATTTTTTCCTATCGTATTTACAATTTTTTTCTCATCGTATTTACAGATTTTTTCCCATCATATTTAAAGACTGTTTCACATTGTATTTAAATGTAATTAATTACTTTACAAAATTTATAGGACCTGTTAAATATACATAGTGCTATATGACTTTATGTAATTATATGTACTGTAAGTGTGGATGTGTGTCAAGTAAGGAAAGATTGCTATCATTGTATGCTCTGTGGGTTCCTGCTTTCATGTAATATGTCTCGGCAGAATATGAGGAAAAATATGTAAGAAATTCTAAACTCTGCTCGTGGCTTGTTTCCCGAGAGCAGTGCAAAAACTGTAGGTGTTATTTCTATGGTGTTATTTTTGGGTACGTATAATTATACATATCTACATGATACTTGGAGTATCCATTTGTGTACGTGTATTTTTTTGAAGGGACCCAAGTGAGTAAATTCACACATAATTTTTGTGAATTCTAAATGCGGAACAGTAGTTCCAGAAGAGGATGAGTCTTGTACAGGAACTAATAATCCTATTAAAATTGCCCTTAGGTTCAGACTAATTTCATGAAGTGCCATTCAAAGTCAGAGTTGCTAATTAGTTAAATTAATTAGTAGGCATTGCTGCTTGAGTTTATTCCCAAGTTCGATACTTCTCCCGCTATAGGATGTCCCTCCCGTGTCCAACCCGGGGCACGTGCATATGCCTAATGTGCTTTACGTACCTCGGAAGGAGTAAAAACTAAGCTCTGGGGAAGGCAGGGATGAGGATGTTCAAAGATGGTCTCTCAACTATTACGGAGACTTTCCAAGTAGCTCCGGCATGAGGATAGTTTCAAATAAAGCTGGATTTTTTGGGTGATAGTGGCTTGTTGTGTAAAGTGGATGTGTTATGTGGTGTTAGTTTTGTGTGTAGCGCTTGTAGTGTTGTGAGTAAACCTGGCGGAGCTACCAGGACGCACACGCACCTACGCCGTTATAATGAAGATCTGTATCTGTACATAGGGAAATAAACAGGGGCCTCGGAAGTAACCCAAAGGTGATTGGAATAACATTGGGAACCAAACCAAAACCCTTTATTATTCCAAAGCCCATGGATGTCCAGGGTTTCACAAACCCTTCTCTCCCCCTCCCCTATATCAGATACATATGTTACAAAATATTCAATTCCCCCATTGCATTGTAAATGGCTTTCCAAATTCAAAAACAATATTTCATTGACTTAGCTCAATATTTCCGGTTTCACGACGGATCGAAAACGTAATCCCAAATTCAAAAATACTTTCATGCATTTCTTACCTTGCGTCACATTTCTGGCTCGTACGCCCGCAATTTTTGAATTTATCTAATAAAATAAAGCGATAAAAAATCCTGCTTGAAATTTGCTAAAAGACCGTATTTTGATTTGTTCCTATAACAGTCAGATCCTGCGTGATAAATGAATGACCGGAAAGATTGCCCTAAATCGATCAAATAAATTTTGTTAAAAATCTGAAAAGGAATTTAAGGTAAAAATGAGGAAAGTGAATAATTTGTGTCACAGTGCCCCTACATGGGTTTTAGGATGGGGAGGAATAGGTTTTACCGTCCCCTGTGAGCTTACACACTACCGAATTCCTTATGTTTGATGAAAATAGTTTAAGGGAAGATTCCCCTACATACAAAAGGTTGGGATAAACCAAGATTGTTTATTTTGGTGAGGTAGAAAATAAGTAAGTGGCTCTCTTTCTCATATGTTCCTTTGAGTGGGGAATTTCTAAGTAAGTTTCTTTCCCTGGATTTCATTCCTTGGGAAGAAATGAAGAGCATCCACAGGAAGGGGATAGAGCGAGAGTGGAAGAAATTGCTGTGGGCTTCCAGGATTTCAACAAGTCTTCATCGAGGAAGTGTGGGATTGAGAACTATATACCCAGCAGTGCCTCTGGAGGCTTAAGACACACTGTAATTTCCACATAACCACACTCCACTCGGGTTATATGTATCTATCTAAACCTTGCCCTAAAACTGAGAGGATTGCAACTGACCAAGTTGGAGCAGTTAACAGGAGATGATCTCAACCGAGAAATAGCTTTCAGGAGCTAAAATCAAACAAAGTAACGGACAAAAACTGCCCTCTGTATTTATGTCTGTATTTTTCCAGCAATACTAACACATTCTACTCCAGTATTGTCCAAATAGCAACAGGGACAGACGTCACATAAACGCTTACAAACACCCTGTGACACTGTGAATGAGGAACTCCGTGGGTGAAAGGGCTTGAGATAGGAAAAAAAAAGAGTAAATTAGAAAATCTGTGCAGGTTCCCTCAGCCCGCACATACTACATGAGTCATTCACTACTTCCCTGACAATCTTGAGATTCCTCAGAGTGGGGAAAGTGCTTGATTTTAAGTGAGCATTTCCTTTCCTTCCAGTTCCTGGACAGTCCGTGAGTATTTGCTCAGGTATAGATGTAGATATAGTCTATTTGGACAGGAGATGAGAAGAAGGGTGGTTGGGATCTCCTATTTAGGAAACAATAGGAACAACTTCCGCCAGCTTAATTGTACAGCTCATTTCAACTCCCTAATAGTTATTCCTTGACTTTATGTGCATGTGTGCACCTGACGTGAAATTTCTAATAGGTTTGATTAACGCCGAAAGTCTTTTTTTTTCCGGACCTTTCTCAGCAAAACTCCTTCCCATGTAGTAGTACGACTCGCTTTGACCAAAGTTACAGGAAAAGTTTATACCCCTTCATCACGCTTGTATGCTGGAGGACACTAGATCCATGGAAGTTCAGGGAAGGTTTCATACCAGCATTTCTAGCTTCAGGTCCCTCATTCCTCAACATACACGTAATACTTGTTGTAATTTCAAATGCCTCCATTTCCTCTTCCCTTTCCTATTGTGCGTTTCTTGACACAACTAATTGGGGTCAGTGTAGTTTTCCATAATGAAGGCTCCTAGTACAGCTACGGGCAGCTCCCAATACAAATCACATTTGAGTCTTGACCATTGGAGTCAAGTGCGTGCCCGTCGTTACCTTCTTAACGAATGATGTCACACTTCAGAGCAATGATCTGAGTGAAAGTTTAATTTACATGCACCGTAGCTGCTAACACCTCCACAGGTCTCAAGTAACTTCAAACCAGTCAAAATTACATAAAAACCTCAGAAGTGAAAGCTGAGACTTTCACTAAACCACTGGTGATATTTTACCACTGGGAAATTCTTGACCAAATAAATATGTAAAATCATCCTGAACCAATCACTAGTATAAGCAAGCACTTGTAAGTATGTACGGAAATATCTGATCCAAAATTACAACTGTGGAATAATATAGTGAAAAATTTTCTTGGAAAAAATACTAAGGGTGAAAGTCCCGTGAAAGCTAAATTCTTGAAGCTACTAATCGTTTACTATAATACTTACGTTGAAATGGCATGGTAGGAATGGTAGGATTAGGTCTTGGGGATTCTGGAACTAATTGCACTGGTGCAATGTATTTTTGAGTTGGGGAAGTTGAGTTGAAAAAGTAAATAAGTTAACTATTTGCTATATTTAAGACAATGCCTGTCGGGCTAAGCTTCAAACTTTATGTTCAGTTTGCAGTAGGAAACTTTCAACCGAAAGGAAAAAGTTTCGGGAGTCTTGGGGAGTCTGAACTTTCTCCTTGTACATAGAAATGTGCGGAGTGTATTATTAACTACATGGGAGAAAGGGGTTGGGGTGGTCCCAACATATATAGAGATTGTGAAGCTATGTATGTATGTATAATTTTTTTTTAGCGGTGGTATGGAATGGAAACCACCTCTTTCACTTATCAGTGAAGGGAAAATTCCATCCGCACGCCCGTCCTGGCTTCTGTTTCGCCTGGATAGAGGAAAATCTGAAAAATGAAATTTTTTCAAGATGGAATACATACATACGTAATTACATACATACATACATACAGTGTATAGGGAATATAGGGATGGAAGTTGGGAAAGGATTACATGATCCTACGGGCTGTGTGGGTCGGATTTTTGCATCAACAGCGACGCCGAGGAATAAGTTTTGTATTTTTTTTCCTTCTTCCCTTCAATTCCCTCCTCCGTATACTTTCCTTAAATTTCCCGAGGTCCGTCTCAATAAGTTGTTGAATTGTGGAGGATCATAAAGTATAATTATTACAATTTGTTTTATCGGGAGTGGAGTCACATATTTTGTTACACTGGGGAGGCTCCTGTGCAGGAGTTCCGGAGCACAACTCTTTCCGAATGGGCCATGACTGTAGCTCCTCCAGATGCTTCATATCAAACAGTGTTTGTTGTTGAATGCTTAAAATTAAGGGGAAGGGAAAGTTTTTGCGATTGGTGCAATTACTTCTGAGTATGCTTCTTGTCTATAAAATCCAAATTATTTTGTATATCAACATATACATAGATACATACATTACATACATAGTTACGCTTCTATGTATAAAACACAACTCATAAAACTTACGTTGATTTATTCAGTAAATAAAATAATTTCAACTGTATCTGTATTTCCATCATAATTATTTCCCAAGTATCTTTTCCCCATGTTATTTTCGGACGGAAATTAATGTTCCATGGTAACAACTTGTTCAACTTTCAGGAGGACTTTTTCCACTAGTACCCGTTTCTGTATACCTATGTATGTGGGATCAATATTGTCGAACAAGATGTAGTTGATTAGGAGGGAAAGTACACACAATTTATATTGTTTACAACAACTTGTTTGGCCCCAGCTCCAGTGCATCAGCAGCAGGGTAGACATTTCCCACCAGATACTACCGATCTTTTGGAAACTCAAAATGTTCCGAAAATGAACAAAGTTTTGATGATAGAGTGAAAATTGTAGGAACTTCTATCATCGGCCAGGAAAATACTACGGAGGCAATAATCATAACTAATAAAACCTCCGTCGCAATTGCACTGTATCAAAGCTCAAATGAACTGTCCAACTCGAAATTGCAAGTCCTGTGTGGTAGTAACAGCTGCAGTGAAAAATAGCTCCTTCAATAAACCATCCAACAAGCCTTGATCCCTCATGCTCCTGTGGTCAATCGCACAATAGTTGAGGTTTCCCTACTGGTCCAAGGTACACACATAATTGCACATACCCACACATACTGTACAGACATATGTAGATAGACACATACATATAGCAATTTCAGTGTAATTGCAAAAAATTCATATATATCTCTGCCATTTCTTTGAAAGGATTTGCAAAGCCTTTCTGAGCCCGAGCACGCTTAGTATGTACGTACAGTTGTGATGATACGTAGGGAAAGTTGAGGATTTATGTACTCCTCTCTGTTATTTCAGTTTTATTTAAACCTACGAATCAAAGTAAAATGAATAGAATTTTTTTCTCAGGTTGGGGAGGGGGTGGGGGATTCTCAGAATTCTCAGTTGGAAACCAGCGTGCAGATTTTCACTCTGATTATACTTCAATCCATTTGGAATGAAATGCGTCCGTAAATCAAATTACTGTTTTTACTTTCTATTGTAAATTGTTATATTACAGTACATAGGTAGATATACATACATAGATACATACGTATCGACATGCCCCAGTAAGAGTAACGTATTTGAATAGTTATTATCCCGTTAGTGAGTTCTATTTTTATCACATGTGTAGATATTACATTCCCATATGACCGAAGGATTTACAGGAGATTTCTCTACAAATGTACATACATAGATTTGAAGGATGGAAATCTTGGGGAAAGTTCTTTGATTTGTTCCTTTTATGCACGCATCATTAGTTTGTGTATTGATTATTCCTGCACCGGACTTTGGTTTATTAGTATACAGGAGGCTCGTTTACAGGCTCGTTACTCTCCTTGGGGTCTCAGGGATTTTAATGATGGGAAGGGAATGTTGTCGGCACATGATTTTGAGGATTTTGTCAGAGGGAATGTATACAGCTTGAAATTGTAATTGAATGGAGGATAGCTATGAAATCTAATTTTCTTTCCAGAAATTCCCAACCTCTGATGAGTCCCTGTATGGTTGGGAGTTCGTCCATCAACTTTAGATAGGATGCAGTAATCAAAGAGATAAAACCTTATGCATGGGTTGACTCGAGAGCAAAATTTGATCCGGTGATTGATGCAATGTATATATTCAAAGTATCGGAGTTGGATGTGTGGAAAGAAATGGCGTAAAGCTACGAATTGGATAAATGAGGCTCCCTTTTGGTAATTCCGCTGAAAAAAAAAAAACAAAAGGGGATATAGGAAAAATACGACAGCGTGTAATTTATTTACAAGCTCTATCTCTCTATCTGTAATACACAGTATCTGTAGATATAGGTACTCCATTGTATAGGATTTCCCTGTAGGATGAAAATACAACATGGACGAGAATACAATAAGGCTTGTTGTAAATAAACATCTGTGGCAAAGCACTTGGTTTCCTTGTGTGTGTGTGTGTGTGTGTGTGTGTGTGTGAGTGTGCATAAAAGTGAAAAACAAAGGCTACAGCCTATTCTATTTTAATATTGGTCGTCGGAGTGTGTGAAATAATATGGTTGGTGCTAGGTAAATGCTGTGAGGGGAGCTTGTTGGATGATGTTTATCTGGAGATTTTCATTTTGGCACACACGGGGATAAAATTCTCTTCAAGTGGAGTGACGGTGAATGTAGGATTTTTTTTTTTACACAGCACGGATTTTAATATGCTTTACTTCTTATGTCTCCTCCTTCTCTTCGAGCCTCCGTATATTTTATGAGGGTTTGGGTATGTGCAAAGAGCTACATGTATTATTTATGCTTGTTGACTACTACATGGGGCAATGAGCAATACTCAACTGCTGCTCCCTCCATCTCCGTCTCTTGCTAATATCATGGAAATTAACCACGGGCTTCAAAACATCCAACTAACTCCCGGAGCAGTTTCTCCCTCCTATCCCCAAAATAACCATAGGGTTTTCTCCTGTATGAATGCATATACATCTCCATAAATCCATACATTTGACTCCCTCCCGCGTCCACGGACTATACACACATAACTGCCTCCACACACACACACACACACACGCACACACCCGGAGTAATGCATCTGTGGGATAAATATCTGCCGGAATCTGAACTTCCTCCTGGAATTTTATTCGAAGCTTCAAATCCCACTAGTGCCTCTATTCTCCTCCGTCCTTCAATGTCTTGCATCCCCGTCCTTGTAAACTACTGGTCCAATTTATAATAATCATGTACCATTATCTATACAGTATCTCCCGAGCATGGGGATAAATATGTGGGGGGAACAACAAATCCCACTTTGATATTTATCAAGGACAGTTAACACCCACACACATAGGGCCCTCTATAGATCGGCTCTATGGGGAGAGTCCTCAATGACAACCATTCACACATGCCCAGGTTTGGGTCACCGGAGCAATTTCCCCCATTTCTTTATATCATTTTCCAGGGAACTTCTCACTTTGATTTTGAATCATTTCATGGGAAATGAATCCGAGAGAGAGAGAGAGAGAGAGAGAGAGAGAGAGAGAGAGAGCTTCAGGCTCAGCTTTGTACTTCTCCCCATCTCTAGGATGAGTTTCCCTTCCCCTCATGATTAGATTTTTCCAATTCCTTTTTATTCACATTTATTCTCCCTTAGATTATCATCAGAGGCTTACTTTATGCGACGGTTCGTTAGAAAGTAATTCTTTTTTACTGGCTCCTCATAAAATTCACACGACAATTTCCACTGGCTCTCCAGAGCAACCTATCGATCATCATAGGCTTCTAGTATGTATCACTCTAACTATGTCTCTCTCTCTCTCTCTCTCCCTCTCACTCGGATGTCATGTAATAACATCATGAATTTATGGGGGAATTTGAGGCATGTTCCTATTGAAGACACTTCAAGCGTGTCAATATTTCCTTCTGCTACACTTATTTTATTTGTAATTAAACTTGATGAATACCTACAACCACTACTTCTTTGGCAATGACATGCACTACTGCTCCCGGGATTCCCCTGGTCTGACTTTAAAGTACAGATACATATGTACATAGCTATAGATAGATACAGTAGACACGGCCTATGATGAGGGTTCGGAATGAAGAAATATGTCGGGGAAAGTGGGGCAAAGCCGTAAAAGTTGCGAGTGTGAGAGGGAGGAAATGCAGTTTAATCAATAAATGTTGTTGATTGTGTGTCTAGTAGTGGAAGAAGAGCGGATTGACCAGGAGAAGGAGCTGAGGAGGACGACTTCAGAATTGGGGAAAAGCACAAGTTGTGGCAGGAGTTGGTTCCAAAACGTATAATTTACGGGCTTCCAGGGTGAGCTTCTAGAGTTGGCGATTTGTTCCCAGAGCACATCCCGGTTTTTGTACTTGTGCCGGCATCCCCGAGATTCCCAGGAATTTTTTCTCCTCCACAGTGAGACACGTTACTTTGAGAGTCGAACTCTAGAACTACTAGTGTCGTACCTAACGGACGTATGTACATCTCCTCCTGGTACAGGGAAAAGAATTGAAGACCCCAGTCAAGTCTCATTATGAGCGGGTATGAAAAATCCCAGTACTTTTGCGGGGGAAGGGTCGGTCCGTTTGATAAGCATAGGATAATCTGAGGTACGCACATGAAATGTGTAAAAAGCATAAAATCCAATTTCCCTGTCCGGCCCGAGAACCTTTCAGCACTGGCTCGTATCTACCTTTGGCCCCAGTAAATTACCCCCAACTTAAATATATAACATATATATATATACCCTTCCTTAAAATAATTATATATAATAAAAAACATTTGAGTATACCTACATATATCTAAAACTGTGTATAAAAAAACTGTGTATAAAACTGTGTGATGGTTTACGCCAGTAGTGCGTTCAAGGTTTTTAATCCCTACAGAATCCAATGGGTCATAGTGTGTATCTAAGTTCTTCTGAACATGACCTACATACATAATTATGTAATATAGGTTATATCTATCTACTGAATGTGCAATATATATATTTTGAGAGATGCATTTATTGTAATCGGGTTGAGAGAGTGATGGACGGAAGTTTCTTGGAGGAAGTCTCTTGAAGGGGAAAAAAACTACAAAACCCCGGAACGTCCAGAGATAATAAATCCCTGAAATCCTCTACTACTAATAATAACCCAAGCATTCTTTATATGGACCATGGTCCTGAGTCTCTTCCCCATCTCTCTCAGCATGTCTTCAGCACAAATTTTAACTCACTGGGTCTAAAGTACCTCTTCTGGACTGATGTGTGTCTAGTGAATTCCCCGTAAGTTTTCTCCTGTGCGTACTATTCGGACTGTTACGGAACAGTGCCAGGGACATAAAGCTCCGTGTGTGTCGGCGTAAAAGGATTTTTATAATAATACCTTCCAGCAGAGGACTCACAACCATGGACTGCTCCCCTCCACTACCCACACCTACATTTATAATAGTTGATGTCCAATTGTACCCACTTATAGACCTACTAGCTATCTATAGATAGATATACATACATAGATGTAGCTACTCCTAGGGATTACGTCCTCCCATCTTCTCAAAGCAAGGAGAATTTAATGGCTCTGTATCCCCCCAACTTACATACAGAGGCTCATCTCATACATACAATTACCTTCCGAAGCACTTCACGTGACCCACAAACATTTCTGCTCCCCACATTGTCCATAATGAGCAGTGGACTCCCCCAGTGTGAAGTAAAGAGACAGGGATGAAATTGACATCATTTTCCTTTTCAAGATTTCAACAATCTCTCGAAAAACCTCCTGGTCCTGGACTCTGACCATCTATAGATACAGAACTTCGTATCTTGTATGTGCGCGCCCATGGGTAAGTCTTGTGTGTAACAATATAATACAAATCCTGAGAAAGTAGGATTTGTGGGTGGACCCCAATCGAATAACAAGTGCTGCCCATGTGGATACTCCAAAGGCCAGATAGACATATACCATGAACTATGAACCCATCTCCAGTGTCTCCAGCTCCCCTGTTTACAATGTTGCAGAACTCTAACATTCTATAGCTGTTCGGACTTTCCTTTAAATGTAACTTTCAAGATACCTGTCACTCATCATAAGTGTAAAATTATAAATGACTATACATTTACCCGTAAGGAGGATATATGTAAATTGTAAATTAACTTGGAACGATTATCTACAACAAGTATCCATAGTAATTACATTACAATAAGGAACTATTACTAGTAGAGAATCCCTGTACTCTATATGGTATCAAGTACGAAGTACATAATTATCTATATACAACTGTAACAATCATAATGTAATATTTTATTTTTCAAAACCTTCGTCCTAAGAATTACAATTTAAAATAATGTAAGTACTACATGCGTAAGATAAATAGGACTATATTTGTACGTGCTATCTGTAAGTCTATCATACTGAATGTAAAGAATTAAAATCTTTTCCTTGTCAACTTGTGATTGTCAATTGTAAGCTGGAGCTACATAAATTATGAGCTACATAAAATGTATCTACAGCCAAAATTGTATGTGAATTTTTATTCCCCTTCCCCTGATTTCCGTGAGGAGTCTCCCTTGCCCCATGCCAGTGATTAAATGTAAATATCCCAGCATTTTTAACAGCTGCTGTCGTTCTCCCTCCCGGATTTACAACTCTACAGTTAAAATCCAGACGACAGGGAAAGGGACCTCGGAGGAGTCTCTACTACAACAAAATGCGAGTGTTGATTTGAATATAAATGAAAGCATTTCATCCCAATGACTCACAGTTAGTTGTTAAAATTAGCCATTTTATTATTTGACTGTAATAAACCATAAAACTGGATTTTCCCTCGTTAAACCTTTGGCTTGCTGTGAGTGTGCGAGTTTGTCGGAGCAGACGAACATGTTCTTTTCCCTGGATCAAGCATATGTTTTACATTTACATGGGGCCGTTACATGCTACCAGCCTCTCCCTCCAACCCCCCCCCTCCCCTGAAATATATGCCAGTAGATGTAGGTATAAATATTTGCATTTTAAACGCCCTGCTCAAGGTTTTTTTTCCCAATGAGCCTCAACTTTCCGTAGATTGACCTGGATTCAGGGAATGTAATTTGCATGGATATAGGTGTACATAGGCTCGGCTCAAGTTTCATGTTTGGAATTGCAATTCTGTCCTAAACGAATGGTTGGTTGGATGGGATGCCATATGTGCACGATGTACTGGGGTGTGAGTTTCGGGGGAAAAGGAGAAACTCGGAAGAGCATTGGCGTGAGCAGCAGGAGTGAAGGATGAATCGAGGAATTTAATGGGAACGTCCAAGGTCCAGGATACTTATGGCCTGGTGTAGACCCAAGGCTTTGTGGATTACCACGGGCCAACTACAGCTAGTCTGCATAAGTGTAAAATGTGTGGGAAAAAAAAAACCTGGGACTGTACATACATAAGTGAGATGAGAGGTGAGGGAGGTTCGGTCTTTTTTTTTTTGTGAGTAGGAACTTTTCCTTGGGTGAAAGTATGAAAAGTTGGAGATATACAGGGAAAGGAGGAGAAATGAGAGAGAGTGTGTGTGTGTGTGTGGATGGGGTGGGCCGAGTCGCATGTGCTTTTATTGTTAGTGGGGCATAAGAATCAGAAGACGATAGAATAACCTACCCATCCTGAACAATCTTCACCGATCAATTTATCTCTCTTTGGAAACTTCATTCTTTATTCTGAGGCTGCATTCAGGGAGTTACACTTGGGCATTGTGTGTTTATATTATATTTGATATGGTAAATGCAATGCCCGCGCTTCCTCTACTCTCTCCTCGGTAAACTCACACAATTCCAATTCTACAGCAGCAACTAAAACTCTTTCTCTCTCTCTCTCACTTTCTCCCGGAGTTGTTCTCCTGTCTGATTGTGAGTCTGACAAGCGGTACATACACAGGGATTTCCATGGTGGGTGTGCTCTCTCTCTCTCTCTCTCTCTCATACCCTCACTGTAGATACACAATGCATCATTCCGGGCATCTTTGACTGAATTGAGTAAAAATTCTAAAGAATTGCACTTTTATCATTTTTAGCTACCTACACAATTTTTTTTTCCCAGGCCATGAGGAATCTATAGACGTATGACAGGGGAACCATGACACTGGTGAGGACTGACTGGAAAATAAATAGATAAAAACTTTTATGTACACCCCCCCCACTCTCCTCCCGCCTCCCAAAAAAAAGGTGAATGTTAGAGTACATTTAGGAGTTTCATAGTTTGACTGTATGGTTCAGGGCAGGGAAGTCCGTCCACCGGGAGACGCTTTCCTACTTTTCCATCAGGGCTTCCCATGACCTAAAAAATATTTTCTTGCTGGAAGGTAAACATAGTTTTGGATTTGGTATAAATAACTATTTGGTGTAATAGCATGCCCTTCCTATAAATCAAATGCGGAGCAGGGCTTCCTATGTGGAAATCAGAATGATTCCGTATTTATACATATTTGTTTATAAATAAAAAAATTTTCAACTTGGTACAATTTCCCCGTTTGAAAGTGTAACTGTACGTACCGTGGTTCGCAGCTTTCCCTCCTCCAGCAGGGCTCCTCTATTCTTTGAAATAAAGTGTAGGAAGTTTAAAGGAATAGAGGTTATAGGGGGGAAAAAAATAAAAGGATGGAATTTCCCAACCTCTATTCTCGAATGACTGGTGGAGTGAATGTGAGATTTTTGTATCAAGTTGTGTCAGGATGTCAAGCTGTCTTTTTCAAGAGTAGCTTTTGCTTTTACTCCTTGAGAGTTCCCCTTAGAGAGGAATTTCAAATTTTCTTGAATTCAATGAAACAGACCTTTATTTGTTTAAGATTTGCTAGTTCCAGTAAAATGTTTGATTTTGTCAGGGTTTGTACACAAAACTTCTCAACTCTTACGAGATGAGTGTACAAGGGCTTGTACATATCTGTAGATATTCCTGAGGATGTTCCTTGGGAAGAGAGAGCGAGGGAGAAAGAGAGAGATGAGAGTAAGGGAAGATTGACATTAAAATTAATGGGAATTTCCCATGTTTATTTCCGAGGGTTTAGACTGGAATAAGAATTTTGGTAATTTTTATAGATGCTCATATATGTATAGGCTTGTGTACTTTGATCGGGTCTATTTTATAAGGTAAGACCAGACAAGACACACATTATATTCAAGGGGGGAAAATATTGGTTGTTACTTCCATTCATGGGACTTGTTCCAGAGGAATGTCTCATTCCTTGAGGAATTCCTGGATTGGTTACAGAGCCCAAGTGCGGAGAGCCGTCCATAGTTTTCCAGTGACTTGTGCGAAAAAATATTTCAATTTATTCCAGGCTCGTCCTTAACTTTTATCATACATTTGACAGTTTGATAGGCTGAAGAAAGCATTAAATCAGAGGGAAGAACCTCTCAATTCGAATTTTTGCTCCTGATCAAACAAGAAGAATGGGAATTTGCATATAAATAGAAATGGAGTTAACTGCTCTTCCTGGACTTCTCCTTATTGTTACTTGTACGGCACGGAGGAGTAAGTGAGTGGATCCGAGATCCTGGCGGATCGAGTGGGTAACAGCTTTTTCGGCACAAAATGCAAGATGAGACCAAGATCCAAGGAGGTTGTCCTTCTCTTTGCAATTTTTTTTTCGCAGATAAATATGCATTGTACCATCTAAAAATATGTAAATTTGCCGAAATTCAGGCTTCCTCGAGGTAACCCATAATAATAGGGTCTACTCTGTGGGGTTTTTTCCCTTCTGCAAAAAAAAAAAAGATAACACTTGTGGTCCACACTTCCGTGAACAAAATCGCTTTGTGATGCATGTTCACATGCTTGACTTTCTCTGACAGCAGGTTTAGTTATGGGCTGGGACCCATTTGTATGTGTATGTGTGTGTGTGTGTGTCTGTAGGTTTTTTCCCTTCCTGAAGGTACGGTACATATTTATGTTCATACATGTAACAACACATTTTTCTCTACAAACACACACACACATAGATACACACACGCATGTATGTATATTGAAGATTTTTACGGGAGCTGTGAGCAGAAAGGCTTCAGAGAATAGTTGAGAGGAGAGGCTAGACCAACTGAAACCATAGGGAAGATGGAAGAGGAATTGAGTTTTGAATTCAACTCATGTCAAAGAAATGAATGTAGGATTCACACTGCGAATCAAGAAAGGTAAATCAATCCGTATTTATTTCATGCCCATCTGCATTTCTATTTCACAATTTCATGAGGACAGGCAGCCTCGGCGGTTCCAGTAACAGAGTCCTTCAAGTATCCAATACTTTTTTGAATTTCCCTGTACCTTCCGGAAATTCCATGAAATGTCAACATGAGGACAAATTTCTAAGTCCCAGTAAGCCCAAAAGAAGCTATATTGAAAAACCAACCCAGGGATGTATGCATATGAGAAGCCGGGTCTGATAGTCAATTCTCCAGTGAATTAAAGGATATCACATTTGTAAACAGACGTGAGTTTCCAGCGGATGTATGTATCTTCCTCTCTGATCATACATACATATATCGTCTCCCATGAAAATTGTAAATTGAAATTCAGCACTCCTAGTAATAATGTCAATATCAAGGGATTGTTTCTCTGAAAGCAATAAGAGTCGAAAGTGAAGGATTTGACGTTAGTTACCTTCCGGTTTCTTTATTCCTTCCCAACAATCCATATATTTCTTGAGCAGATCCCTGTCCCACTCATGCTCATATCTTATCTGGATTTAGCTACTGCCCTACTGTACCAGTCTCTTTTACTTTCTCCTACCAGAAGATGTGCTATACATCCCAGCTGTATGTAGGTACATGACCAAATCTAAGGATATATAATCCAAGCATCTCAAAACCAAATGGGCTGCTCCTTATATCTGTTGTCTTTACTCAAAAGGCGTGTTTTTTCCCCAGCCCACGGGTTTTTATCCCTGTCGTTCTCCGATCACTTCATTCTACAATATCAAGTCTCTTGTTTACACGCACGCCGAGAGGACGTGAGTGCGTACATGGATTCCGGGCTGCTAGTGAGGTTTGTTTCTCTACATTTCCCTCCCATCACCTCATTGTCTCTCTGACAAGGGCCCTTCATGTCATTTCTGAACGTCATGCGTGACATGAAAGTCACGTCCGGGATGTAAAATGTACACTGGGTCCCGATTAGAGTCACATGAATTGGCATGCAAAAGGGGAGCGGAGTGGGTGGTGGGATTTGTGTGAGGAGAGAGAGAGAGAGGTTTGGAATTTTTTAAAAACTTGTGAGGAGTTTCACACAAGTTGTCTCCTCTCCCAGTCCTATGACTATAGACACTGTAGGTAATTATCTACATACGGAGAAAGTAATTGGGATTGCTCGAACTCAGCATTTAAAACGTTCCCTGGCTTTAGATGAGTCCCTTTTTCCTTTGGGAAGACTCCTATTTGCAAACTTTATTTTTGTAGAGTGGCTGCACAAAAGCTAAGGCCACAATTGCTTTGTAATGTTGCGATTTTCATGGAAGGACTATACTCTCATGCTTATTTCCATGGGCTCGGTGTTGTAGGTAGTTAGATGGTGACAATTATATGGAATAAATTAGCTTGTGATAGCTTTGGAAGTTATTTTTGGAGAGAGGTGAAATTTGAAAGTAGGGAGTTTTTGAACCCTCTCGTTGATTTGGAAAAGTTTGGAGGAAATCAAAGGTCTATCTATGCAATAATGGGGACATGAGGTGAATGTTCATTTCTATTCATTACGATCATTACCTAGTAATGAGCACATTCCCATTCAGTGTTGGTTAACTGGCTGGAGCGGGCTTCCGGGAAATTCTGTTCCGATTGTCAATACAAGACGTGTTCCCTCGCCCAAAGAATAAATATACGGAATGACAATAGGAGCCGAGCCGTGTGTGTGTGTGTGTGAGAGAGAAAGTTGGGGGTGTTGCAATCTCATTGTTGAGCACACTCTTTCTTGAATTTTACATTAGTTGTATACATCAGCATGCATTACATACCCTAAGTCCGGGGGATATACATACGTTCATTTGAATGGGGTTTAAGCGGGGAAGTCAACCGAGCTCTAATGCATACTTGGTGTAATGTGTGTGACAGAGAGATGGAGAAAAAGACCATTTCCCGGACTTGTACGGACGGTTTTGGAGGAGAGCAAGCTAATTTGTAAGTCGCAACGTGAGCTCATCACCTCATTGAGCAAAAGTGAATTCAACCGATCGGATTGTCGGCAATCTTCTACAGGGGCAATTTAAAACCATTCCGTCCGATCCATCTTCTTTCGCTTCGTGATCTTCTCTCTCTCTCTCTCTCTCTCTCTCTCTCTCTCTCTCTTCCCCCAAAAGTCAATGTATATATTGACGTTTCCTTGTAACTTCCAAATGTGTGGTGAGTGTAGTCACTCAGGAGATAGCCCATATAGATGTATCTAGGCTCATGTCAATTTTATGTCTGTAGTTCACGCACACACACACTAAACGAGCCTGTTCCCTCTCCAAAATTCTCTTAACAAGTAACAACCGTGAGTGAGTCAAGGTTCATATAAAACTGGAAACACTGAGGACAAGATAACTTCCCTTTTGTCTCAAGCACATTTTTACGACTGAAGACAGGGCTGGATATAAAAGGTAGGGACAAAGGGGAACTTAAAATCGAGCAACATTTTTTTTTGTTGTAGTAAAAAAGTCCAAGAACTTTACGTGATCAGAAAATATTTTGTTAATAGGAGGACCCCTTTTTATTTCCCAGTTAGTCTCATCACCGTCAAATCCCCTTTATATTTTTAATGCAATTATTTTAACTTAGGAAGAAAATTCCCTGGGAAAACATTTAAACCTAAAATCGTAGTTGATCATCCTCCGCACTAATGATCACTGAGGAATTTGTGACTAGAATATCTGAGATGCTTCAAGATACACTACACTGAAAATCAATCCTCATATGTAGCTCACACATACCTATAGGTTTTAAATGAACAGGCTGAAATAATTAGGGAATGATTTAGTGGGATTTCCCGGAGCTTCATGACTGATGGGAAGCCTAACTGGATTTAAGACCTGGAAGGCATCCTAAGATCAGTTCTCTGTGATCCTTTAGGTTTCGGTATTGCACAAACGAAGAATATTAGTTCCTCCTGTCCGTCCTAATTTGTCTTGGATTTAAAACTCTGGATTCCCTGGAGTGTGAAATTGTTTCATGTGGATGACCTTGATAAATTTATTTTAAAATTTGGGATCTTGAGTAATTAATTATTTGACAGAACACTTCCTTTTGTGGACTAGGAGACATTCATTGTATGTGTCAAACTGTACTTGAAAATTCCTGTAAAGAAACAAATTAAATAGGTTCAAAATTAGTAAATTATTACAAATATTTACAATAAAGCCAAAGTATGAGAATTCTTTAATTAAAAATGTGTTGTTGTATGTACAAATAAAAATATTAAATAAATGCTGGATGTGTACAGATCTTCGTACAAAATTATACTTGAGTTTTATCTGCAGATGCCGCATAGGACCTTCTTATAGAAAATACATAGAGGATTCAGCCCGGGATTTAATTTCTGCTTTTCTAAAGAATCTGAAAGAGAATCTAGAGATCATGTCCTCTGTGGAACTTTCCCTGCTTTGTGAAAGTGAGTTCCTTCATATTGAAAGGAATGGCTCATAAGAACTGACAATGTCAACAGCATGCAAATCATGGGAGGGAGGTGAATACAATGTTTACATTAGAGCCGGAGCAAGTTATCTACCAAATTAAAGCCTTACATTGAGGCCACACTCACTCAATAATAATATGAATGAGTTTACCTGTAGGAGTAGTTATGGCAGGAGTAATTCAGCATTTTACATAATACCACTTTATATGTATACTTACATATGTTGTATGCACCATCACAGAAGAAATATTTTGCGGGAGGAATGAGGGCAATTTTCCTCTTTAAATTAAAAGGGGCCTGGAATAATATTCAATTCTCCAGCCAGATTCTAAATATGCAGAGGGAATTTAGTCTGTGTTGACCCGTCGCTGCTGACTCCTACCTTTCCCGACATTCTGCACGTAAGAGATAACTTGATGGTCCAGCCATGGTGTATGTTTTATTTGTGATATAATATTTTCCCACCAAGGAATGAGCTCCCCCTTGTTTAATTTAATAATTTCAACTCTCATAAATCGAAAATATGGCCGAGTTGGGCCACAAGAGACTGGGACTACACACGGTTATTTAATAATATTGTGAAAATTCCTCAAGTAATAAAATCATATTTAAGTGAATTTACTTCCAGAGTCAGCTTCCTCCATAAAACTTAGCCAACTTCCCCCCCCCCTCCTCCCCATCTCACTCTATCCCTGAGACCCTCTCACACACTACAACAAAACTCATATGTAGGGAGAGATTCGATGAGGGAGGAAAAGTAGGATCTCTGTTCCCTCTGACTGGGACACTCCCATGCATACGCCTCTGAAATAAAGCGATTACGACATTACTTTGACAGGGAATTTATGACGGACTTCTTTACTACTTACTTTGGTCGCATATGCAAAATATCATATTAGATACATATATACATACGGTCCATCATAAACTCCAGTTTCATCTCCGCTCCCCTTTTGCATGTGGAGTCTCAATAAAAAAAGACCGACTTCATCTAAAAAGCAACTTAGCTTGGGAATCTTCCATCATGCTCCACATCTTCCAACGGCAATGCTCTGTCAACGGAATGACTCCATGAAAATTCTCAAAACCGTTGGCAATATTTGCATCCAGCCTTTGCTGTTCAAAGGTTTTTTTTTTTGCACACATAAATAAATTTTATTGGCGAAATGGGTGAAATACTAAATCCAAAATGGTGGTTCAAGAATCTTGGGCAGGTCATAAGTTCATAAATTGCCTGGCTCTCAAATTTATATACTTGATGTAGATATCTACATATGGACTCAACTCACTGAAAGTTTACAAATGCTAGGCCAGAATTACATCATCTATAGATATGTACATACCTACGTGTGTCTATCTACGTATGTGGACCCGAAGGAAATTTTGGTAATGAAATTGCGTCCATAAAGTATCGTCAATTGTAGTAGTTTCATAGCTTCCTTTTAATAACATTTAATTCAAATTAAAAGCCGGAATAGGGAGGTGAGGAAACTGACTTCATTATACTTGCTACTATTTATTAGCATACTATTCAATAGCAGTCTCAGCCCCATGTAACATCTACAAATTGCCTCAAATATCTATTTCCCCGTGACCATAGTACAAACCAGTCCCTGGAACTTCCCCTGCCCTCGTAAACAACTAACAGGGAAATGTGCGAAAGCTGACAGTAACGAATGGACAATCTGAATATAAACTTAAAAGGTAATAATAGCAGAGCACTGTTGTTAATACAGAGTAGCAAGTATGTATGTATGTACGCCTCCACAAACGAGTGCATCAACAGCACTTGAATACCTGATCTGTGTAGGGCTGTATTTACCAATGTACTATTTAAAGTATTAGTATATAAATTATCTATAGACCAGGATTAATCCCAGCTTGTATATACATATACAGATAGATACCCAATGAGCTTCCCTCCTAATGTAATTTACAACTCTATGCTCTCAACAGCTCAAAGTACCCAAAACTATAGCACTCACATTGGCTTTCCGTAATAAGTCCAATTTCCATAATACGAAAACCCCCCTTCTCAATTTTCTACTCATCCAAATGAATCCTTAAGACATCCTACTTTCTTCAGGGCTCTTGTCTACGAGTTCCTTCACAATCCTTACTTTCAATATTTGATTTAAAATTGGGTAATTCCGTGATGCTGATGGGAGGGATAGAGTAAAGGGAAGATACAGTATGGGGCTGGAGGAAATAATAAAGTATGAAGTCTTATATGAGAAATCTGTATTGCTTTTGTTTTTCGATATAAATCCAATCAGAAAGCTCCGAAGCTTCGAATTGATTCGCTCGTGCTATAAGGCAGGGGGAAAAGGGTGGGAGTGGAGTCGGTGACTGCGTCTGTAAGTGTAGGAAGCGATCTGTGACTGGAACAGTCAATAAAATGTAGTAGTATTTCCAAATAGATCATATAACATGGGATGCCAAAGAGTAAACAAATGGTTTGGAGGCTTCATTTGATTTACTTGGAATCCAAGGGGATTTATGGACCATCGACGTCATTTGTTTTTCTGTCCCTGGTTTAGTTTTTCCACTTTCAACCACCACCACCTTCTTCAGGTAGCGTCTCTCATGCACAACAAAGCCCAGAGTAAACAGAAACGGAGACTTTAAGTGGAAAGTGGAACGTACTTGGAAAATCTACTTCCTTGTGTATAGGCTCTATACTTAGATTGATATATTAGGGTCCATATATAGTATCTATACAAGTACTGTATAGGGAAAGGAAGGGAGACGAGTAGCAGGACTTAGACGTCCATACACAAAATATAGTCCCACTGACTCAGAGCCTCACAGATCAGACTCAAGTATAATGTTGTACTTATTTTCCTAAGTATATTTACAGGGGGGGAAAGGCAAGTGTGAGCCTTTTGGAAAATATGGACCTCAGCCGATCCTGTGAGGAGAGTAATCGTGTAATATATAAGGCTCTTCATAAAGTAAATATAAATTGAGAATCCAAAGCCTCAGGGATTATCAAATGTTGGGGCATTTATACTCTCATCCTCCAAGTGTTGTTCATTTCAATAGATCCTCTTCTTTAGAGCCCCTCCTGATAACAGCAGTTGTGAAACAACAATCAACTCTTCTCCAGGAATTCCAGTATTTGCTCACTCCGTGAGGTATTCCCGCACTTCCATTAAATATTAAATCACAGCTATGTAATTATGTATATATACCCCCACAACCGGAACTTAATGCTATTGTGAAAACAGTTCCAGAATTTACTAAAAGTTCAATTCTCTGGTTCCACTAGACTCTCTCAACCACTACACAAGGCCTGAGTTTCAACGCTATCTCATTTGTTTTTGTAAATGTTTTCTCCAGGTTCAACTAGATATACAGATGAGATTTTTTCTCAGGGAGACTTCTGGATCCATACGTATCTACATATGTACGTACGTACGTACATGCAGACGTCAGCAAACTCCTAAATTTACACAAATGTACAGGAAACTGGAATATTTTGTCGACCACGAGTATTTACAGACTTTTATGCTCTGCCACTGAGCTCACTCCTCGTGCATGTACGTACATACATAAAGGTACTAGAGTAGATATTACCCATAGATTCCAAGGAGCGGGGCTCTAGAATACTTCCCATAGTAGGACCATCTCAAAGGAACCATAATGCTCCAGTCAGAGCCAACTTCCAGCTTGGATTGGCAACTAGGAAAATAGTCCATTTTACTCCATAGCGGCCCTACACTTCTGGAAAGGGCCGGGATTGTCCACAAAGCATTTCCATTTTCCAATTTTATGATGAGAAAACTTTGCCAATTTCAAATATGACAAATTTTCACACGAGAGTCACCTCATCCCTGGAACAGATACCCTGTCCATTCCTAATTTAAAAGTCGGGGTGTGCGTTTGTGTCGGAAATGTGCCCTGCAGGCTTATACGTCAAATTAATACTTCCTACTTACTCAACTGCTCTTACTTCCCCTACACACAAGTCCCATTGACGTCCCCAAATATAGTCTAAGCTCATTGTCAGTTTTTGCCCGAGTCTGCAGAAATGCTCTTCCTATATGTCCTCTCCGGTATGAAGTGCAATACTGTATGTGAATATTTCCTGGAGATAAACCACCTTTTATACGGGTAGCTATTCATAGTCCCAGTCCTTCCTCTGAAGATTCTATGCCGTCATTAAAGCTCATACACACTGTAAAATTACTTATCCCCAACATTGGGGGAGAAATGACCAAAAGAGCAGTCACGTATACATATACGGGAGACAGGGGAGATCTCTTTTATTTAACATTGTCAACCTGTCATTTTCAAACCTAGACTCACACACATGCCTATGACGAATTGTAAGCCCTTGGGTGTAAACTTGTCATCAGGCTTTATGTATAAATATAATTATATATAATTATGTATGTATGGGTATGCAAATGTGCACATGCATTACTTTTATGCGTGCTTATAAGGGAATGTCTATTTACGTTTCCAATTATGCATACACTCAGGGTCTGTATATTTAATTGTACATGTATGTACATATGTATCTACATATAATGGGGCTTCAGTGCCAGTAGGAAGGAGAGTGTCCAAACAGAGGCCCAGTACATCTTCATTAGTTGGAACTAACTCACCAGCCTTAGTAGTCTCGCTTTGCATATGTTCATACACAAGTCCCTACACAGGGTAATAATAAGTGCGCGCCCAACATGAAATCATAATGGAGGAAATAGCAAAAGCTCTGGGGTAGATGGATGAGAACGTCCAAGGACCAAGTTAACGTTCCACTGGAACATGCAAATTGTTATACTACTGAACATACAAATCGAGGGAATTCACCATTGTGTACTTTTCAGATTATCAGGATTACACCGTGGAGGATGCCGGCTCTAAAACCGGGGAATTTCAACTAACATTTATGGTGTGCACGTCTGGAGCTTCACCATCACTGGGAACTTCCGTAGTTATTCAGGGGTTCTCTGTAGTATAGTCCCGGTGTTGAGTCCCTACATATTTAGATACTTGTGTTCAGTTATCCCAGTTGAGTATAATGTAAAGCCCCCTAATCCTGCTATTATAGTATGAACCCACACTATATGTATATTCAATTTTGTATAGGTCCTTGCCTAAGGTTTTTAAATATGTGGGTAGAAGGACCATATTTGTGTTTACATATACGGAAGAGAACCCAGTATAGTGGTTACATGATTCAACATATGTACTTCAAAACCTTGGAATATCGCTAGTTGAGTAATAGGATCAGACAATCAGACCTTAAACCTACAAGGGGACTGGAAAGTTGGATATCTGTATTAAATTCATATACATAGCTCCTGTGGACCTGTACCTCCTCACATTGTAAAGTGAGTCAATTGAGTGACGATGCCAAAATACAGATTGAAGCCTTTAGCAACTGCTCGTATACAATTTAAGGCTCTATTTTGCCAAAGCCCAACTTCCTTGTTTGCCTCCATCCCAACAGACATGAGTCGTTCCTTGTATTATGTAGATATGTATCTATACATATACATAGGTGATTTTATAAGAGCTCCGGAAGGAACCGTTAGGTCTTTCCTATACTATACTATTATTCCTGAGCACACACAACACATGCATCCAGCGTCTTATCAGCCCTTGGCTGTTTTGTCTTTTGAGTCAGTATATAGTATCGCCTCGATACACTTTTGAGCCTTAATCGGAGCGGTTTGAGCAACTTCATTTATACCATCATCTATCACCATCAAAGCACTCCAACCTAATATTTCTTATGAACCATCATTACAGAGAGCGATCAGCCTTTTCCCCCCCGCTCCCGTCACAAACCCATACATAATCATATGAGAAGAAGAATGAAGCTTTTTGTCACTTTACTTAGACATTTTATCAAAAGGTGTTTCACTAGTTTTACATCCCACAACAGCTTCAAAGACACAGTCGGTTAGCTCCTTGTCACAGCCCTGTCAAAGATAATCAAGAGGCTTAAATAAACTATCTACGTGTGCATATATTCCGGAGAAAATCGGTGGGAAATTAATTCAGGGTATTAATTAAACTTTATTAATTATTTTCTACATCATTCACAATGCTTTTGCAGCCTATTAATTACAACAAGGTTCCCATGAACTTTGTTCTGTGAGGTTCCCTCCATATAAAACCCAGTCCACTACTTCCATAATAGTGATTGTGGGGGGGCGTGCATACAGAGTGGGCTAAACCCAATTATGCCCTGTATAATAGTCATTGATGGTGTGAGGGATCATACGCTAGGTGTATGTATGGTTGTGCAAGCATTATCAATAGCTCTTGAGCTGAGTAATGAAAATGTCCGTTAACAATAATTTATTTTTGAAACCAAAGGTTCTTATACTATTGGCGATGCGAGTTCACATTTCGTTTAGTGAGAGTTACTTCTCTGTATCTATAGATGTAGATATAGATACACATGTATGTATGTACATACGCTTGAAATATAGCATTTTCATTTATCTGGGAAAGCTTTCCCCGAACCTACCCAAAATAGACGGTCATTGTTGTATAAGTTGCGTTATGTCCTATATTTGTACATCCCTAGAAATGCGAGACTCTTTGTGTGGTCTGACAACGTGCCCTGTGCATACGTAAATGGTCCCTTTTCTCTTATACCCTTCCCCGCCATACATATGTTGTCGGAGCCTGAAATTTCCTGAGAACACTGACATTTGAGGCCAAAAGCGATATTATCGGAGATAGGGAGAAGATGTGCTATTAAAGGGTGCATAATGTGAATACAATGAGTGATCCCAGGAAATTAATTTGGTTAACGGCCTGTAACTAATAGGAAATGGGCTCGTAATTCAGAAGCAATGAAAGAAATTCAAAGTTTATTTGAGGTGAGATAAAAAAAATCCATTATTTTGTCCATTCATAAGCTTTCGGGAGGGATGGAGTCGAGCGGGAGGAGAGGACGAGAGGAGAGAGAGAGAGAGAGAGAGAGAGAGAGAGAGAGAGAGAGAGGAGAGAGGGAAAGAATGGGACACATTATGGTGAGAGAGGCAAAATGTTCTAAATGTTGTCGACTAGAATGTGTGGCTGGGCAGGAATGAAAATAATCATGAGTCAAGTGTGCCCTTATTGCAAAAGAAAGCGGAAGAGAAGGGCAATTTTCAGGATGGCAAACACATAAGAACAAGATTCAGCAGTACTTCCCTCCTATCTCCGTCCAGGCCTATAGGGCTGTTTCCCTGTACCCATTATAGGAAAATAAAAGATACATAGGGATTTATAGGTCATATAAAGTATAGACGAACCCATACAGGGAAATTTCCTTATAGTCAGGGTGTCTCTGTCGAACCGTCCTAAAAACCACTCAGTTCCTATTCCGTTTACTACTGCAGACTGTCGATAGGCCGAGAGTGAGAGAGACAGACGGGGGAAAAGAGAGTGAGCAAGAAAAAGAATGTTCTTTCAATCTTTCATGAGATGGAGAGCCATGAAATGAAATGGAATGGGCTTCACCTGCCTTCCGTGAAAATTCTCATACAGGAGAGAGTTAACTGCTGAGCAAGTGTGAGGACTCAAGAAAAATTTAGTTTGTGGGCTGGTCTCATTCAATTTTCAAGGAACGGCTAAGAATGTCGTTTATCTATCTCGTCCCTCCGTCTTTTTACTATGGACACTCCGCAAACTTACCGGGCTATCAGGACTCCAACCTATATTCCATTACTCCCTTTAACATTCAATTCCTGATCCTATCTCCCATGATATAGTAACCCAGACTCACATTCAACCGCGTCCCTCAAATAATTTACTTGAGTCATGAGGATTTCTCAGCGTAGTTTGTGATGGGAGGGAGGCGACGGGAAGTGATTTCTTATGAATATCAACTCCCGGTAACGTATGCCCCATTATCCCGAGATGTAGAGCGATATAAATATCAGATTTGGGAATCATTCTAGAAATCTCCTGAAAACAGATGGTCCGGAGAACCCCACAGATGGCACTGACCACTTTCAATATCTCTTCCTAACCCAATTTTTTGAACGACCCATTTGTGAGGGAGGGCCATGAGGGAAATAGTGGGAGCACACGACTTTTCAATTCCACGGCTGCTGGTAATCTAAAGAGAGATGATGAAGCGTTATAATTTGATATAGCTATGAAAAGGAATGATAAGATGAAAGAAAAATGATTTCATAGCGCGGTTTCCCACCCTAAACCCGACGTTCCATTTGGGGCTAAATGGCAGCTTTTGTTCACCTCCTCCTCCTCCTCTTCCTCCTCTGCCTTCCATATACATAGACTTCAAAATCCAACGTGTGAGAGTATAAAGTGCTGAAGGGAAAACTGAGCTGTTTTTAGTCCAGTGACAGGACGTTATTATGACTTGATATTGAATCCCAACATTGCCACTAACACTACCCTTTTAACAACCTTCCTTCAGCAAGGACAAGTGTGAGGGGAAAGTGCATTTGAAATTTCATCAAAGTCTTTTTGAATTCCGAATTTCCATTACCTCCAAATATGTACATACCATTAGGGAGCATTTAGGTACTTTGTGGAGGAATTCTTCCGAACATGCTTCATAATCGTAGAGTAGACGGTGCAGTACACACAGCAGTGTTTTCTAAAGGGAAAACTGTGCGTACGGTGTGAGGTGAGAGGAATTTCCATTTCTCCATATCATCTCATCACCCAACGCTCTCTCCCCGTCCTAGCACCAAAGCAATCATGTCCCGGATGGAATTGCGACAGATTACCGATTTTATGCCTTCCTTACTTACATACCCAGCTCCTCCATATGAGTCCTGCATACATACTTCCTAGGCAAACATAATAACCACTCCTGACATCCATGTCCTGCGTACATATCACTTCCATGCATGGTCTGTAAATACATGCATACATTCACAAATACAAGTGCCTGTACATATACAACTGCATTACACTCACTTAAGCCATTTCCATATGTAATTACGGTTATGCCTCATATCCTCGCCATATAGATACATACATACATGGATACATACGTGGGTACACACATTTCCTACCCATATCTCCCCACATAAAGAAGATAAGAGCAGGAGTACAGCACGCAACTTTTTCCTCCTTTCCCATTGCAAAAGGGAATTCAGGGAATAATAACTTTCTAATATAGAAATTACGTGAAGAGAATCTGGAAGATGGTTTCAACCTCAGAGATATGTACATAGATGCACCTAAGTATCTATAGGTATACGTGTATGTTACAATGCAGGGATAGAGTCAGTGTTGATTTACAAATCATGGCCATATCCTAAAATTTAGAAGTTAGACTTATGAAGATTTCGAAATAGAAACTGTACGCATGTACATACAGCATGGAGCTAAAATAAACATGTATGTAATTACATAGGACTTGTGTAAAGTAACAGGCTCAGAGTTTAGTGTACATTTGCGGTTATTTCCCTCTCTAATTAGTTTCCTTGGTCGTTATTAATATTAGTATTGCTAATGGTATGCTGCGGCTACACTCATTGAGCTACTAACTGGAGTAATCTCCATGAGACTCCAAACTTTCCAACTTCACTTGGACTCGTTTCTCCTCAACTTTAAACCCAATGATCAATAAAAACCTGGAAATTCTCCCGCTCAAGTTCACATTAATATTTTGAAATGTTAATAATAGCAAAATGAGTAGATAATTATATTCCTCCTGTAATAATTATTTTTACTCCTCATACGGGACACGATTGCTCATTGTTTCAGAGGCTGTCAGTCACGTGGAAAGTTTAGGGTTGAGACTGGAACGTCCTGAACTTGTTCCGAGGAAATTAGGCCAGTTGGAATTTCCTAGGGAGTAAATTCTATCTATATCTATATATACTTAAGACCCGAAGAGAAGCTAACAATCCGGAGTTGATGGTTTGGAGGAGAGTTTTTCCTCAATGATAACTCATTTCCTCAGCTTGTTCAACTTTTCACCTATAGTTTCCGTCCCCACAATTAGATGTGTCACAGAAAGTAAAGTGGGATTTAATAATAAAAGTAGGGGAACTCAGTTCATGGTTCAAATCCCAGCACGTTTTGGGACTTGAAAGGAAAATTCCTATGAAAACAGGGAATTAAGTCAGAATAGGGCTTATTTTAGTGAATGTGGGGAAAGTAGGTTGAAGATTCTCTTTTTGTGTTCTGCTCTCTCTCTCTCTCTCACTCTCCCTCACTCACTCTCTCTCTCTCTTGGTTGGTCTTCGCCCCGTAAATTAGTGCAATGTGTCAACTATTTATGTCACGTCACAATTACTCAGCCCTAACGATGCCCTGTGAACAAATTCAATAAGAATTACACTCACGTTTCAGGAGTAAACCGTCAGCAAGGATTTCATCCAGTCAACTTAAAGCAACAAAAGTGAAGGGGATATACTTACATCATGTAAGTTACATGTAAAAAACATTAAGAGTACAAAGAGACGGATGAACTGCGAGCGACAGAGAGAGAGAGAGAGACAGAGACAGAGAAAGAGAGAAAACTCAACAACAAAAATTGGATCTCATAGAAAGAGAGCCTGAGAAATAAATGGAATATCGGAGAAAAACGAAGAGGCGTTTTCAGCTTTCCCTCTTCCCAAAAACTAAAGGAAGTTCAAGTTCCAAGAAAATTTCATTAAGACTTGAATGAGGCCTGCATATACATGACTAACAACCGTAGATATACAGAGCCTTCCCAAGATACTTTATCCCCTTTCACTCTCAATGTCAAGGAGGGCGATGAGCTGAGCCAACAAGCAGTAAGGAGAATTTCATTCCCTTTTACATGTCATTCCCCTTTTATAAGACTACAAAGGGTTTTAGTATCTTTTGAATCATATTATTTCACTGCACTACTCTTAATGCTGTAAGTCCGCAAAAGATTATCTTCTTTCCTACCTAGTACATCCTATACAATACGTACAAGTACATCCTATATAATACGTACAAGTACATACATACATACGTACTAATACCTCTCTACAGGAAAATTATATTTCAATTGGATTCCAGGGAGTTTCGTATATCTATGTACGTCAGCCCGAGAATCATATCAGAGTGTTCATCCGCTAAGAGAATAAAGACAGCATGTAAAAAAAATTAGACATCCCTCTCCTCCGTCCTAATCTGTAGACTCCGCTCCAGAGGGCCGTCTGCCATATTTTCATCTGTCACTATTTGTCAGGAGAACCGCAGAATTTGTATTCTTCCAGGATTTGTGGGGTATTTGCAAAAGGATTATGAACTATTATGTCCCTGACAAAAAGAGTAGATTTCAACTTAAAGGAATTATACTCCTTGAAGAGCCCCCACTTTTCGAGGGGGTACATACACATTTAAAGCCCATGGTTTAGCAAGGGACTAACAACTTGTAGTATAGTTTACGATCCGAATGGATTAGGTACAAAACGAGTCTGTGGGAGGGAGTTAATTAAAGGAGTTGGGGATTTCATTCCGTATAAAAGGCAATGCACCGGGTATCGTCCGGTCAGCTCGGGGTTTTTATTTGATGTTACCCAATGATGATCCTAATGGGTAATGTAATGAAAGGAACATGATTTTCCTAGTGAGGCAACTCAACTATAGGGCTAGCCACAGGCGAGGAAAAAGTTACGCGAGGGTAATAAGGGAAATAATTTATTAAATTAGTTTTCCCCAGTGATAAATCGTATATCTCTGGTGATGGACAGCTTCATCCATGTTCCCTTAGTTTGTGCTCAATCATGTGAGCATGTACTTTAGGGAATTTTACCATAGGACAGATATAGATAACCATATATTTCATACAATTCCCTACAAGATTCCCAGTCAAGTTATTCTACATGCATACATATGTATATCTATACATATCTATGTGTCTACACTCCTAGCAGTAAAGAATAGGGCTTAAATAATTTGCTCCCAGCTGTAATATAATTAAGTTACATACTAACCAAAAATACTATTAAAACTCTGGGACTTGAGGGTATCTTGCATTTGAAGGTATTCATGTCCCACTCTCAATATGTTCATATATGTAGGGAATCTTTTTTTTTTGAGAGAGTAAATTGACACTGTTTGCTTCCCAAACTCCTAAACGGAGAGTATATGCATCCGATGGCTTACCGGGAGTGTGGGGAATTAGGAGGAAGTTGTAATTGGAAATATCTACACATGAAAGGAACCGTATTAATGCACTTAACTTGTCCATTCCCTGCATGTAATTAATGTTTGATACTCCTACAGGGTAAGGCACTAGACGGGACGTGCTGAAAAGCTTTTCATCTCTTCATAGGATTAGAAGGATCAGCGGAGTGTGGGGATTTTTTTTTCCTCAGGACTACTACAGTAGTACCGGTGCGCCTTCGCCACTGTATGAAATTAATTATCTATTGATTTTTTTTACTTATAGATACATACAATATCCATGTATATTCCCACAGCCTCTTATATCCTCAGCCAACAAATAATCGTGGGAGATCTTTTGGGAGATTTTTTTTTTTATCTACCGCACGTTTGAGAAACGCATCCGCAGCACCTTCCTCTCTCTCTGTGTGTTTGTCACAGGCGTCGGAACAACGGGGCCTAATTGGAGCTTATGGAGGCAGACACACGGGACTCAAAAACAACTATAGTCTGGAGTAAATAAGTATAGATACATCCATCAACAATTCCTCCTGAGGAAGAGCATGAGGCGAGGTCTGGATTTAAAATGACAAGTGCATTTCATTTTTCCTAGTGATAACATGAGGGAAATGACAATGTACAGTGTGGCTGGTTGGCTGTGGGGAAGAGGAAGGGAAAACTTGTTATTGATCCATCAGGGAAATCTCTTGGGGAAATACTAGAGCCAATTTGAGGCTAAGAAAACCACCGGTGGATTACTAGCATTTTCTCATTATTGACAAGAAAGTCCCAGCGCAAGAATGTCATGCAGCTACGATTTACGATGATTGAACAGAAAGCAACTGATTGCTGTCAGTGTCAACTTTGCTTTCTCCCCCGTCCAACGTTGTCTCCGTCGCTTCGGGGAGAAAGTTCTTAGTGAAAAAACTTTCACTATCTCCTACCTAAAAGCCTGTATGTCCTTGTAGTACATCTGCCGAAGAACAACTCTTCAGATTACATTGATAACTCCCATACTGATAATTGTAACGGAATAGGTACACATAGGGAGGTAGAGTTATATATTAAAAAGAAAGTGTAGATACATGTCCGTAGGTATCTATACTTACATAGTTATACATAAACTTCCGTTTTTGCAACTTCCTCCTCAAATGTAAGCTTAGAGTTTGGAGACCATAAACAGAGTCAGTGTTCTCTCAAAGACTCATCACAATTCCACAGCCAATAGTTGAAAGGTAGTCATGTTCCCAACAGGAAAAAAAGCTTGTCCATTCCATCTTGCGTCTTGCATTATATACTCTATCCGCATGTAAACAAAAATTTCTTTTACTAGATCTATCTATATTTTTACGAATATAACTTTTAGTGAAGTGTACGATTCTACCAGTTGTCTTTCGATACTTCCTTGAATCATGTGTACATATGATGATATCTGTAATATTTTAGATTGTCTACATGCTGGAGTAATGTCTCGGGATAGTTACTTACTCAAGTGTGGGCGGAAAAGTGGAAATCTTACTTGTAGTCTATCCTTTAAGGAACATGAGAGAAATATCAGATATAAGTACTCAAAGTCAATTTCCAAGACAGTTAGGCCATCGATCAAAAGGAGATAATTGATTTTCACAGGGACTCCACACGTACAGCCGCCCACTCACAGCCCTCCCACTAGTACATATATACAGCCACGCTCATTTAATACACTGATATAATTTCACTCAACATTTCTCCTCAAGAGTCGCATGTACGTACATCCTTTGGAAGTGAGAAGCTAGGGAGTGAAATGAATCCTAGCAGCTGCCAACCCTTATCGAGGAAGTAAGAAATGGATGAAAAATTACAAAAAATATATCCCTTTCCTGGCAGATTCACCATGATTTTATTACCCATTAATTTGTTCCGATTACCAATCATCCGAGGTTTTTGTTACATTCAATTCACAGTGTTACACACTCACAGGAACTAACCAGACCGTTGTCTAGAATAATGTAACTATACTGTACAGCTATAAGTTCTTGACCACAATTTTCTAGTAAAAAAATCTTTTTGAAAGAATATTTTTTTAAATGGTGGAACATATGGTGGAAAATGGGAAATCGGTTTTGCAAAATATACTGTAAAAGTCCAGAGGTGGATATTTATAGGAAGAATTGAAATCGGACAGCCATTTGTTGAAAATAGGTTTATGCAAAATTGTAACGGATGGCCACCTGGGACAAAGCTACTGAAATATTTAAAAGATAAGCCGAGATATTTAATGTGGTGCATTAGGGGTGTTGGAAAAACCTTCAAAAATGCCATCAACGTCCAGATTAACAGCGGGGGATTTCCATCTCACCTTCTCCCTCGCCCAGATGGTCGGAAGCAATTTCTGGAGTTACGGTATACCCCACACACACACACACACATTCACACACAAACCATCACTAATGTATCAAGTGTATCTATCTCGATGCGTAGAGCGCATCTCCGGATATCTATAGATACTTTTAGGGATGACGACCTATAAAAAATCCTGCTAAGAGTATCCTCAAACATTTTCAATTTATCCAACCTCTTGAAAAAACACTTGTCAGGGAATTTAGGCCAGGGAACTAAATGTAACAGTTTGCTTTGGAATCTAAGGGTAAAAAACGTAAAGACAGCTTCTATTGCCGTCCGAGACCCCGTCTCCCTCCCCAACTCTCATATTACAAGGAAAAGAAGTTGTCCCATTAGCGAGTCTACGTCTGTGCATGGTAAGGTTAAAAGAATTCGTGCAACGCATCCATCATCTTGGTAAAGTGTACCCGTCGTGTCTGAAATCCCCGGCACTTGTTTAGTTTACAAAATTTATAAGTAAAATCCAAGCAATACAGCGTGTTTGGCTTGTAAACTTCCAATGTTTCTCCAATGTTGAGAGGGAGGGGGAAGGGCTGTAATTTAGGAATTTCTCCTTGAATCCATACCCCTCCCTGCACGTACATATACCTATGAGTATGTGTGCGTGTGTATGTGGGTTTTTTTCTTCTTTCGAGTCACTCAGGAGCCTTGTGTTGTTCACTTAAAAATTTCCATTCAATTCATTTTTAATTCGAATGGAAAACCTGATCCACGAGAGAGGGAAAAATGAGGCTGGTATGGAAAACAACAACAACAACAGCAGTAGCAGCAGCAGCCAGGAGAGCATTACGTTACCCAAAGACGGAGGAGGCGAGATGAATCTCATATTTTAGCCCGACACTCCAAATGGTGTTCCTAGCCATAAACCTCATTTTGATTTAATATCTTTTATACCGAGCTCATAATGTAGCTTGATTCCATAAAGTTACTTCGATAAATCAAAACAAACATGCTGGTCATATTACTCTATATTAGGAAATAAACCATGGGAAGCGGTATAACGATCCGGGAGCAAGATTTACAAGCCCACTATCATTGCCCCAGACTCACCGTACAGTATAGTATAACTTCCATGAAAAAGCCCAGCCTTCCCATCCTCTCAACCCAATACATATCTACCTGTAATAAATGGGTGAAAGCTACCTTTCCCTGAAGCTTTGTGGTACACCTTGGGCCTATAAACGAAGCTACTTTTCAAATCCTCTGCTCAGTCCTCTCTCTCTCTCTCTCTGCATTTCCACTCTGCTTTTGTAGAGGAACCGTAACCTTCAAGTGAGCCGACGTCGAGCCTTAAGAATTGCCAATTTTCTATGTAAATTACCAGAGATTTCCCTCAAAATTGCCCTCCCTCAAATTCTCCCACACGCACTCCGGCACTGAATGGAACGCCACTTCCGGGCACTGGATCCATCCTCACTTTCTTCCTATTCCGTTGTCTCTCTCCGTACACAACGGAACAGACCTTGTGCTCAATGTAGATAGTATTTGTACAGTACACATCGTGTCAGACCTTCAAATGTAGAGATGAATCTTGACCCCCCCCCCTCTGGGCTTTTCTTATTGCTTAATATTGCATTACAAGTTTGTGCATTTGATTCACAGAATTTCTAAGGATACTCATGCAATTTAAGTAAAGCTTACAGACACTGCGTGTCTTGCGATTAGATCAAATCCATTTATGACCCTGAATCACGAACTGTTTCCAAGATGCTTCTCTTCTTCAAATACACTTCCCTTTTTATAGGACAAGCATCTGGGAAACAGTTCTGGGCATTACGTTACAACAAATGAAATCCCAGGGACTCATGGTTCATGGGGAGTCTGGTGTATACATATCTACATAATTATATGTAGAGAGTCTCCCTGGACGTGAATACATCTGTATAGAGGGGAAAGCTGGGAGATTTGAATTAGGGTCTGTATACATAATTACAGTAAGTAATATGGAGAGAAATAAGAGTACACGATTTGAATTAGTGACTACATATGTAGATATAGGGGAAGGCTGTGAGGTTTGAATTAGTGAGAATGAATGGATGCGGAGAGAAAATTCAGGTAACGTTGAATTGCGACTGTTAATGTGAAAAGGAGGTTGGAGTAGTTTATTGTTACGATGGGCTCAATGTGCTTCCCTCCTGTCTTGAGGACTTTCTCTTTCGTGAGAGAGTTCCTCCACGGAATGGTTTGCCTGCATACTTGCATGCATGCATGTGCATACGTAAGGAGTAAGTAAATAATATGTAAATTTGAGAGGATTTAAGCTGCTTGTGCTCTCATGAAAATCTATTATAATCTAAAATAATAAAATGGAAGACGGGCCCTGCCGCCCTGCTCCGCTCTGCAAACTCCCATTCAGATTAATTAAATGGTGAGTCACATGCTGGTTTAGTATTGTAATTGCATTTGTGTGTGAGACTTCTCCTTCTCCTCACACTATTCCCTCCCGACGTGGCCCCCGTCTGTATATCTACCCCTCAGCACTTCAAGGTAAAATTCCAGACAGGAGTGTCGAGACTCTGTTACAATCACTGTAATTCCCCGTGATTGTGAGTTTTATTGAGATTATCCGTCGGTTTGGGTATATAGGGTGACCCAATTCAGGTCTAGGAATTTCCATGTGCCAGGCTCTATGTTGTGGCTCATGGTTCAATCCACAGGATACAGGATCATATTGACGACGGTGGTCCTTCTTGTTGTTTAGAAATGTCACCGTCCATAACTATTCTGCTCGAGTTGCTGTAATCAAGCTCCGGGTGGTAGTCTCGTTCCGGTTTTTCCATCCGTTTCCCTCCCATTCCAGCCCTACTCCGACGACATGGTTATTACAATGTGAGGCTGTACATTGTACAGGACGATGTGATCCCCCATGTAAGGAACATTGTAGGAAATGAGATTCAAACTATAAAAAATACTAGTTTTCCTTTTCTTCTTAATGAAATTTTGTCATTAGAACAAATCTGGGTGGGGAATGGGCAATTTCGTCAAAGGACAACTTCTCAGGATATGTCTACTCCTCCCATGTAAACAGAGCTGATTCCCCAGGTTGTGTTATATACTAGATATCTACATGAGCCTTAATATATCTCTCTATACATAGATAATTACTATACATATAGATATGAGAGCAGATCTCCTTTCCAAAAAAAAAGGGAAAAACATTCCATTCCAGGATTTTTAATTTGACAAATTTAAAAAAACGAACCCGGATATTATGCCCGAAAACAAAAGCTGAGGCGGGAGGGAAAATCAGGTCGGAATTGTATGTTGTTTTTAAACTGGGTGTGATGTAAGCTTTTGAAATTAATTTGTTTTGTGGTTTCTGGCCATGCCCACACAATTACTGTACAGTCATATAATTATGTATGTATGTACCTGGCTTTAAGTAAACAAACAGAAGGTAATAGCTAATTTTCTTGACATGTTTCTGCTTCCAGGGAAATCCTTCAAACCAAGCATTGAAACCCCGCAGACCCTGATCCTATATATCTCTATGGTGATATTATTAGGCTTTTGCTTCTGACAGTAGCTATGTACATAATATTCTAACTCACATCCTTGAAGGTTTTCCCCCACACTGTAAAATAAACTCGAGAGGAAATGAACAGTACTAAAGCTCGAGTTGTATTGCTTCATCACCATTCATTGGAGTACTCGATATGTTGTTGCTACGTAGGCAAGAGAGCTCTTTTACACCCACATTACTTTGTTTGTACACCTATTGTAAAAGAAGGAAGGGGAGAGAAAAAAAGAGAAACACAGGTTGTTCAAGTATTTCCAGTAATGTTCCAGCCAGCAGCTGTGAGAATGGTTAAATCTATATATATATATATCCGTGAGTATTTTTAGGGTCAGAGAGGGAAAAGGGTGAAAGTATTGGAGAAAGCTCATGAATTTTTTTTTTCAATGGAGTCTTTTGCCTTTTAGTGTTCTGGAGTGAAAGCTCTTGGATATATACTGGAGTGTTGGATGTATTATTTAATGTAGTTTCCAACAATGAATGAATTCCGGCCGAGTGTTGTAGATACAAGGGACATGATGAGATTCCAAGACGCTATTTTTCTCCCGGACATTATGTTCCGGGGTAGGAAAAATAACCACATAAAAATTTATTGAGTGGAAATCTTCAGAGTCGTACGGAGAACGGATGGGGATGCAAACTTACTTGACTTTAAGATCCTAGGATATATAATCTTTACTGGAGATTCTTGTCTATAGAGCCTTCCCCTCCAATGGGATTCATTCCTCTCTCTGTCTCTCTCTCTCTCTCTCTCCCCAGGCATCCCTCTAGCTATTTAATCATCATTGTCTCAATGAGAGTAAACTAAAAGGCATCTAAACCTAATTACCCTAATGATACTGAACCATTTGTAAATCTTGATAAGGAAGCAACCAATGACACTAAACGAAATTCATGGGAGTAGTTGTACTCAACATAAAGTCTTTTACGGACCGTAGCTTCAATGGACACCGTCTTTCATTTACGGGAGTTAAAATAATTATTATATTTATCCATTCAGTATGGGAGACACTCCGGTTTTATTACACTAAGAGCATAATTAAATGCTAACCTTAGCGGAAATTAGGTTCTGTTCAAATGCATGGGGAGATATCTCACTGATAAAATCCAGGGATCCAGAGTTATAAAACTTCAATGGAGAATATGTCCAGGAGGTAAAAGGAGGCCTATTGATTTGGGCACGGGAAGTGAGGAGCTTATACAAAGAGGAGTCGGAGACGAGAGGAGTAGGGAAGCTATTATGTATAAGTGTTAAGAAAGCATGTGTAAAAAGATATGAGCTTAAGGAAAGGGACGAATAAGATTGGAAGAGAAAGCAGGGAAAGTAAGCGTCTGCTTTAGTATTGCTCCTCTCTCTCTCTCTCTTTTCCTTTCTCTCTCTCTCTCTCTCTCTCTCTCTCTCTCTCTCTCTCTCTCTCTCGTCCTCTGCCTGTCGTCTTCTTGGAACAACTGGCGAAGGAGGAATCTCAATCTCATCATGCTGATGGATAATTATCATTGGAGGCTGAACCATTTAAATGAACACAGCCCATTTTCCTTTTTCTATGGACCTTGGAGACGAAAGGAAAAGTCCTTTTTATATTTATTCCCTTTGTAGACTCTGAGCGGGGTGTGTGCATAATAGTATTAAGGGAGATCATCCGGATGTATGCATTTATGTACTGTAATCATCAATTTGTTAGGTAAATACCTTACGCACAGGCGGCCAAGGTACAAAGAGAGGACCGGAGAGTCCCTCATAGAAGTAAACCCTTTGTAAGTACTACTTACTCCAGCATACTTTTAGGGGAATCCTGATGCTTTTTAGCAGTTGGAGGGTAGGTAAGAGCTAAAATGTGTACGTGTGGGTGTGACTCTTTGTGAAAACAAGCTACTATTCCATGCCATTGATTTGGTTTGGACTCAAATGCTTTTAGTTACTAGAATGTGGTGTAGTTCAAGTAAAGCCACATTCACGCACACACACACACAAATACTACACACACTCACTCAGACACACACACACACACACGTCCGCTCCTTGTATTTCCCAGCTCTATATAGAATCGGTTTCACCTTATCGATTTCCCATTTGAGCATATGTATCCTGAGGATGCTTACTGGATGTGTAGATATATAGATAGAGGAAATCTGCATTCTCCTCTACAACTTTTATTACTCGTAGACTTTCTCGGCTCACTCTCTCTCTCTCCCTCTCTCTCCCTTCCTCTCTGAATCAAGTGGCAATGGCAAGCTGTGAGTGTATAAAGGTTAATTTATTTTAAAAACTTTATTTGACATTCGGAAATTTATGTGCGGGTCATTAAAATATTAAGTGCCTTTATTCTAACAGGCTCTTCTGGCTGCATACAATCAGCCATAAGTTTGTTACTTTTACTTTATTTCCATGTTCTGTTCTGCCGGGGAAATGAGTGAGCTGGATAGGTTGGTACGTTGGAGCATTGCCGTTCAAACTTTTAGAACAAAGTTTGGCCAAGGAAATTTCTACTAGAATAGGGAATAATAGCATAACACACTGAGGGGATTTCGAGGGGTGATTTGTTCTGCCTTTGTTCGGATGTCTGGGAAGTGTTTGTAGCATTCAATTGTTGTGAGTACTTATCAGTTGTGGGGCTGGAGCACTTTTTTTGAGAATAAATTGCTGGTCTTGTCATGATGCAATCTCAGGGTTTTAAAGTTTTCGGAAATCTGCACCCAGCTTTTGGGAAATTGGCAGTGACAGGTCTAAATTCCTTTTGAGTTGGAGTAGATATCTACAAGAGAGGGGATTTCTAAAGAGCTTGATGTTTCGAGACTTTCTCTTGAGCGACTGCAGGCGGTGAAAAGAACTAACTTTGGGGGGACTTCTTAAAGTTGTATGGAGCTACTCTAACATCCCGGTAGATACCGATACTCGGGATTTTGAGATTCTTGGAGTGATGGTGAAATTGTTGTGAAAGCTTTCAAGAAAGGACTTTCGGGGAAAGTGCCTGAGTGGAATCCATTTCGTCCATGAAAAATATTTATTGTGCAATTTCATTTGAAAGTAGTAAATTAAAAGGGTTTAATTTTTTTTTTAAACAAAATGATCCTTCCTCAATGGCTTTATCTCTTTTTCCGGAAACATACTCCCAGGATTATGAAATAAATATTCTGACAAAGTTGTTGTTTTGAACTTTGTTTAACCACAGGATGTGAAGGTTCCTTTTTCATAATTTGATGAAATCTGGTTTTTATTCGGGAAGTGTGAGTTTTGTAAGAATGGAGGTGAACGGTATTGTAAAGGGATTGAACACTCCATCGTACAATTATTATAGTCTTGGGCAGCTTTTATAAAAATGTGTGCAACACTTCAATCCGGTCCAAGCCTTTGCTAATAATATTTTTACCGCTTGCACCATTGGTTATCTGAACTGTCACTGGCGTGCATACATAAAACCATCCTGAACAATAATAAAGCCAGTTGTTTAGTACACCGGGTGTTCCCTACGGGAATTTCCATAGTTGCATAATAAACCACGTTTTCCCTTCCTGTAAGATGCATTCCTTCATTATTTTCGAAAACACGTCTTACCGACAAGATTGTTACATTCACACTTCCGTTCATCTCACTACAAATACACCCATGTACATATCAGAATGGCTCACTAAGTAAGTACATATGTGGAAAATAACGTAAAATGATCATTATTTTTTCGCCCACACAAGATCCTACGGGGCTTATAAAACTCATCTTGTTTACTCAGAGGCAAAAATTCATTCATTACGTGCGGAGTGCCCAGAAACGATTCACCGCCATCTAACCCCTATACAGTAAGGGATGGTAATACATATTCAATTCCCCCATGTTTTAGCAAATCTTTTCCCTGACTTCTCCAAACTTATCTCATCACACTAGCTCAAAAGCTCTCAATATAGTGGCCAAGAAAGTCCAAAAAAGTCAAGATTCTTTTCCTTTCTAATTCTATATTCCGAAGTCCTAAATAATATTTACTCTAATGTTTTTAAAAAATAAAAATACATTTTTACGTTAATTACTGGGAAATTTTGTTGACTTTCCGAGGATCTATAAACAGCTCCCACTTTGAGAGTTCTAAACCTGGCCCTTAAATATATGCAGCAAAGGAGGGAAAGCAGGAAGGGTGTGGAAAAGGAGACATAATCATGTAGATACATTATATCTGGTGTTGCCATTTTATAATGAATGATCTGCCGATCACAAATATATTTTAGAATCTACACTTGTAGAGATTGCGGATTCATTTAATTTAATATCATCGTCCCAGTCAAACATTGCGGTCTTGCAAAACCACAAAAGCAAGGTTTATGAATTGCTTTAAAGAGTTGACGTACGGTTCGAAAATACTTTTGCTTCGTTTCAATATTGACCTAAATTGCTAGTTCACGAGACGGCAGTTTTTGACTCATAAAATGGGAACACAGATATTTGCATACAGTTTTGTTTGAAACCCTCTTTTTAGAAGGCCCCTAAAATTTACTACAAACAAACGTCAAATTTGTTTTTAAATGGCGGCTGCAAATACAAATAAAATACAACTGCAACTTTCAGAATTTCGACTTTTCCAAAAAACACCCTGACTTTTCTCCACTTTCTGGACAGCTACATCAAGAATTTTTGTACTGGAGGGGTGAAGTTAGTTTTGGAAAAATCCAGAAAAATATTTACTAAAACATGACGGAAAGAATGTGTTTCATTCATCCCTCCTACTGTGACCTGAGGGGATCAATAGTATTTTGGCACGCTTAGACGGTACTGGGAACGAACTTGGATTCACCTGCTACCATAGAAGTGTAGCTCACAATCCGTGAGGAAATTGATTTCTCACTTTGCAAATAATAGTATTTGGAAAAGAAAAAATTACTCTTAGCTGATAAAAGGACAAATCTAGATACAAAAGATACATACAAAGTGTGGAAGGTTTCCAACAAACTACAACACATTTATTTCTGCCACTCAGTAATGTTTCCAATGTATAATGGTATTTTGACTGACCGTTGGTTATACTTGTCAAAATCCATCAAAAATGTCAACATTCGGAAGAGTATTTGAAGCAATTTTTCGATGCTTGACATCAGTTCTGTCATCATATTATGACAGACTTCATACTTAAACTGCCCTCAAGCATCAAGAAAAGGGACACGCTATGTTTATCGGAGTTGGAGTTTATCGAGTACAAAAACTTTCTTGAGTCTTCAGCCGTTACATCTGATTCCCATCCAGCAGTCTGTAATGCACAGAGTGTTTTTATCACGTTGAGTGAAGAGTGTTTCCGCAGGAGGGATTATTGACGTAGCAAACAAGTAGCTTGTCAGCATCAGTAAAGTTGAGGAGTAATATTTGACAAACAATGTTTCTCACTTATGTAGAATCTTAAACAAGTGTCAATCAAAATCCTTTACGCGTGCCATCACACATTTTCCTTGATAACATTGTCAGAGGGATGAGTTACTTTCTCTAGTCTGGAAACTTATTTTTTACTCTCGTCCTCATATTTTTATCCCTTGTCGTATAAACCTCCTCCTTCCGAGTCCGGATTGATTTAGAATTCGCTGACAAGAACCAGTCAAATAAAATATAGAGCAAGGTTCAATTCAGTAGGTTAGTGGGAAGGAAGTGTAAGGGGTTCATGGAAATAGGAAAACATTTTCAGCCTTATTACCAAAGTTATCTCAAGATTATGGAGTTCAAGCATCAAAACAAAATGCGGTTTTTCATTATGCTTCAAATCCACTGCACAAAAGTAAGTCAACTATTTTAATGATGAGTGTCAAATGCCTCCGAGCTGTTTGAGGTTTTTTGCTGGGACTTCTGTCCGATTTGTCCACTAACGCTTGCTGTTTAAAGGTAGCTTGGCGTACTTGAAAACAATGTATTTAAGGAAATTGATGCTCTATGCAGCTTCTAATTTAGCTCACAGGTAAATAAAGTCACATTAAAATGAGTCTTTAGCAAAAACATTACGTGGGAATTAAATTCATCTGTGATTAGACAAGTATTGCATTTACTGGGCCTTATTTAATTCGTACGTAGAATGCTTACTTCGGGGTTATTACATCAGTTAATTATCCCAATAAACCCTTGCACAATCACTAATCATATTTGCTCACGTGGGTTAATGAAATCCTATCTGCGGCACACAAGCGCAAAGCATATTTTGTTTGAGGATGGGAATCATGTATTTTGGGAACCCAGGATCCTCACTTGACGTATAATACAAAACATATTTATGTATAATTATGTGTAGATACTTATGCGGTCGCTTAAGTAATAGTACCGCTGGAGGATGTATGTAAATCCTGGAGGATCAAGATACGAAGCGTATACTTCATACTTTAAAGAAGACTTTAATTAATTCCCGTACACTCCCAAAATATTGACCATTCAGGATTATTCGAACGTGTGTGAAGGCAAATTGGAATTGCTCATCATGTAGTGGGTCCTGAGATAGATACAGGGATGTAAAACAATTCTAGTCGTGTTCGGAAAATGAAGAATAATCATTTGTAAATGTCATTTAGGTACGTACTTTATACAGCTATAGTTTGCTACATATGTATGATGAATTTAAGACATGATTATTAAAGTGTTTTTAAAGTGACCTTGACTGTGGTTGTTCCAACTTTGCTTGACATTGCACTCACATATGTATCTAGGGCATGACCGCATTCATGGATGCATAAACAAACTAGTTTTTAATTTATTGTAATAATTTTAGTGGCACACAGGATTAAACTACATCCGTATTCCAAATACATTTGATCCCTTCTGCTACGATTTGCTTAGAAAAGATTTTTTTGAAAAGGGGAAATAATCAGAGCGGGTGCTACTTTTCTTTACGAAATGTTTATACACGAGTGATTCGTGTTGCAATTGATAGAATATAATTATGAATAGGAGTAATTATTACTTTGAGTCTATGTAATAAAATATTTTTTTCGATTTTTTCTCCAAGGTCAAAGTGTATCATCCGAAGGGTATCAAAGATCCATAATTTGAAACTTTGGGCGTTGGAATCATTACATATTTGTAAATATTATAAATAATTAAAAGATTAAAACATGATTTTGCAATTTGTACAAAGATGCTTTTACTGTTTTGGAACTATTCGAATTTACAATTTTAAAAGAAATTCTTGCTGAGGGAAGAGCAATAACTGTATATGCTTAAAACGTTTTTATTATAACTCCTAAACCGATACTTGAACTGACTTTGAAACTCAAGAGTTCAATGTCATCAGGATTATCATCCGTAGTCGTTTGGCGTAAATGCTTTTTATTCCAGGAAAAGTGTCTGTTTTATAAGCGTATCAATGTGTACATACATAGATAGATATGTATACCTATGTATAAATCCATTGAATTTTACAGTCAGGCCCTGAGGAAATTAACAAATGAGAAAACATGTATCATAATTCCCATGAAGTAATTAATACCCTTTCCATAGGTATCTAAGGCTATGTACATATCTATATCTATTACGCCTAAATACATGCTTTATTCCTTTCACTTCCGTGAAAATAATAGCTGTTTAGATTTGTATTACCAGAAACTAGCTCCGTAACTTTCACCGTCATCATTACATTAAGTCACACGTGCAAAGGGGATTTGTATGTTTCTCCTCAACTGTATATGTTTATAAATTGTATTTCCCTGAAAATCTGAAACGGATCTTTGCTTATCTCATTGTCAGTCAAAGAAACAGGAAACGTTTCCTCAGCCCGTTAATTTATCCACAAGAGTAAATTACATTTTTTATCTCTATACGAATTCTTGCTAAAAAGATTATTACATTTAAATTTAAAACTTTTTGCTAAATACCCAAGGAAAATATTTCATTGAATCTGGAAACAAGCTTGAAACGTTGCAACTATAAACTGTAAACTTTTCCTAATCAGCCTTCAGTGGTTGACTCTATCTTGAATTTTTTATGAACTACCAGTAACACAACATGGTCGTTTATTTATTAGGCATCACAGTTTCCAGTCGTGAAGTTCTTTAGAGGAATACTGTAGTAATATCCAAGCTGTGTTAGTAAAGTTCATAGAGTATTGATAACCATGAGATCAATGGAGTTACAGTAAGGGGATATTACTTTGGAACATGATAACAGGGGAAAGGAAACAGGAAATGGAGGGCTAACAGGCGAAATGTACACAAATCTACACAATATGCATTCATTGCTTTTTATCACATGAGATAAATACAAAGTACTGAAAACTAAAGGAATTTCCCATACTTTGTAACGAAGAAGCTCTCCGCAAGGAATCTGATGTACTAAACACGTGTTCACACTTGTGAATATCCCGAGGTAGTTATTAGGTTTCCAAGGGTTTTCGTTTCCATCGGGTTAATAGCATTTCCTCTGACTTCACTAAATACACTGTATTAAGTAGCAGTTTTAATTTCCTTCATTTTTTTCAACAACTGTATTTCCAAACACCCATAGAACTTGTAACATCTCTCTGTCCAATCCCTATCTCTCAATAGGTCTTGACTAAATTATGCTCATGCATCAAATACAGTGTATGCACTCTCAGCACTATACATATGTAAAGTGCGTACAAAAACATACAGAAGATTTTTTTTCTCTCATTGGGAAAGTAGGATTTTTGAAGCTCTTTATAAGCAGATTGAATTCTGCATATCTAAAAATTCTAGTCACATCTAAAGGATGAAAAACTTCAATGAGTGTATAATATTATGACTCTGGACTTCAACAATTTATAAGATTATACTTTGAGCAGAGCTTTTTGAATGAACATTCACATTCAGAATTTTACCCTGCAAAAATCTGTCAAGCTTACAAAATCAGTGGTATCCTTTGAATAATGAAGAAAGTTTGGAGTTGAAATTTTAGTAGCAACGCCATGAAGTAGTCAAGCAGATGGAAAGGTTGTTGACTTTCTAAGCTAAAGTAAATATACTTGATAGACTGTACATACTACAATTCAGTTGATTTGAGGGAAGTTCCGGATAGGGAAAAATCTACTTCGTATCCATGTTCAGGATTTCCATTTTCACTGTACAATGTTTTATAATATGTTAGTAAGCTCCTTGTATTTTGTCTATTTTAATGGTATTGGTTTCTACATGCATGGACGGTTAATTAAACAGCATGTTGCAGATATTTGTAAATATAGCAGGAAAAGGTCACTGAGTAGAACCAGAGTCTTTTCTCCTCCTCTTATGGTCTATGCTTCAGGGTAAGAATTTTCGGGTGGATTTGTAATCCCCGATTTTCTCTATACGTACGTCATTTACCTTAGGCGGAGATTTTCAGAACGAAAGTAAATTATATTGAAGGCTTTATTCAGAGCTCAACCGACAAACGAGATACATATTCTTAAAATGACTAAACTATGGGTAAATTCACTCCACCAATTGGGTGATTACAGATCAGTGATGCGAGATATGATGGGAGATATAATACAGATTTAACGTAACTGTTTAGGTAATTACATTTATAGTTTTGTGATTTAATTAAATTCTGCTTTTATAATTTGTTGGGAGAATTTAATTTAAAATGGTTTCAATGTACGCAAATCCAATATAACAAAAGTGTAGCTCGCCTTTTAGAATTCCAATGTGTTAAAAAACGTTTCTTAGTATTCATTGAGTAAATTTTTCAATTTTGTTGTATTCCGTCCTAATTTCCTACTAGTGTTTCTCACTTTACTGCAGCGAATTCTTGAGCAGAAGTGTATTTCGAAGATGTACTTTTGACTTGCCATCAAGATTGCTATAAAATAATTGTTAACAAAGTAGCAAAAGAGAAGATTGGAATGAAATAATATTGATACAGTGAGAGTACCACAGATTTTTTAGACTCCCACTTACTCCTACTTATCGTTATTACAGCTGTCTAGGAGGCAGTATCGTATCTTTTGGGCTTTGCGTAAAACCAGTGATATTACAACACTTCTGTGGGGAAATCAGCCAAGATTGTTGCAACAACGAATTGCTGTTAAATAGGAGGTATGAATATTCTAGGTTTTGCTTCTACACATCGGAATCGTTTTTGTCAGAATACAATGTAATAAATCTTACTTAAGGCTCAAACTGATTTATGCGAACCTGGAAATAACTCCAGGCAAACAATTAGACATTATCTTGTCAAAAAAAATGAACAAGCAGTTTTCTAAGAATGTACTATATTGCATGCAATTTTTATATGTCGCTAGAACACCCGGAAAGGTTCCTAATGTCATGCAAGGCTTAAGCTTTCCACGCAACGATGTACTTCTGAATTTAGCAGTTCAGTCACACTTCTTGAAAATTTCTTATGGAGTGAGAGCCCCACAAGTAAGGATATTAAATTCCATATGCTGTAATGAAGTACAGTACATACCCTTAAGTATATAAGAACCTCGGCGTTGGATATTTTAGGTAGAAGGAAAAGTGTGAAGTAAGGCGTACCTTAATACAAATTTTGTATGTAGCTTTTTGGTGTGATCTTTTAGTGAAACCAGGAGCACTAGTGCTGAGAAAATCTCCAGGTTTATTCAAGAAGATATTTTGTCGTTAATTTGGTTTACAAAATCGTGCAGATTATTTTTTTAGATTGAGATTCTAGAATTGTTTCCCAAATCCCCGTTACAAATGTTTATTCAAATTGGTAAATTTTTTTAATAGTAGATACATACATATAATTACCTAATTACTTGAACTTATTACTAGTAAATTACTACAGAGATCCATACGTTACAGTTGTACAGCGTGCTTTCTTCTTACACTGACTATACAGAATATTTCATACAATAACTTATTCTCCCTCCCGTAACCCAAATGTGACAAAAATTCTTTTCCACATTTTCCTGAAATTTATTTCATTGACGTAGGTCAAGAATTCCAGTCACAAGCGGAATAAACATCAAGTAAAGTCGAGAATATTTTTCACGAATTCAGATTCTATTGCATTTTTTGTTCCTGGCAAAACATTTTCTCAAATATCTTTTGACGCTATGACTTGCCAGCTATCCAGAAACTATCCCAGAGGACTCTATGTTGAGAACTGTGGACATGACCGGGAAATATTTGGAGCTAGGTTTGGGAAATCCAGAGAATATTCTAACGGCATGCGAATACAGAAATGTCGCCACAAAAGTAATCATAAATTGGATAATAATTTTGTACTTGCTCATGGAAAAATTATGATGACCTGAATGTAACCTTTCTGTCACCTCCTTGTAGTCCTAGTTAGTCTTTTTTGTGTCATGTCATAGTGGCAGTTCGGTTCTTCGTGGCTTTTCCGTTCAATGTTGTCCCGCATAATTTTGTTCAGTCAGCTTCACTGCCATCTCCTATTTGGACTACAAAATTTCAAAATGTATTATGTCTGGTAACTTTGGGGCGCAATCCACACCACTGAATTTATTTATTTACGAACCTACAGTAAAGGTAATCTTTGCTAGACATTCTTGATCCGGAAGAAGTAATACTCACAAAAACTGGTCACCTGGAATGATGGAGATAAAATCTTTACAAAATGAGCAAATAATCTTCCTTTTATGACAATTAAATATGATTGAAAAAAATTAATTTAACAATTCAGTTAATTACCCATGACCACCCAAAGCATCTCCAGTGTGACGCAAGGCCAAAACCATCCTACACTGTGCTTTATAAAATGTGGTCGTAAGGTCGTATGTGACATACTGTGATACACTGTTTCTGGAAATTATGGTACGGGCAAGAAGTTTTAATAAAATTTATGTATAATTACAATATTTTTGAAACTGCCTTTAATTGAATCGGTTTTTGCGGCTATAATGTATTGTATGCATACTTGCAGCCGTTCAGTTCATAAATTGGTGAACTGAACTGAACTAGCCCTTATTCTTATTGTTTTTGAATGAACTTGAACGAACTAGCTAAATGCAAACTTTTGATTGAATGAATTTGAATTGAACTCAGAAGAACTTATTTTGAATGTGAACGAACGTTCATCATACGTTCAAGTGACGCAAATTGAACTGAATTGAACTTAAGAGTCAGGGTTTGAATATAAGTTCATATAATCATGAACACAAAACGAATATTATACAAAATATTTCTAAATTGCATGAAATTTTTTTTTTGTAATCTTAAAAGACAGCACCCAAGTTTTTGATAATACATTTCAATGACATTAAATTACAAATCAATCAAATTGCTTGCATGTAAACATATTTTTACATTCAAGAACGAGTATTCAGCACATTTTGGCCAAAGTTGCATGAATTAAAAAGCCCAATAATTGTATTCATAGTTATATGATTTATTAATTTAGAAGCGCTTGGTTTTTTTACATTGATTGTTTATCAGAAAGCTCAAATTCAATGCTGCTTTCAAAACACCGGAGTTTTGAAAGCAGTTATTTAATCAGTCATTTAGCAAAAAAATCTTACTTCAGTCAAAGCTCCAAACTATAAAAATAAAAATAAATGTCACTTAAATATATCGTAATTTACACGATAATGACAGATAAAGTGAACTGAACTGAACGGCCGAAAAGTATATAATGAATTGAATTGAACTTTGAAAAAATACTGCAAGAATTAACTGAACTGAACGTAACGACTGGAAAATACGCAGTGAATTGAACTGAACTAGGACAGGATTTTAACAAAGGGAACTGAACTTAACTGAACGGCACGAAATATTTTGGGATGTGAATGGAACTGAATTTGAACTTTGGACCAAAACTGCAAGTATGATTGTATGTATGTACGACTTGTGGAGATTTTCGCACGGAACTGTACTAGTCAAGCTGCTACTTACGTATGCCGGCAATGCCTTAGAACTTTACAAATTTGCGGATGGATTTGCTACAGTAATATACACAGATTCAAGTGGTGTAGCAAAAGTGTGTTCCCTTCCAATAGCTCATTAAGGGTTATTACTACAATTGTTTTGACCTGTTGTTCCATAAAATTTAACCTGGTGACCCCTATGAGATCTCATTTTGAAACAGTGAAATGTTTTATTAATATTGTTTAAAATTTTCGACCTCCAAAGTTTGAGAGAATTTGCATTACATTTAACAAAATTACAAGCATTGATTTACATAGATCAACTCGTCAGATAACTGATGTGACCTGCCGTTAATTGAAACCGTTTTTCCATTTCCTGAATAAAGTTTCGCCAAAAATAATTTTGATGTAATTTTACTTAGTATCTTGTACGAGTTTTAAAATGAAATATCATACCGGATACTGGACCTGGACGAGTCGCTGCTTTGAGAATTTTGAATACTTGAGGTCAAAATGTGACGTAGCGGTGCAGGAAATATAATCTAATGTAATTATTTTATTCCATCAAATCATCACAGCGCAGTGCACTGATTTCAAGTGACAATTTCCAGTTTGTGAGAATATTAATGATTTCAATATGACAGTGTCATTTTTGGACCAATTATGTAGTCGTTTGTAGTGTGTCAGTTTTGTACATTTGAAAAATATTTGTTTACATGATAACTAAATAGTGGGTTTTTATCAATTAGAATAACTATAGGTATTTACATACTGTAGCCTCTTGTTTTGATACTTTTGACACTTTACACAACTGCTCAGAAAACTCAGCCCAACAACCCCAATGAGATCTCATTTTGAAGTCATGAAATTTACTATATAGTTGATTCATATTAAATTTGTTTTACAAGTTTTGAGCACAAAATAGAGCTCATTGGGTAACGAAAGTTTTCTGCAGATAGAAAGAGTTAAACAGTTTTCAGCGCACATGACCAGAGGGGAGAGATCAAATGTTTCATGTAAAGTAAATCACGTCACACCCTGTATGCATAAAATGTAAAAGGTTCTGAAGGCATTGTCACGAGAGTTTGAACAATTCAGCGTTCCCCCGAATTTCACGTGTGAAATCTTGCTTGACAGGTGTAATAATTATTACGGTCCAGAATTATTGTCTATATCTACATACATGGTACATTCATTGTGCAGAGTGGTTTAATGAAGTTGTGCAGTCGTCGCTTGGAACTGGAACTATTCGGGAAATTTTAATGTCATGCGTCAATGACCCTAATTTAGTTGCGAATGCAGCAGAGCATTAGTGAGGTTTTACATATTGTGTAAGCTTTCATGTGCATACGTTACATAAGTAGACTGCAATCTGGGGTAGTTTCAAATTACAAAAAAAATTAAGACTGTAGTTTTGCTTGCCACATTTTATTGGTACAACAGAGAATTAAATAAAGAACAGTATAGAATAAGTTAAATTTAAATATATTTCCTCTTTCAAAAGATAATTTTTTTGGCCAATTGTTACTAACAAAGGATTGGGGTTTCCTATTGCTCCCTCTCCCAGACACCCTAAAACAAAATAAATTGATGGTTGTAGAACACACGTTGATACTGTACCTATTTATCAATAATTTCCTAAAAGTACTAGTTCTTAATAGTTACTATCTGTCAAAAAAGAAATACCGTGGATTTTGTCTTTTCCTTGGTTTCCCAACTTCGCTCAGTGTTTCTTGGACCATCCACAAAGTTCGTTGAGTTTTCCGGACTCTTCGCCTAGGCACAAAATAAGCAGTATTGTTACTTTACGTTTGACAGCAAATATGTCAAAGTTGAGCAAACAAATCTGAGAAAGGTTGTGCAACTAGAATAAATTTGCATGAGGACATAATTTTTACCCGCTAAAAGCAGCAAAATCTCAGTCATCTAAAACTCATATCAAAAATTTTACTATAATATAGATATAGAGTAACGAAAAAATTAACAACACCGTCTGTCCCGATAAATCATAAGCTAGCAGCTGTCATAAAAATAATAAAGCTAGACATTAGAAATCATCCTCAGTTCCGAACTCCGTTCCTGAAGGAAAAATGTGAATGAGAGGAACAGTTATTTTTGCTGAAAAAAGAGATAAATCTAGACTTTTTTTAGTGGAATCAAATCAATGCAATGGAGTAAATTTTATAAAATCGGGATAACTTTTTTATTTTTTAATATAATGCAGATATAATATTACTATAGTATATTTAGTTATGAAAATTGAAAGAATCGTAATTTATTTTTGGAATGGATGTCTTCACAATAAATATTTGTACGCTGCGATTTCACGATTGTTTAATGTTTTACAGACGGAATAAGTTTGCCGTATTAATTAGAGTCATACTCAAAACTTAATAAAATTGTTTTTAAAAAATTTGCATAAAGATTTGATGCTCTGGGTTGGATGCCTTATTGTTAGTTGTACTGCAAAAGTAACTAAACAAGGGCAGTATTCTTAATTTTCTTTTTGTATGAATAGTAATCCATTATATATTTATAATGATGGAAATAGTACTTAATTACAGTGCATAAGGACTAAGAAAATTCAAGATTCTAAAGACAATAAATAATTTGAATCTCAAGTAACTATGTATTATTACTTTTTTTTATGTAACAAGAATGCGAATGTATAATAAAAAAAATTAAAATCGTAGGAAAATTATTTTATGCGTTGATAATTTTATTAAAATATTTCATTTTTTTATCGAAGTCAATTTTTTGTCGTTTCAATGATCACATAAATACTTGATTTCAGGGCCCTTTTCTTAAGTGTCACCCACTAAAATTGACCAATCAGTTTGAAATAACGTAATGCACCACTGTGCATATTTTTATAAAATTTCAAGGGGGAAGACCCTTAGTTTTTAATACTACTAGTTTCCCTATAGTTTTTAAGTAAATTACATAATAAACAGTTGAAGAAACTTAGAGTTTAATTTGTGAAGATTAGTGAAGACAGTCTAGTGCTGAGAGTTCTAACCCTTGTATTTATTTTGAGTTGTTCTCGAATCAACCCATTTCCTGTTTATTTCCTAGATTAAATTATTAGCCTTTGGGTTATTATTCTAAATCAAAGTATTTATTCAATTAATCTTCTCGTAATTCATCAAAAGCACGATCAATCAATTTTTTCTTTTGTTTGTTCATTTCAATCACAGTTTTTTGTACCATTCCAAGGTTTATAATACGTAGGCTGCACAGTTATATTTGTACATGCTGGAATATAAGTACATGCATAGGTAGGATGTACATAAGTTCAATATGTATAAATGCAAATGTCTTTCTAATATGGTATAAAGTGGAGTACATAGGTCTTATTGAGGACTTACAATTAGTATTGTAGGCACTAGCGATTGCATAAATATGCATGTAGGAAGGTTCACCGGTTAAACTGAATGTAGATAGATTATAGAATAAGCAGAATCATTTAATTACGCATCTCTGGTTTGGGGTAATTTAAAAAAATTTCATCTAGTCCAAGTGAATCATCGGAGGAATGACGTTATCCAATATTGTACATTCGTGTCATTTCGCTCCTAAAAATAGACTTTCGTTGGTTAATTTGAGCATTTCGCAGAAAAATTGTACGTACAAGCAGTCATTGAAACATTAAAATCATTTCCTTAAACAGCCTTTCATTCCATTTTCTTTGAAAAAGTTTTTAATTTTCCTGTCAGTGATTTCTGTTCATTTATGTTAGTTCTATTCAAATGAAAGTGCATTGTGACTCCAAAAAATATTAACTGCAAAATGGAACGATTAAATTCTCAATATTGCAACATATCTGAAGTAGAATCCATCAAATATTTTTATTACAGTAGGTCTAGCCGTAAATTCCGTGGATGATGAGTAGCATAGCACATTATGTGCAAGAAACTGCAACGTGTACTTATTGTTATAAGCTTTAAATAGCATTAGAAGTAAAGAATTAATATAGAATTCATCTCAGCCGTTTTAACGTCTAAAAGCGATTGCAGGGGAGAAAAATTAAAAGCACCCTAAAATCTAAAAACCCCCTTCTAATGAACATTCTTTAGAAATGCTTTAGCAGGATGGAAGACCCTGACAGGAATATATAGTACATCAAAATATTACTCACAATATGATAAATTTATGACAATTTGATACCAATATAAGTTCATAATTCAAAAATTGTTCATTTAGGCTCCACGCTCAAGTAATTTTTTGGACAAAAAAACCCGTAATTCCAAAATCGCCCGAGGGTCCCTTTGTGTCTTCCTCACGGAGCGTCATTTAAGCTCAAACCTTCCCATACAGTTACATATGCCTTGGGAATAAAAAAAAAATATGTACGTAGGGTCCTCTGATTTGAGCAACGGCAGCCGTTGTTATATATGTACATACAGTTGCTGGGGGTTTAATAAACAAGTCTTTAAATTGTAAATAGTTCTAGATGTAGATACTATTTAATGTAATCTAATATTAAAATAAATGAATTTAATAATGAAGAAGTTTGATACTAAATGATATTAAACTGACAATGAGCATCCGTGCTGGAGCCCGATGGCTCATGTACCCATGAGAAAATTGTTTACATTCTTGTGATATTATATTTACTGGCTAATTCCAGCTATAAGCAGCTATCACATTTATTTCCTTAAGCTTTTTGAAATTGCTCCTCCTAAATCCTAAACCCTTTCTTTAAGGGTCGGACCAGTTCAGTTCAAAACTGAAAATTTCAGTTCAGTTCAGTTCAGTTCAGTCCAGTTTGGTTCATACAAATTTTGGTTCAGTTCGATACACAAACTAAACTGAAGGGTTCAGTTCCAGCGTAAAACTGAACTGAACTGAATCGTTTGAAATGATTGTTACGCATGCACAATAAAGCCTGTTTCTGTCGTTCTGTATGACGCACTTCTCATCTCTGACTGTTACTTTTTTAAGGAATTTCGACGTAAAATGTGATTGTATTTGCAGTGGAAGAACAGTACTAGATTGAAAATATTTAAAATCAGATTAAAGTGGGATACAAATAACTGTATATCCGTTATTTAAAAAATCTCTCTATATAGATATATACATATTCAGTTCAGTTCAGTTTCAGTTCATAGAGAGAACTGAACTGAACCGAAGAACAGCTAACTGAACTGAAATTTTGATTTTTGATTCAGTTCACTTTGTGAACCGAACTAAACTGAATTTTGCGAACCAAACTGGACTAGTCCGACCACTACCTTTCTTGATGAAGATTCGTAGGAATTTTAATATAATCTATAAGTTTATTTTTGATATCCGCAGGCTTCGCATTAAGAAGCTTCCTTCGTGACATCAAAATACACCCATTAATTGTTTTTTCCGGTACGGGAGTCTCTATCCGGTTTAATTTAAAGGACCAGGCAAGTTGCTGAGACAACGGGGAAATCTAAAGGATTATATGTCAGAGTTTAAAAATAACGGTATCTTACGGTAATGAAGGTGTGGGTGTTGTTCACATGGTTATCATATTCTTCAAACTAAATATTAAGGATTTTGCTTTGAAAGACAATTCCATCACCGACTTCTATTAACAAAACACTAGTAAATTAACTAGTTTCTAGCATCCAATACTACCTTTTCAGTTCAACTGCCTCACAACTTAATCAGCATACAGAAGAAAGTAGCATTCGCTTAGAACAGCTGGTAAGGGTAAAGTTGTATTTCAAAGTCAGCAGATTTCAATAGCTTAAATAGTACACGAGTGCTATGACATTATATGTATTTTCGCACTAGTCTCAGTTATTCGTCCTTCAGTAAGTGCCAGAATATTCGGGAAGCTTCATCAAATTCACATTGAAATAGGTCATGGAGGCTGAGGAGCTTGTCTCTGGGCAAATACAAATAATATAGAGTTAGGCTCTCAGCTTGAAATCATATCTACTTTGGAATTTTTAGGTACATTGAAAGAAACCTCCTTTGGAGCTGTACAAATCTTGTCATTTGTCATTCACTCATTGAAAGCTTTTGGATTACGATACAATTCGATGAAAAAGTATTAAATGAGTTTGCATATATGCAAAATAGGTCCCAGCTTCATTCAAGTAACCATTATGCTTGGAATTAATTTTATATGAAAAGCTACTGCGAAAGAACTAACGTGGAGAGGAGGGAACTGTCCCATTAAAATTGAGTAGTGCAGCTCGATCTTTGTAATTCCACAGATGGTAAATAAATATCTGCACGTACTTGGGATTATTATGGTAGGACGAAAATATTTAAATAGGGAATACAATTACTTTCAGGGATTTCCGATGAAAAAGAAATCCTCGTAAATGTGGCCGCTGTTGAGTCAAGGTATTTGAAAATGTTTGTAATTACGTAGGAATAACAGAACAGCCTCCCATTATTACACAAGGGCTAATTTAGTTGTCAACACATTTAGACAGTAGTTTGAAGTTTGAATGCGAGCGGGACTAGAGATGAAAAGCATTGTACTTCTCAGTAATCAGTTACGGAATAAGTTGAGAATTTCCAATTTCAAACAATATCTGAAGTTGGGAGACCCAATCTACGGACTTGATTGAATTTCATGCAAATTGTCTAAAAACCTTGACAGTGCTTTTGAGAAAAAATGAAATGTCACGACGACTTTGACTATGAATTCCTGTTCATACCAACTATGTACTTTCTAATGGTTCTTTGTTTTCTATAAAAGAAGATTGATAAATACAAAAGTTCTGATTACTTTTGAGTTCGGGATATTTTCCAGTCAAGGGTAACAACAAGATTTTTTTTACCTCATGAGTTATATTTAAACAAAATTCAACTTTTCAATGTAAAGCCGTCCCTACAAATTAATACCGTCAAATAGAATTTCCCGTCTGATTACTATTCGTACAAATGCATTTGTGTTCCATCACATTGGAAATGATTAGGGGACTGTAAAAGGAACGTAAATGAACAATCGTCAAAAATTTTTAACTAAATCTGAGCACCCTGGTTTGGATCATAAAAATATTCTCTGACATTTAAACTACTGTGCGGATTAGCAGCCATTTAAGATTGATACATTTTGTGCATTTCCAACTATTTTTTTTATCCATTCCTGCTTTATGTATCTGCAGATGCACATTACGGAAAAAGTACTTCAAAAGTCAAAGTCCTGATGCAGATGCTTCTTACAAATCAAATCCATGCGTGGGTTAAACTTCTCAATCATTAAAACTCACCGGTCATGTGTGCTTTCGACATAGAATTCTTAACGCTCAAAGTAACTGTAATAATTTGCTACAACTACATACATTTTTATATAAATTGACTTCCTACTTTGAATTTTCATGACATTCACCAGAAATCATCTGATCTTGTCGTTAGCAAGATTTTAATGCTTCAGTTAGTTCCGTGATTCCGTTACCATTGAAGCAAGTACTGAAACATGCTTAGAGAGTCGATAACATGCATCATATTTATTCTACCCTTTTAAGTCCCAAACGGGAGGAAACATTTTTGGAAAACCTTAAAATAGCACATACAGGAATAGTTGCAGTAATCCCTCAATATTTAATTTCAGGGCATGAATTTTGGTCCCGACCCTCTTGTTTAGAGTAGAAATGGTTGGTTACGTTCCAAATATGCTATCCAAATACTATAAAGTGACGATCTGTACAAATCATGTTTACGCGTTGACAATCAAAACAACTCATCTTGTTGAACCAAATAACCTCAAGATTGCAAAAGTGCCAAAATCATGTATGGTCAGAAAGATTCAAGGAACACTATGAAATCATGTGTTTCAATTTGAACTTATCCAATATAAAAATTTATGCATTTCGCAAAGACTTAAATTAGAGCAAGCTAGCGATAGTACTTGTTAAAAAAAACTACTCCGAAAGATGCAACATCAGAATGTGTGAACAGTTTGTAATAATGATCTAATTGTGCACCAAATATCCCCTGTCATACTCTCCAAGAGCAAATAATATTTACCAAATATACAGCACAAGATTTCTGTATATTACTTACACATACATATGCACAAACGTAATATTTATACTTACCTACATACATAATTACATATAATATCTAATGTATAATATATTCCCTGACTGCCTACTCAGCAGGAACTCAGTCACGTTCGTCGTCACCTAATTTAAGATCCTTGACATTTGTGTTTATCTAGTGTGAATTTTTATATGTAATACATTATCTTGGGCAATAGACATACTATTCATACATAAACGAAGACAGTTTTAGATGTGCTTGTCTATAATTAATTACACAAGCCCAGGCTCCTCCACAGCATCCGTAGAAAATAAAATGTATGAATTCAATATATATGGTGATGGAGCCCGAGTTGAAAATAAATGTAGAATCGAAATTCAAGGCAAAAGTTAGGGGAAGCTTCATACATTTAACACAATTCAAAATTAGTTCTCACCCCTATTAGCCCCGTTATATGCTGGTTGCTGGTACAGTGAAAATAATTGCTCTTACCATATTCCCTGATTCCAATAATAAGTAATAAATTAGAGTCTTAAATTAACGCCGAATTTAATTAGTACTGGGCTTTATCATCTTGTTCCAAACACGAGTGAGGTCAATTTATTGAAGGAGCCTAATAAGTGGTTACTCTGCCTATACAGTATGTTGATCTTGATAGTCTTGTGTGCAGGACACGTACAAGCCGAGGTTTTCCTCAGGGTTGAAGGATACCCCAGGTAATTAGCATCTTTAGTATATCTGAACCCAAGGAAGGTTTCGGTGCGGATGCTGGAATAGATAATTACTAAAGAAGAAATTTAAAATAGGAGAATGTAGCTATACGGCCATGAATTATGACCGTAGCCACATAAGCCGCTGTCTTATGACTGACGTCAAAGAAGGGCTTCGTCGACCTCCTCAATTTCACAACAGTGGTCTTCACCAGTATAGACACAGGGATTTTGACAAATTGCAGTATGGACGGATCTCCCAGACCTTCCCAATACCTAGAAATATCTAATACTATCTGTATCTATCCCTAAACTTGAACCCAGTAATTTCAAGTTGAAAGTTATCCATCCCATGGCCTGGCTCTTCCCTGATAACGAATGTGTTAGTAAATCTCTATCCTATGGCAAAAATTCGATGTTGTGAATTTACTGATATACCCGGAGTGGAGAGAAGACTTAAAAAAAAAGAAGAGCAATAATGTGTTGAAATTGCGCCGGTGCTGCAGATACTCTACCTTCCAACTTGTCTATCTTCCCTCACACTCTCCACAGTCCCAACCATGAAACGTATAGGCAGGGATAAAGAGCAGTCTCAATGCCAAGGAGAAGAACGCTTAGATGTTACCCGGGTGTGTACCTTTCCGCTTGTCACTTGACAGCGGGAAACCGTGATGGACTGTCTTCTCTGTAATCACTAAACTTCAAGAGTTCACATTGCCCCCCGAAATATTTCTCAAAATAGTTTTCACAAAATACGCGAACTGCCCAAAGATAAAAAACCCGTTTAAATTCCTGCCATTCTTTTGAGGGGAAAAAACTTCAGTATTAATTGCCCTGCCTGTTTCTGTTCTTCTTCAACTTTCCCATAAACTTGATAAGAATCCCAGAATTTTTATTTTTGGAATGGACCACCCTCAGCCTCAAAAATTTTTATTCCTATGAACATTTCCTGGTGGTAATTTGTTTCCTTTTGTGTATTTCTCGGGCTCGTAAAAACTGACTCTGGAAGCCGACAGGAATTGCTTTGCATGGGAGAAGTGCACCTAAATTTACTGGAAAGTGTATGTTATTATGCACCGCTCAACTTTTACTCCCCCTTCAAACAAACTGTCTCTTGGTTAGGTTGAGGTTGAGTTAAATTGTTGTGCATATACATATATTATAACTATGTATATTATATGTACTTCCTGATAACACTGAAAGCTTTGCCAGCTAAAAGCGGAGTCCCAGTTGCCACAAATAATATAACTTTCTTCAAGAATCTCGTCTTCAAAATCCGGATAATACTGACCGTTCTCCCGTAACCAAGCATTGTCATTAAGATGAAGTCAATGTCATTAACTTCATTTGTAAAAGTGACTGTGGTTGGGACTCAGACTCAGGAATTTCCCCTTATTCCCTGAACTTGGAACTTCATCTCTTACAAAAGCAGCTCTCTTTACGGGAAATACATATGTACATAAGTTTGGACTTACTGTGAGTTGGGTAATGTGTGTGGAATGCACAGACAAGTCGTACCTGAAAATGTAGAAACTCTGTTAATGTGAGTGCACCAAACATGGAACTTTAAAAGTAACTCTTGTTGAAAAGTTTGTTGGGAAGGTCGAGGTGACGACGTGCACTTGAAATTATACACGGTAAAAATCCGAAGTTGACTTAACTCCCTCTCAACTATAGCTACATACATCCCTTCATGTAAGTTAATTTCATTTAATATATTTTTAGATTATTTTAATCAAGTTACACAACAATGACATCCCGTCGATGAGGAGGGAAAATAATCTAAATGCAATTTTTCCTAAACTCGAAATAAACAAATTATTTTGCTGTCTATAAAAAACCCGCCTACAGATCACTTTACTTTAAATTAAAAATGTATGTGGATCATTTTGACACTTGACCGCAGACGGATGTACTTATTTGCATACGACTATTTATTTTTTTGCTTTTACCACTGCAGTTTCGGAAAGTGCATCAAAATACTCTCAAGCAATACAAACATATTCATGTTGAAATAAATAATGGAGGAAATTGTGAAAGTTTTCCTTTGAATATTTTAGATCCTCAGGTTTATATGTATGTGCCGGAGATGGAGCATACGGAAATACCATACTTTGGGAATCTACCGGGAGAGTCGGACTCGGCTGAGCTAGAAGCTGGACCCAGTGGGTCAGTCTTCGACCATTCCCAGGGAATGGATGCCCGCAGCTTCAATCACAGCGACGGTCTCAGTATTAATCCAGCCCATGCTTATAACATAATAACTCCAGACTTCTACCCAGATTTCACCCAGGTTAGAACAAGTTTTCCAATTCACTAAGATTTTATAGTACAGTATGGGCTTGAACAAGCATCCAGTCCACTCCACTTGATTCCTTTTTACTTTCCTTGGAAATCATATATTTCTCTAACTACATAATAATATAATATGCACATGAGACGTCCTCCTGCAATTTGGACAATCCAAGTTTTAGCATATGCAACTTGACACTCACATTTGTGTACCTACGTTACCTTTGTATGTACATATATCCTATGATCGCTTATTAAGAGAGCAGTGTGGTGTGGGCCGACGTCAGTAGGGCCACAGCCAAGGATCTCAAAATGTTTTAAATTTGAGTTCCAAGAACAAAATGATCAAAACGATTGACTCAGAACTCAATACGGGCTTTACTCTTGGGGGTAGGTTAAGGCAAAGTGGGCGCTTGTACAGATAGATCCACAGGCACATCCACAAAAGCCCTGATGACAATTTTTGAAAAGCCTATTGCATTAAATTCGTATGAAATTACATCCCTTATCGGTTTGGACTCCCGGTTTAATGTAAACTGGTTATTCCTAGAAAATACAATCGATTCTTTCATCACAACATATTATCCTCGTAGTCATGCATCCAACACATGTAAACAACTAGTTTTGGCTACACCTGACTAAAGTTCTCCTGGTGAGGCTTCCTTGTGGATAGCCTCAAGGCATTTGTGAATTATTGGAGAGATGGGAAGTATGCAGGGCTTAAGGAAATCTTGTAAGGAAGGAGAGTATTTCCATTTTGAAGATTGATTTGTCATATTTTTTGAAGATTTAATTCCTTTCCACACAAACAAATTTCATGATTTCCAAGGCCTTGGAGCTGTCTATTCACAGAAGTATTGATTGGACAGGTGTGTTGTAAGAGGTCTCATCCCTCCTTTACGGTTATGGGAAATGGGGAAGTGAGAGCGCCTGTTGATTGCTGTTAAATGTAGATATAAATGAAACTGTAGAAAGAAACTTTTAATTGTATCTACCCAAGGTAGGTATGTATAATTATCTATTTCTTATGGTAATTTCATTTGAAATTAGATTATTGTACTATGCTTGACGGGTCGTGACATTGCCTTTGTTAAGATGTTTATTTATATATTTCTTCTTAAACTAGTAGCATCTGAATGGCTGATTGTGAGTTGTGGAGGTTGAAGGTGGTAAGGAACGTCTTCAAAGTTTTCCTTTCACTCGTTCACGCCGCCCAGTCATGACAAATTTAGTTTGGCTTCTGTTTTGTATTGACACTTCAATTCCAAACACTTGCTCCAAAACAACAATACAATAAATTAGTTTTGCATACATGGAATTCTAATTTGCGTAGGTTGTTTTTTCCATTGATGGTTTCCCTGTCAATACGGTTTTTGAAGCCTGAAATTATTATAGCTGGCAATTTTGAAAGACCTTGTTTCAACTTGAGCAAGTAGTTCCATTTTAAAATAATATGCAATGTTATTATGTAATATCTGCAGAGCAGAACCAGAAAATTCCAGAAAAACCTCATATTTATGCATGGAGAATCTTTCTCCAAGTTTGATTTCTCCGTCAGATTTTGTTCACCTAAGTGGAGTCGGAAAGCAGGAGGATTATTTAACAATAGTAATTATCAAATAATGATTATAAGCCTCTGAAAGAAAGATTTCAAATAACTGGAAGTCATTACATCAAAAGCAATGTAACATCAAAAGGAAGCCTTGTAGTTTGTATTGTTTGTAGGGGTGTGATTCGGAATTCACACCCAAATTAATAATTCATTGCATCAATTACAAGGATAATTATTATTGTTAACGATGTAATACGTTTTTCAGTCTGTATTTTGAAGGCCTTGAAACGTGATTGTTATTTCTCAATTTTGGAGAGATGGTGTTCCAGTTTAGTCACGTTCTCTTTATACTTGATGTAATCCCTACCAAAATATATTCTCTTGGCTGTCACACCGGGAACATCATTCAGAATCAATTCCTGAATTTTGACCGACAATAGCTCAAAACCACAGCTCCTGGTTCTCAGAAAAACGTTAATGAATGCTGCTGCTACTATTACTCTGATTCCATGGTGACCTTTCCAATCAGTGCTTTCATCATGCTGCATGGTTCCGACTTTGATTCATCTTCGCCAGACTGCTAGTCACAAGCATAGTCACGAGCATAAATGGACAATCTGTATCTGTAGATGAAGGTCCACCTTTGCGGATATTTACACAGAATTTTGTTTTGAAGCTTGTATCAAAATTTGAACGTTTGTAGTTTATTATTTCGGTTCCTGTTCATTTAGGATAGGAGTTCTAGTCTTATTCTACTGAAGTAGTAATAAAACGTTAATAAACTCATCAATTGAATCGGCTTTTCCAGGCACAGCTCTTCATTAACCATTGAGACAAACAAATTTGATTTTCTTGGTACGAATTCCTAGGGAAATATACATCGTCCCGTCAAACTGTGTACAAATTGTATTGCTTTTGCTGTCATCCTATAGTTTCAATCCAATTTTTCAGTAGCATTAAGTATTATTATTATTGCTGCAGTCTTCATAGTAGCTTTGCTATTACTCGTAATCCCGGCAAAAGAAATCCTACCTGTCCACAATTCATTAAAGTGCTAATACGTGCAATGCTTCTGTCCTCGGGGGTCACAAAGGTCATTTATCAATTAGGCTAAAAAATAAACTTTGTGTTAGTCATGACGATCACGAGGGTTACCTAGAACCACAGTCATAGCACTCCATTAGACCATCGTCGTAGTAACGTTGACCTGGAATTCATTACAATTGAACTGTCAGAGTGTAATTACACGCTCTTCCTGACTCCGCTTTAAACACACCAGGTTTCTAGGAAACGGGAATTACATAAAATGTTATTCTGGAGGAAGATGGAAGACTTCCAGGTGATGGGGATAGTCTTGGTCATCCTTGTTCTCCAGTTCTGTAGTAATTATTTATGTACATCGCAGTGCTAAAATAGTGTTCCTCATTTTGGATTCGGATCGTGTGTACTCAAACCCAAGCCATGATCCTTGTAATCTCATATTAGAATTTCTCTGAAAATGTTGCTACAGTTCCGACTCTATAAGCTAGGTAAAGCTGAAGGGAAAGTCCTCTAGAATTCATACATGCAATTTGTATGTACGTATTTATATGTAATTGGGTATGTATGTAATTACATTATTTGGATTTCAAATCGTGTCTCCTAGGAACCACATCCTGTTCCTTGTAATCTTCTAGTAAAATTCCTCTGTAAAAGTTCCGACTCCTTGAGTGTACTCCAGCTGAAGGAGCTCATTTGTCTTTTAGAATAATTCATGGTTATAGTGTGTACGTATTTAGGGTAGGTATGCATGATGGATGTCCTGGATAGAAATTCTGGGGGAGTCCTCACGTAGTGTGTGTAATGTGCACACGCATGATAATTTAATGAGGTTTGGGAGAGGATAAAGAGAATTATTTGAGGATTTAATGAAATTCAAAGCACATATCCATGACTAGGACCCCTGTAATTTTCCTCTGGAATAGCGACGGAATGTATGTACTACACAAATTGACAACACGTCCCAACTTAAAACATCTGTTGCTCGGGATGTTGAGCACGTTTTGCCTTATGCACTCGTGTGGTTGGTCGTAGTTTGGTGGTTGATTGGTGTTGAAGAGGTAATGCCAGGGAGGGAGAGGGACAAAATCTAAATTCAGGCTCTAAAAAAATGTTGTTCTCTAACGAGGTTCCTTTAAAAAGTTTTTGTTTCCCCATATTTTATTTCCCCAGTAATGTAATTACATATCTCTCTCACAGGGACTATAATAGAAAAAGTTGCATCAGTAGAATCTTCTACTACCATTAAACCAACTCACTTGCAAGTAACTACCATTCAATGTTTTTTTTTTACTTGGCTGAGCTCTACCATAGATCTAAAGTACTTCATCAAGGAAATGCTTTATGGGTGTCACATGGAGAAGACAAGCCAGCCGCAAATTATGGAAAAGGGAGAGAGAGAGGGATTCATTTCTGTGACACTCAAATGTCAGGGATGTAAGGTACATATATGTGTACTGAGAGTGAATGCAAGAGAAAGAATCAAAGCGAGGACTGACAGTCACCGTGAAAGCTTCACACGAGTCATTCATTCCGGAAAATAACACTATCCTTAAATGGAAGGATATATCTGTATGTACATATGTCATTGCATATAAAGATTGGGACTGGATTCATTCCAAGGATGAGAGCCGGAGTTTTCTTTTACTTTTTGTGAGATCAAATGTGAGTAAATATAAACACAGGTACGTTCCCTGCAAACACATAGACATATGTACATATGTTTCTGGGGCTCAATTTCAGGGGAATTAATATCTGTCTTTCTGTCTCATGCCAACATGTCCGCGAATTAAGTCCGTGTGAAACTTTGAAGACAGAGAGTATACTGGAAATTAGAGACTACTTCCAAATTTTCTATAGTACTTGGAATATCTATATGAGCGTATTTTTCCTTTTTGTCCACCTAAGTAAGCGTACTTTTATGCCCTTGATGCTTTTGTACAGTCAACTGCAGAGAAGACTCCGTTGCAGTGAGGAACATGTTTATGTAATTACATGGACGCTGACGAATGGAGCTGTTGCGTAGATGCAAGCACAGTGATATTTCTTCTCCCAAAATAATGTAAAAGGTGTTTCATTTTGGAAGGCTTTTAGATATTCTACCATTCTGTGAGATTTTCGCCGGAAAGAACCGGAGATTTTCTCTCTGTTTCAGGAGTATTGATCCTTTTTGCCAAGTCCTTTTTGCAAAAGTATCAGTAAATAATTGAGAGGCCCTTAAAGAAAAGATTTTTAGATATGTGTTAATTTTTCTTATTACATGTATACATACTTGAAATTTCATCTAAATAAGGTGTATATTTCATTGTAGAGGCTTCTGTTTCAATTATTATCAAGACAGTGTCCAAAAACCAATTCTGAGGGTCATTGCGGAATACAGTAAATGACGTGTTAAAAAGAGCTCCTTTACACATTTTTCTTCAAAAGTAAATCTACTGCAGCTTGAGGGCAACTGAAACTCTTTCGGATATTTTGTGCTGGTTTTTTTGGGAGTAGCGTTGTAAAGAAACACAATATTTTGAGGCTGACAGGATATTACTTGACCTTGGAAGGCTAGACGCTACCCCAACCACTGACACATTTAAGGGGATGAGTAAGGTGAGAGGGATCCCAATGAATAACTAGCTATCTCAAGTTTTGACATCGTTATTTTAGAAGGTCATAGTGAGAGAAAATATTCGCTTGCATTTATATATCTATGTATATGTACAAATATAGTGGATATCTTTAGAATCAGTAACCTATAAAAAACTTATTTTGTTGTTTCAAATAATACTAGCCGCATTATTATAACAGAATAGTATTGTCAATAGATAAAAAAAAATCGGGTTGGAGAAGCAGGCCATTTTGAATAAAAATAGAGAATCCTGAGGATTTCTGTAACACAGCCAGTAAGACCTTTCAAGCGCTTTTTGGAAATTAGCATCGTTAAAATTAAAACACGATATTTAAGAAATTATCCAATAATTTTACATGGCAGTCATTCATCCCAAAACAACGGCGCAAAGGGTTTTTCGAGTGTAAAAAGAAAATACAAATATTTGTGTCTACTAAAATATAGATTGAGAAAAATATTGTCGGATAAAATCTTAATTAAGAGATTCTTGGAAGTATGACCGTAAAAGTAGAGCTCTCACAGACAAACAAGTTTCCTTTGATATTACACTTTCTGCTTGTTCTTTCCTACTTGGAACAATTCATTCAGTAAATTAAATTACAAGGCTGACTTGGGTTTTTACTCGGGCTGTATCCGAAGAGCCGATATCTTCATGAGTAATATAAATATTTGTGCGGTATTTTATAGTACGTGGGAGGATAGTACGCATATGTTGGCATAGATTTCATACCACAAGGATTTAATTCTAAATCCATGAGATTGTATGATCTGGGATGGATAATGTAATAACATTCTGTTATTATAGGGTTTTTTGCTATCCAATTTTAATTTACTATTTGAAGTGGTGAGTACTGTTGCGAAACCATCAAAGTCACAGATTATTTCATGATTTACATATCTCTTCAATATTCATGGAATTTACTAATAAAAATCTCATTTCTTCCCGTCTTTACCCCCTACGCTACGTGCCTCTTTATGAAATATTTTGGACTTCTATGCAATGGCTTAGGGCAATACAGATCAATAAATGCATGGGCGTGTAAGGAGCACATTCTAGGGACACTTTACTTATCCACTTGAACAGCACACTAGAGTGCCGTCTATAGTTTCTGGAGTTCGGGGTATAACATTTCTGTACTTGTTTGGAGCAGACCTCACTGACTACAATAAATGAAGACACTGGTTTATTCTGGAAATCCGGCTCTCGAGGAAATCTGAGTGAGTAGACAGTAGAGGAGCTTGGGATAAGTTAAACACTTCAGTGTTGGTTGACCAGTTTCAAGATTCCGAGAAGTTTCTTCGACGTTAAATGCTAAGCTGAAAGTTGACTGCTCCACTGCTCAAAGAACGACGTGATCGTTACCCATGACTCAATGTTACTATTGTAGCCAAAAGTAACATAGTAAAGTCTGAAAACGCTTTCAGATGTGTATGTGTGTGTGTGTGTAACAATTCACTTGAAAGTATATATCTACATATGTACACATGATATATATTATGCATGTTTGAAAAACATATTGGAATGTCTTGAGAGTCTGGAAAATAACTTCCGTAATAATTAAATTCACAAGCAGATTATGTACGTAAATATTCGGAGCACGTCTGCCATTTTTAATGGGGTTATAAATGTTGTTGTGATTTCATTTTTGATAACAGATTCCAGTCGTCCGAGGAATATTTATTTTTCTCTTCATGCTGGAGTTCGTTGTAAGTGTCACTGGAAATCTGCTCGTATGTCTGACCGTGTATCGCACCAAAGCCATGCATTCCCCTGTGAATTACTACATCGTCAACTTGGGCATCTGTGACTTTCTTGTCGGAATCTTCGTCCTCCCAACCAAGGTTCGTTCCATTTATGCTTACAATGTATTCCTTTAGTGGCATGAAAATCCGTCAACGGCAGTTTCTAAGAACCATATCTTTTCCGTTTATATTTAATTTCAAGACTACATTCTAAAATCGAACCGTTTAACAATTACGCTATTTGATCGAGACGTTCAGTTCTCAGATATACAATTCAATTTCAAATATACAGCAGTATCTAGACCCTTTAGATATCTACGTACATACATAGATACATAATTATGTATGTACATGAGTAGCTGAAGGGAAGAGATGCTGCCTTTCTAGCAACAATGATATTTACTTATTTCTTCCTTCCTCACATCCTTAGTTGCTCTACTCATTCTGATGCATGCACACGTAAGCTCAAAGACTTTTCCTGGAATATGAAGATTACCTTTGGGTGCATCTGACAATGAGCCAATGCGAATAATCCTCAGGATTTTCGGGACTCACGCTGTCACATCAAATCAGCAGAAATCCTTAATATTTTTCTCATGGGAGTTTCCACATTAGGTTCTAATTCCTTACCGGGTGCATGTGGAGTTCTAGCATGGAGTTCCATCCCTAGTAATTACAGTAATTGTGAATGCGACAATATTGAAAGGGAAAGAAATTCACGGAATTGCAGTCATGATGTACCACAGTAGATATATCTAATTATGTATCTGTATGTGGTAGAACTAATGGAGTTTTCAAGGAATAGATATAAAATATTTTGAAAATGCACCAGCGTAGTTACTTTTAGGCTTACGAAGTACCCCGATAGGAAAAAGGAAATATTCTGTAGAAATATCTAATTATTACAGAGTAATGACTATAACAAGTAATAATACAAGTTCATCCAGTTTGACAAAATAATTGGTGAACACGTTATCACCAATTATCAAGGATACTGATTCTATATTTTTTTGCAATGTTTTAGCTTGGCCCTAACTCATGCGTTATGAACTAGTAACTACTTGAAGGTAATTAAGGATTACAAGGCGCCCGGAACCTTGGCTGTTTCCTTTATGTAAAAGTTGTCATTATGATGAAACCCTGGAGTCTAAAAACCTCTCCCTGAGAGCTTTACTTATTATGTACATGTAAATATTCTGCTCGTGTTCCTTTACCTTGGTAACCGAAGCGGATACGATGATTGAATTCTGACTGATGATAGATATATGTATAATATCCCTCCTGAGAACTCCAAGTGTAAGGCGAAGAGATTGAATATTACTGTCGTCCAAATCAAACATGGGAAGTATAATCATTTAATTACCAGTCACCCTCCGCCATGAGTAGTGAGAAAGGAGTGATGAAGTTCCTCTTCTTGTTTGTTATCAAGTGAAAACGTCTGAATGAGCTTGTAGCTCATTTACTGCTCTTATGTCATTTGATTTGTGTAATTACACATGTAGGAGCTTTATCCAGACTCATGCCTTGCGTTTGACAAGATCAATCTGCTCTGCTCTGCTCTGCTGTTTTATTATTTCCTGCTATAATGAGAACCTACTACAACTTCATGAGCATTAAATGTGCTCTGTGCAATTTCAGGGCTGGAAAACAAAGCTCTCCCTTGGGAATGTACGCACTAAAGGGATTTTGATAGTTTATGCTTGACTAGAATCAGAAATGACACTGAAACATGTATTGTGCCTTGCACGAAGGCATTTCCAGGATTTCTCTAGTACTTGAATGAATGCAGTAGGACTGGAAGAACTTGCTGTTTTCTATTATTATAGTCCCGTATCGGAAAATGATTCTTAAATTAGAAGCCGAAAATGAGAAGTTGTGTAAGTAACTTAAATTTACTTTGGATGAATCTACGGGTCTCTTGATGAAAACTTTCATCTAAATGAACTTCCTCGTCTGTCTAACTTATTTACTATTGAAATAGTGTTCAGTGTTCAGTGTTCAGTGTTCAGTGTTCAGTGTTCAGTAAAATCATATGCTTTTAACCGCTCAAGGATTAACTTGCTGACATCTAATTAAGTATGCGTAACTTGGCCAACTTACCACTGACTTGATTTCTAAAATGTTCCTCCTCCAGTTCTTCCCTTTCCTGCTACTAAATATATGAAGATGTTTCTATGTAACTATATCAAGATTACAATTTAGAATTGCATACAACAGAAGAATATAAAATCTATAATTATACATAACAAATGAAACATTGATATTTTAGGACAATATATCTTCAATATCAGAGTTATTCTACAGTTTTGAACATTAACAAATATGTATGTGTACGTAAGGGCTGCATGTCCCTCACTAAAATATGTTACGTGAAAATTATGTGAAGGTGGCTTATTTTTAGAGCAGTTGTAATTAATTAATCGGGCATAAATAATGCTCGTATTGACACCAAAAATTATTATGTCTTGATGCTGTGCTTTACGTGAAGTTCTAATACGAATGGGAAAAAGTTACTTGTAGATAATAAGAAAAGTTTTCCAGTTAATACGTTACAGGTTTGATTGAATCTAGTCCAATGTACCTGTGCCTACTCGGATTAGTCAAAGTTGCTTGTAAAGACGAGCTGTGGAAAGTCTATTCGCAGTCAATTTCTGCTAAGACTTTACAAGAACATCTCACATGGTCCGTGTTCCTGAGCAAGGGACAATTTTAAATTGAGAATCCCAAATTTGTCATATTATTTTCTTTTTGTAAACAGTTCCAAAAATGAACATTGGAACGAATCCAAAATATGAAACTAAAAATCAAAATAGTATTTTGTGGGGAAAAAAATGTGCCTCAGAATTAGCCATGTCATATTTTTTGTTTATAACTCCATAACCCCAAAGAGTCAGCTTCAATTTCCTTGTGTAAGACTACATGATCCTTACTTACAATTAGCTACTTCACTAGAAGGGATATTTTTAGTGTCTCCAGTTGTACGCTTTCTCGGACTTTCTCAACTTTGCCACACAAAGGAGGGAGTAATTAGACCTTGTCTATAAGGATGAAGCCAAAGATGCTTGTGTTGAGACTTGTTGTGTAACTGAGGGGGAAGTATTACTCTACTTGCAGACGGGGTACGTATCTATATATAACATACAAAAAGACACTCATGTGGTAAATTATGCTCCGGAATATGTGTCAGTGGACGGGATGAAATGGGGTAAACAAATGCGTGTAATGTGATGCTGTTACTTTGCAGGGACTTATTTAATCCCAATGGTCATGAAAGCCAATGGAGTTGAAATAGATAGATACTTGTATCTCACTTGGAGTTTCTGGCAGGAGTATTTCTAAAAATGCATTAGCTTGACAACGTCCCATAAAATAGTGGAGGGCAAACCGCTTGAGAGGATCTTAACCATGACCATGGTGAGGGTATATAAGGTGGTAATAAAATAGGCAAATACAAATATAGGATATGTAATTACATGTTCCCGGTACAATTTATAATCTCCATACGGATACCACTTTCACTAATGCAATAAGCACTAGTGAGAGTGAGCATTTAAATGTAACTTAACATATCCAATTCATTTTGTATCCCCCAGGGACTTGGGAAAGTAATTTAGTTGATATTTTCTGCACAACTACACCAGTGTGTGAGGGTTTATGTATTTTCCGGAGGATTCTCGCTTTGGAAACTTTCTGAATGCATTGGAAGGGATTCGTCCCATCAGTGTGAACCCTTGCATCATTTTCTCTAGTGGATTCTAAACGGAGACTTGTACCTCATGACGGATGTAATTTCCTGTATCAATTCCCAGGATCCCTCCTTCAAATTTGTTCTGCCTCTTGAATTCCTCCGTGAATATTAGCCCCTTACATAATTACGTACTAATGTATTTCCACATCATATATAGATATACATATATTAGCATTTATGTCCTGGTAAATTTAATCAAGGTCAGTTCTTTTATGAGATTCCTCAAATGTAATATTGAGCAACGTGGCATCCCAAGGATGTGGGTAAATAAAGGCTAAGCGGAGGATTTAGATGAAACTGCTGATGGCTTGTCGTGCCAAAACATGTTAAATGTTCATATAGCAATTTGATGAAAAATATCTTGATGGTTTTTTTTTACAGTTGTTTGAGCTGACGGCTGAAGAGGACATGAGCATGCTGAATAATGTGGTGTGCACGGTCCTCAACTTTCTTGAGACTATCGTCATCTTTACCAGTGTATTCACATTGGTAGCCATTTGTATTGAAAGGTAAGTTTTCTCCAGAGTTTTTTTTTCTCCTTTCCTCACCCTATGAGTTTGGTTGCTGGTTTATACTTCTCTGACCTACTGTCAAAAGTACGTGCCTTCTGGCAATTCATAAGCACGTGAATAGGAGAATGGCATCGTACTTCCACTTTTTGCATCAAATCCCTTTGAAAAAGTAGTCTATCCTAGGAACCCACATAAGAGAAAGGAATATCCAAGATTCCTTCCCCACAGATCCCAGATCTATTCTTTGAATTGACATCACAATAAGATCCGCCGTGGGGAATGTTCTCAAGCAAGCATGTACGAAATGAGATATTCTCTGCTAATTAACATTCTCACCTCACAGAATTGCATCTGGAGATAGTGTTATGCCCGTATTAGGGATTTGATTTTCCCTCGGACTTTTTACAAGACAGTGCATAAACACTATCTGATACCTTCATGTAATAATCGCACAAGCCAAAGATACGGCACGTAGTTGGTTTTATCCATCCCATTAACTTACATATATGTAGGCTTCCTTCACCCGGAGCTCACATCATCTCTCAAGATTGATGTCACATCAATCTTGAGAGATTACCTTGGAAATTACCTGGAACTGGAAACAAGGCAGGATCCGAAGCTTGTATCTCTGACCTCAATAGTTCCATAATTTTACCTTGGGTTCCTACATATTGCTCGTATTTTCCCTTCAAACAGTCAGGCTTCATACAATCTTATTTTTTTAAAAATCTGAAGAGGAAATCTAACAAAAATTGACTGTTCAGTTCAGTTTAATCTGAAGAAATTCCTCGCGGAGTCTCTTTCCCTTCAATTTATCTGTCTATAGATGACATTTATTATTCATCAGCAACAGGTTAAAATGCAATTACGTAATACGCCGGAGATTTATCCAATTCGATTGAGGTAAGTATAGCTGTATACGTAATTCCATGGAACATCATAACGGTTTAAAATAGGTGCACGTTTCTGCGAAGATTTGATCTTCATCTCCAATTGTGCCAACACAGTAGCCCGTGTACGTATTTTTGAATGGATTGATTTTGTAAAAATCGCTCTTTCCTGTCACGGCCCAGCAGTTTCCTTATTAATTCAAAAAGACATTACTGGAATTGAGAATTTTTCGGATGGTTATGATGCATCAGAAATGTTATGCCGTGACGTCATGTTGGGAGCCACGTACATACGTACGTATGCTCCCTGTGTAGTTCGTCCAGACATCGAAACACTGATTGAATTTGAGGGATTTCTCGGAAGTGACTAATACGTCAAGATGGTACTTGTTCAGAGGTAATAAAATCCACTCCGGACCTCCGGGTTCCCCAAGTCAAATAAACTCTAGGAAATTTACTCATTAACGATGTTATTCCAGGGATTGAACCAGCCCTCAGATATTGATGGGATGTATGTAAGTATATCCATTTAAAATTCCAATTTGAACGGAGGAGCTTTAGCCTGAAATAATTCAGTTGAGAGTGGGAGTCTATCCTTTCCTCAGCTATAATCCCTTCGTTAAAAATTTAGAATACGCATTTGGTTCAGGAGGAACAGAAATACGCATAAAAATAGAAAATGATGATCTATTTTGGGTAGGGATAACTTCCAGCATATAAGGCTCCTTTCTGACTGTATTTCTACTGTATATGCACGTCTTACAGTATATACTCTCTCTCTGTCTTTTGTAGTTAGGTATGACATAGAAGGGATCAAGAATATCCCGAAGATCTTGACAGCAGTAGTTTGTATATCCGTACCCTTACTTACATAATAAATGTGTTCTCCGACAAAGAACACAAGCTTGCCAGGAAACGTTCACAGAAATAACATGGAAGAGGAAATAATGGTGTCGTTGATTTGGTTTCTTTTTTGAAACCATATACATACATAGCTGGTATTGAATGATCGAGTGGTCGTTACAGGGAAAGGAATACACTGGGGGTTCTCATCCCGATCCTATTTAATTCATCTCCTTTCGGAAATGTTTCCTTTTTATCCTGACTTTAGCAGAAGTATTTGGCTAGTACACTGCATTGGATGAGCTACTCAAGTAGTCACTAGATAAAGGATTCATGCTCCCTCAGTTTAAAAGGACTAATGTAATTCTTCTCCGCAGGTATTATGCAGTGGTATATCCTGTCCACAGTCGGATCTACTTAACTCATTCAAGGATCGGCCGAGTGCTACTAGTTGTTTGGATCATCCCAATAATAGTGGCTTCACCCAGCCTCATCTTCCCAGCTACCGCTGAAGCCCATCACTTGTACTCTGACTATGGATCATTCAGCCGAACGACCTGCATGGACGGGTATTTACATTAAATATTTCTTAGGATGGTTTTAACAGTCTAATGTTTCCCATTGCAACTACAGATGAACAATTTACTCCGTGTCAGCTCAAATTAAATACTAGATATATGCACATATGTATGTGCTTTTGTCCGTCCAAGGATCTAGATATGTACTGGGCTAAAAGCATTAACTACATATAGGAGGCTTAATTTAGTAACAGACATTCTCGAATGGTTCTATTGGATCTCTAGTGGAGAATAGGTTTGATCTCCGGCTATATTATGTAATAATTATCTACAGCTACAGTACACGAAGACAAACTACAAAGAAACGTAGGACAAGAATGGAATCCCAGACGAGGTATTTGTGAGTCAGTTCCGCTGTGTCAGTCATATTACCTTATTGTTTTAAGGACCGACACAATAGTGCGGATTCATACATGTGAGAAACGAATTTTTAGAGATGTATGCAAATCTTTTAGATGTTAAATACTAGACATTTGGTTATACCAGGTGGATATTGAAATTGTGCCAGAAAGTAGGAGTTGTCACTTTGTCTTTGAACTATTCTCAAGTGACTTTGTCAGCTCTGAGTTACAACTACTTCGAATAAATACTCAAGGATTCTATTGACAAAGAAAAATTCTTGGGAATTTCTTAACAAGTTTTGCTCCCATCATTGTTTGACTTGTTCTTAAATAAAGTTGGTAAATTGATAGATTTTCCTGGGCAGGCTTTTCTATGAAAGTACATACAGTACTTACAAAAGACTCCTCCAGGATTAGATTCTAGGAAGGTAAGTATAGGTTTCATATTCAAGAGATTTGAGGTAATTACTAGGATGAAAGGGAGGAAATTTTAGAAGCACATTTGTAATCAGCTCTCACGTTGTCTGTAACCTGTGTGAGGGGGGAGCTCTTGAGCAAATAGCTCTTTGCCTCCTGGAAGATTTGGAGAGACAGAGAGCTACTTCCTATGCGGAACTATACCGTGGGGTTGAATGACACAATTAGATCTGGAAGTAGATGAAAGTATCTATTGGTAATGTTTTGAAAGAAAGCATTTACTTCCTTTTGAGGACCCACCCATGTGTACCCAGATTTTCGAACAAGGAACTCGGTCAAGGTTAATATACTTCTTTTCAGTGGAGCTGGTAAACATGTAATTTATTTTTCTGTTGCTCCACGAAAATATGATTTTATGGTCCAGTGGAACGATTACCCTGGGAATGGTTTAGACAACTTAATAGTTTTATTCTTTTGGAGTATACTAAAAGCTTGTATACAAGAAATCCATGAGAATCCAATTAAGGGATGCAAAACATAATGCATTGAGAACCATAAAGATTTGTGGAATCTAGTATGCACTTGAGTTCACTTTGTGAAAAGTTCCTCCAAAGAAACTTGACAGATTAGCTTGAGAAAAAAATAACTAAGCCTGCACGTCACACAAGTTTTATGACCTTGTTAATCTTCATAACGGAGAAAATGGCCGTAGTAAAAAATAAGAATGAGCAACTAGAGAAGCATTTTCTGTCATAGTTTCCGCCTTTAAACTTCAAGTGTTCTGTAATTTCAGTGGTTAATGTTTGTCCAACTAAAAGTCAAAGTACGGAGCTATTACATACATAAGTTGACATAAAATTACAAAGTGCACTTTCCTTAGTTGGTAAACATGTATTTAAATGAGTTTTATTGTAAATTTGAGGACAAGACTTCCAGCGGGGAATGTCTTGTTGTAGTTTCAATTTTTCAGGAATTTATTAACAATTCATACCCCATCGGGGTTCTAAGTATTATGGTGTCTACGTCAACCATGGCTAACGCTAGTTTTGTTAACGTGTCTACAACAAAGTCTGTAGGTTTCTTGGAGGTTCTTTCAATTATTAGAGTGTATCCACATGTAACTGCAGGGAGATGAAATGCAATGGAAGGTATGATACTTGTGTGTGTAAACCCAGTGAGGTTAGGATGAGGAGAATGAGTGCTGCGTGGGGTAATTTAAGACCAAAAACTTATTACTTTATTGTAGTCAGAAATAATATAATTAAAATATAGAGCAGTTGTTGACTCGAGAAGTGTTAGGAGGAGAGTGAGTCGTTCTTGAACGACTCTGAGGTTACAAAAAATGTAGCGGTCAACTTCTAGTGGCTTGGTCTGGACAAAGAATCGTAGATTAGAAATTAGAATAAGTAACATTCGAGCGGTGACTAGCACCCATCCAGCTAGGTTAAATATAAATACAAGATTAGGTTAAAAATAACGGAAGGTGAACCAACTCTGGTCACCTTAGATACGCAAAGTAAGTTGAGGCGATTGGGAGCCCAACAGGCCGCCCACCAAAATATAGTTAGATATATTTTTTAAAATTCAAGTTGTAAAATGATACAAGTCAGTAGGTGTAGCAATGAATGGTTATAAATAATTAAATACACGAGTAAAAAAATTAAGTCGCTTTCACTTTTCTTCTTCTTGGTCATTGGGGAGGAGAACCAGCTTGGTAATAGGCCTTTTGAAGGTACCATCGGCAGTCTTGACTGTGACGGTTCGGACCAGCCTCTTATTGTCAGTCGGGTTGAGATGTGTCTCCACAATACGAGCCAGCTTCCACTTCTGCGGTGGTAAGTTTTCTTCCTTCAGCACTACAAGGTCTCCAGGCTTCATATTTTTGTGAAGTTCCTTCCACTTAGTCCGACGTTGTAGTTGTTGGAGGTATTCACTCTGCCACCGTCGCCAGAAGTGCTGTTTGATGAATTGCTGATGCTGCCAGCGGTCGAGACGGTTGACTTTCAGGTGTGTGACATCCGCTTCTGGAAGAGCCACTAAGGGTCGACCGATGAGAAAATGACCTGGTGTTAAAACCTCGAAATCGTCTGGGTCATTAGAGATGGGGCACAATGGACGTGAGTTGAGGCAGCTTTCCACTTCTGCTAGGAGGGTTGCGTATTCTTCGAATGATAGCGGGGTCTTCCCAAGAGTCCGGGCTAGGTGGTACTTGGTTGACTTGACCGCAGATTCCCACAGACCTCCCATGTGAGGTGCTCCGGGAGGGATCATCTTCCAGCTTATTCCTTCGTTAGCCAGCTCCTTTGTTACTGTGCTCTGGAATTTATCGGAGAGGGAGAGGGCAAGGAACTCCTGGAGCTTCCTCTTAGCACCCACAAAATTGGTGCCGTTGTCACTGACAACTGTTGTAGGGCGTCCACGTCTGGCTGTGAATCTGCTGAATGAAGCAAGGAAGGCGGAGGTAGAGAGGCTGCTTACAAGCTCAAGGTGCAGGGCTTTGGTGCAGAAGCACACAAAAACAGCAATGTACGCTTTATGTGTTTTTGAGCTTCTACCAAACGAGTCCCGGAGGACGACGGGTCCAGCGAAGTCCACGCCGATGTTTGTGAATGGTAGTGAAGGAGTTACTCGGCGTTTGGGCAGATCCGACATCAGCTGTTGAGCGGTCGAAGCCCGGTGGATTGTGCAGGTCTTACAGTTGCGGATAATCTTCCTGACCTGCCGACGTCCTCCCATAATCCAGTACTTCCTCTGAAGGGTCGCCTGGGTTAGCTGGGTACCACTATGGTTATGGTGGTAATGATGATGACTAATTATGATGTCGGTCAGATGGTGTCGTGGGAGTAGCATTGGATGCCTCTGGCTGTAAGGTAGCTCGGCCTTGTCGAGTCTGCCGCCCACCTTGATGACATTATCCTGTAGGAACGGGGTTAGCGACAGAAGGTGAGATTTGCGATGGAGCTTGGTGTTATTGTTGAGGCCTGCAAATTCGTGTGGGTAATTCAGCTGTTGAATGTAGGCAACCCATCTTTCCTCAGCCTGCTTCAATTCCAAGGGTGTCAGGGGCGTTGGTATGGTGGGTTGTCGGTGAAGCTGTAGATACTTCAGAAATCGAAGCCACCACACTGTGTGTCTTCGGAGTTGATTCCAATCTGAATACCTTCTGCAGAGTAGGTCGGTTGGGTTGTCAACTGTCAACATGACCATCATCTTGGGGTTGGTCTGCTCAGCTCTCATTGCTTGGTGGTCTTGCGGGGACGGAGTGGGAATTCCTGTGGAGGGAGTGAAGATGTCTCCCTGGGCGTGCTGTTTCAAACAGCCCACAGGTCGGGGGTCGATGTCCTGGAGGTAGAGAAACTCTGGGCCTTCCCACCACTGTTGACATTGGAGTAGTTGCTGGACACTAATTCCTCGGGAAGGGATGTCAGCCGGGTTAAGTGCTCCTGGAATGTGCTTCCAAACTTCAGGCTTGTAGTGGGACTGGATTGTGGTTACTCTATTGCGCACAAAAATCTTCCAGCGGGAAGGATGTGAATGAATCCAGGCTAAAGTTATTGTGGAGTCGGACCAGAGGTAGACGTTGTCAATGTTGATTGGGAGGGATCGCTGTACATGTCGTAGTAGTTGACAACACAGGACTGCGGCACAAAGCTCTAACTTGGGAGTTGAGAGAGGTTTTGTGGGAGCCACTCTGGTCTTACAGGCGATGATCCGGACTGTAGTGTTGGACTTGGTGATGGAACGCAGGTACGCCACTGCGGCGTATACTCTGTCTGAAGCGTCAGCAAAACCATGGAGTTGGTACTCTTGGGCTGGGAAAACTGTGACGCACCTTGGAATCCGGAGCTCATGTAAAAGTTGTAGCTCTTCCTGGTAGGATTGCCATACTTGAAGAATGGGTGTTGGAGGTTGTATATCCCAGCCGGTCTGTAACTTCCATAAAGACTGCATGAGCATTTTTGCTCGGACTGTCACTGGGGCGAGGAATCCAAGAGGGTCAAAAACCTTGGCAATGTCCGATAGGATTACTCTTTTGGTAGGAGGTAATGAGACGGATGGTTTCACCTTAAATCGGAAGTCATCTTCAGTAGGATTCCAGATGAGTCCTAAGGCTTTCGTCGTTGCCTCCCTATCCAGGGTAAGTCCAGACGAAGTTTCTCGCATCTCCTCTGGGATGGTTGCTTGGACTTCGGGATGAGACGTAGACCACTTTCGGAGGGTGAAGTTTCCTTGCGACGCTAGGGTCATGAGGTCTTGGCACAATTGTACTGCTTCCTGCGTCGTATTGGAACCAGAAAGGCAATCGTCCATGTATAAGTCCCTCCTCAGGACCTGGGCCGCTTGTGTGAGTGGGTCTACTGCTTCATTTGCCAGTTGCTGGACTGAACGGACTGCCTGAAACGGGGCACATGAAGTTCCAAATGTGACCTTGTTGAGGCGGTAGGTCTTCATTTTGTGACTGGGATCTTCTCTCCAAAGTATTCTGAGGAAGTCGCGATGTTGTGGGTGTACCCATATTTGCAGATACATCTGCTTAATGTCGGCTACGAGAGCAACCTTCCAAAATCTCCAACGGACGAGAAGGGCATGGAGGTCATCCTGGAGTACTGGACCAATCATTAAATGGTCATTGAGGGATGTTGATGAGGTTGTCCGAGCACTTGCATCGAACACAATGCGACATTTTGTGGTGGAGCTAGACTCCTTGATGATTGCATGGTGGGGCAAGTAGTAGGATGTGGCATCAGGCACCATCAGTTGCTCCCTCGGGACTTCCTCTAGGTGTCCATCCTGTTGTAGGTCTTGTAGTGCCTGTGTGTACTGCTGTCGAAGTTGCGGCTGCCTTGCTAGCTTGTTTTCGAGTTGATGAAGCCTCTTAATTGCCATTGAGCGGGAGTTTCCAAGTGGCTTTACTCCATCCTTAAAGGGAAGTTGTACTTGGAAGGAGCCATCATTAAGCCTTGTAGTGGTGAGGGCGTAGTGATTCTCGCAGTCCTGTTCCTCCTGGGAAAGAACTTGTTCGGTGGGGAGGTGCTCTATGTCCCAAAATTTTTGAAGAGTGTCGTCGATTGTGGTGGTCAAGTTGCTGCAGGTAATGGAGTTGGATGGCACCTTCGCTGAACCACCTCCTATTAGCCATCCAAGTACTGACTCCTGGGCTACAGGCTCGCTAGACTTTCCTCGAAGGACACCAGATCGGATGATTTCGTAGTAAAAGTCCGTGGAAAAGAGGACCTGAACTCTGCCTGGTTGGTTGAAGGTGGGGTCCGCGAGACCCACTGAGGGTATGTGATTCCATGTGGTCTCATCCACTTGTCGACACGGGTAGACGCCTCCAATCTTATTGATGACAAGGGCTTTTACTGTCATTTGGATGCTGGGGTGGTAGGTTGTGGTAATTTCCAAGTCTACCGCTTCTCTGACTGTTGTGACCTTGGTAGACTGAATTGCTTCAATCGATCTGGGTTGGCTCAATTTGTGTGTGCGTAGTCCGAGGCGACGGACTAGAGAGGCCTCAATGAAGGTCTCGTCTGAGCAGTTGTCGATGAGGGTCCGACAGCTGATTCCTACTCCGTGCTGGTCATAGATGTTGACTATTGCTGTTGGTTTGATCTTCGTGGAGTTTGGCACATCATGCTGAGTAAGGGCCACTGAAGTAACCATCTTCTCTGTTCCTGGCTTGGCTGAGAACGAGGAGTGGAGATAGGAGTGGTGCTTCTGCCTACACTGTTTGCAGACTCCGTTGGACTGACATTGTTTCCAAACGTGTCCTGGCTTCAGACAATTAGTACATAATTTGTACTTTTCAACTACCTTCTTCCTTTCTTTTTCTGGAGCTTCGAGAATCTTAGGGCACCTATAGTTGTGGTGTTCTGCCTTGCAGATGTCGCAGGTAGGGTGGTTCTGGTAGCGGGTCTTCTGGGAGTGCGTGTCGGAGCGGTTGCGCTCTCTGTCGGGATTTGAACCTGTCACTTGTGGCGTGGGCTCCGTTGCAGTAGCCAGGTTCATCACTTCCTTGTTGAGGAAGTCAAAGAGGGTCTTTGAGGATGGGCTGTTCTTGTCGGGGAGGGATTGGTGGAACCGAAGATTAGTGGTCTGGTCCAGTTTGCGGGTTACGACCCGAACTATGATGGGGTCCCACCCCTTGGTACTGAATCCAAGGGACTCAATTGAGGATAGAGCATTCTCTGTTGTGGTAATAAGCGAGCGTAAGGATGATGAGGATCGTTGGGTCATGCATGCCTGGTCCAGCAATTTTTCAACATGACGGTACACTATTTCCCGGGTGTGTTGAAATTGTTCTACTAAACGATCATACGCTACCTGGTAGTTGGTGTCCTGGACCGGAATGGCTTTGATGACGTCATGGGCTGCACCTTGAAGTACCGACTGGAGGTATTGTTGCTTCTGTGCCCCACAAAGGTCCGTTCGGTTGTGGACAGCCTGGTTGAATCTGTCCTTAAAGGTCAACCACTCTTCCAGATTTCCTGAGAAAGTTGGCAAAGAAAGCTGTGGGAGCTTGGGGGCTTGTGCTGGGATTGCTGGGGTTGGTTGTTGCGGTGCTGGGTGAGCTGCCGCTATACGTGCCTGCTCCTCCTGTTGCTTAAGTGCTTCTTCTTGCTCTTGTTTGGAAATCAATGCGTCGAGCTCTCCAATTGTTAGTTCAGCCTGCATTAGGTTTGAAAATATCGGTTCAAAGTCGGCCACTAGGGTGGTAACTTCGGCATCGTCGGCGCACTGTTGCTCCATGTTGTGGTAGTTGATTACAATGGCGGTTTTGAGGTCTTCAAGGCTTTTGGCTAAACTGGTAACGTTTTGGCGCACTACTGTGGCACGATCAACTTGTGCTAACGACTTCGTGAGGATTGTTAGTCGACCTTTAAGGCCCGCTCGAACTTTTTTTGGATCTGACATGGTCACAGATTTTTGGAAATAATGTCAAATGATAGGATTTTCACACGCAAGGCACTGGTAAATTTACGGAAAACTCGAAGGACCAAAATGTAACTGCAGGGAGATGAAATGCAATGGAAGGTATGATACTTGTGTGTGTAAACCCAGTGAGGTTAGGATGAGGAGAATGAGTGCTGCGTGGGGTAATTTAAGACCAAAAACTTATTACTTTATTGTAGTCAGAAATAATATAATTAAAATATAGAGCAGTTGTTGACTCGAGAAGTGTTAGGAGGAGAGTGAGTCGTTCTTGAACGACTCTGAGGTTACAAAAAATGTAGCGGTCAACTTCTAGTGGCTTGGTCTGGACAAAGAATCGTAGATTAGAAATTAGAATAAGTAACATTCGAGCGGTGACTAGCACCCATCCAGCTAGGTTAAATATAAATACAAGATTAGGTTAAAAATAACGGAAGGTGAACCAACTCTGGTCACCTTAGATACGCAAAGTAAGTTGAGGCGATTGGGAGCCCAACACCACAATAACCTTAAAAATCCAGACTTTCCAGACGTTGTTAGAGATAGGACCATGTATCGCTATATATCGAGGGAAATATTTCGCTTAAACGTAAATGAAGATTAATATCAAAGTTATAGCCTGTAGAGAGGAAACCTAGGAAAATATAAAAGTGGAAGGACTAAAAATAATTTTATAAATAAAAGTACTCTTGAAATACCACAGTCGAGGGAAGGTGGATATATCAAAAAGTAACCACGTAATTATTTCCTGGACTTTCTCTGAACTTTTTCTCGAAAACTTCAGGGTAGCTTTTGTTACTACTTTTATTCCGAATTGTCCGTAGAAGGTTCTCCATTAGTTACCGGCTTTCTGAAATGAGTTACGTACCTTAGTTACTTTCATACGCCCACAGTTCTGACGGAGGTGTGTGCTTATGCCTCGAAATTGACAAATTTCTTCTTATGTATATGATAGGCCTATTATATTAACACTCGGAAGTGATATATGTTTATGAATACAGGGTTTCGCCCGTGACACTTCAAAACACCCTTACAAAATTATTTTTCCGGTTACATATTTGGGCATACACGCATAGCTGATATACGCCTACATTTTAACGGATAAGCTTTCTCTTGATAAAGCATTCAAATAATTAATTAGGACTTACGCGTAAAATCTTCCTCGTTAGTATAGTTCCTTCATAGAATCACTGAATATGAATTCTAGAGACGCTTTGTGAATTTTTGAGTATGAATTTTAGAGACGCTTTATAGAATTTTAAATATAAATTTTAGTGGTGCTTTGAACAATGAGTGAATATGAATTTTAGAGATTCTTTATAAAACGTGTGAATATGAAAGGAGACCATTGTATCTGACGTGAATAGATACAGATATTCGCATAGAATAAAAAAAAAGTTGAGGAAAAGTCCCTGATTTTAAGCATTTTTTATGTAAGTTCCAGTTGAAGAGTTACATGAGTTCATTCAACTCGATTATAGTTTTGTATGTTAATGTCTGAGTTTGGGAGAATTATATTTATTATTCCTGCTATTTGATAGTTTCTAGATAGTTTTACATAACATTTAGTAATTTGCAAGTATTACTTTCTTGTTTCAAAGATTCTGGTAATTTTGAATCCTGTCACTTGTTGAACAGGTTGTCTGACGAGTTTCGCCGGGGATACTTCATCTTCCTCTTCTTCGTTATGTACATCCTACCCCAGATCTTCATTGCAGCCACCTGTATCTCCATATTCCGGGCTCTAATGAAGAAAATCCCGGTGCAGCCTCATCGGGACCCCAGAGCTATTCTCATGGAGAAAGGTCGTCGGAAAGTGAGTACTTTTGTTTCCTTTGGAACTCAACTCTGGCACTTAGCGCTCTCACTCTTTATCAATTTTAGCTCAAGTCAATTTTATGAAAACATTCGTAATTTCCACACTGTGTTTATATTATTAGCTGATGTCTCAGTTTTAAATTGCCTGGAATTTTCTTTAGTAAAAATGGGAAAATTTACTGCTCAAAGGATTTGTTTCTAAATGATAATCCCGTGTGCTCCGTTTAATGTTGATGTTTCGTTAATGTGTTTTTATTTAAATTTGTTCGTTATGTATTTGTTGTTTTGTTTTATATATCTTAGGAAGTATCATGTGATGAAAGTTGTGAAATAAATTATTTTACGCCCCCGCTTACTTTGACTCTCCCACTTACTCCGTCTGCTGTTTTTGTTCTTAATTCAGTTGGTAGTCATATATGCCCTGGGGGTAAAGTGTTCTCAAATGGATTTTTTTTATTAAGTTGATCCTACTCTTCACTATAAAATAGTCTTTCATGAATAATTCAGCAGTTTTTCGTACAGCTCCGAGATCAATTTAGGCAAATTGAGCAAAGCTCCCGGCAAATCTCCTCAAAGTAGGCAGAAAAGGATATTTTAGCGCTCAGCTCGAGGAAATAATAACGTTAGATGAATCAGGAAATTCTCTCTCCAGAAGAACTCCCATATCACACTGTAATAAGGAATGAATGGGATTACGGACATACGTACAAATAGTACGTAATTACAAACGTACATACATACATCACTGTCCTACAATAACCAATGCACATACATATATAACACATATGATTTTTTTCTTTTGACAATAATCCTGTCATTGTCTCTCGACTCTTTTGCTATATATGTACATATGTCTTCACTCTGAATAAATACATGATTACTTTTGGTAGTACAAAGATTGTCCAAGTCTTAAGCTAAATTGAGGAGTTGGGAAAGTAGCCCTAAGACAGACTTTACAGACCCAGAGAGAAAGTACCCTGCAAATATTTGTTCCGGGCTTTCAAACTGTCAATAAGGGTACTAAATTTTGTGTGTAATAAAATTTATTTTGTTAGCATAATGAAATTATTTATGTTGTTGGCTCGATATACTGTCGAAAATGCTTGTGCTGATAATATAATTTGTACTTTGCAGCCCATTTGGGACTCTGTGTCCTTTGGGAAAGTTTAAATAAATTGTTTCTAAATCATTGACTTCGTACTATTTGTCAGTCTGTGGATAGCTTCGTGCTAAAATTCGATTTCTGGGGATTCTTTTTTTCAGGTTGCCAAGATGGTCTTGGTAATTGTCTTTGCATTCTTCTCTTGCTGGAGTCCTTACTTCATGGTGACGATCGTGACGCAGTTGCAGACAGAGAATTTCCTTCAGCAGGGTCAGTTTTTCTTCACGATGCTCTGCATTAATTTGTTGGGCTTCACAAATTCTTGCATTAATCCCATCATCTATTTCGCCATGAGCAAGCGATTTCGGAAGGTGAGATATCTTAGTGGTTTCTGATCCTATGCCTATTACAGATACAACAAATTACACTCAGGTTCCGAGCAGCATTTATTTACATTGGGTGATTGAGTGAGCGATGGTCCATTTTATTAGGGGGAAATATCCTCCAAGGTTCCTGGTTACGGGACAATTTAGACAATGGAGGTAATGCCCAGTGCACATGTGTGCAAATATTTGGATTAGGAATAAATATGTATGCCGGAGAAGATTCAAGGAAGCAAAACTTTCTTTCTAGTTGAAATTGGTAACGGTTGAGTACATTTCCCTCAAATTGCTTCACAGCAGCGACATTCTACGAAATTGATAGATATGTAATTTTGTGTACGTAGTGCTTACATATATAATGTACATATGTACATATGCATCCAGCTTTGGCACGGACCGACCAATCTCCTTAATGTAGTAATGACACGTTGTTGAATAATATCCTGATTAACTATCAACACTTTGTCAGAATTCTCTCCTTCCTTTTGTCCTTCCGTTCCTGGCTTCGTGGCTTAAAATACTTTCCGTTTACTTAAAAAGTTAGAGTGCGTTGTCTTGAGCATAATTTCATTAAATTGGATTATATTTGTTCCAAGGGGGTTGTTTCAAGGAAAGACGTTTTAGTTTCTGACAAGTTTTCCCCTAAAATTTATATTGGGTTTTGGGAAACAGACTTAAAGTCCTGTGAACTCCATGAAGTGTGGATATATTTGTAATTATATGCATCGATTTAGAGAAGACTCGAGGACTAGCTACTTTTTAAAAATATTATGAAAGAATTTCTTAAGAATGCCTAAGAAATTATTTTATTACGACTTACGACACACTTCTATTAATACACTTTCCAGTGTCATTTGATCCCACTTTGGAGCGGTGTTTCTCAATAGGATTTTTAATGACCACTTACTCAATGTACTTCATTAATGTCTTGTCTTGTTATTTCCTTTCTCACATGAAGGCTCCGTGTCAAACTTAAGGGTATGTATGTATATATATCTATGTGTATTACACAATGTGTCCTTGTCCCTGGGTATCAATTTCATTTAATGCTTGAGGAAGGAGTTCATTAATTTTTCCCTGGAAAATATAATTACGTGTAGAGTTTCACTTCATAAATAGAACTATTGTCATTCACTTCCTCATAATTCAATTTCATGGGGATAATGGACGGGAGAGGCGTCCAGTACCGTTTCCTCAATGCTGATATTACGTCAGTTCGGATCTTTGTCTCGTGCCGGCTCCACATTTCCTACGACTTGATAAGCTAATGAGCCTCCGTCGGCTGGATTTCTTTCTCCAAACAAATGTGCACTGATTGGTTTGTGGGACCAAGAAGGACCTCATGGCAGGGATTTTGCATCTTTTGACATAATTATCCTTATAGCGCTGAGATTATGATCCTCGGAGAAAGTTAACCGTCCCCCAAAACATTTGAAGAATGAAACAATTACAAAGAGGAACTAAAGAACTGAGTATTACCCACTGTAGTAGATTATACCTCTGTGAGGATGTCATGATGCTCAACTCTCCATATGTCATTGCCCTCGAAAATAAAATCAATACTTATTTACTCAAAGAATGATTATCCAGTATGATCTCTGTAACTGTCATTTCTGGTAATTACCTGTCCTGGGCCAGGTATGGGATCAACAACTTCAATTTTGTTTCTATTCCTGTAACGTGCGTATCAAAAGCGTTCTGTACTCTGAAATTTCGGAAACACCCTTAAAATATCAGATCTCTGGGATTCACTAATACCTCGAAAGGAGCTTAATAAGGCTTTGAATTGTAAACAAATCTAGGATTTATCAGTAGATTTTGTTGTAGTTGACTACAGTAGTAGTAAATATTTAGGAGTGTAATTTTATTATATATGTTCGGGAAGGATTTCGTAACCAAATTTTAAAATTATTTAAGGGTTTCAAAGGAATTCTTACGTCGATCTGGCAATGCACAAAGAAGGCAAGATTTTCTCCTGGAACCAGTTCATCCTCTCTGAGGAGGCACAGTCAACGGGCGGTTTTGAATGGATTTGGTAATCTCCAGCGTCAAACCAGTGGGTCACCCTCGCCATCACCAATCACTCCAAATGAATCCACTGGTAACATTAAAGTAAATACGCGTTTGTGCCTAAATCTTTCTCTCTATGTATTATCTCTGCTTCCTTCAGTTCGTCATACATTTCTTTGTAAAGTGGAACTTTCCGGGAAATTACGTTTTTACCTTAAACTAATAATTACACAAAGTCAATGAGGTACTTTTCAATTTTTATAATTATTGGTAATTTCTTATTAAAAACATACTACTAGGCACGTATGTATGTACATCTATGGGATGAGCGTATAAGTTAATGTGCATTCTTTCATAGTATTTCCGTATGAATTTGTAAGACCAAATGTAAATATTTAAACTCTTCGAAATGGATATTTTTTGAATTATAAATGACTACAGATAGCCCGAGTGTGCTTATGAAGAGTTTTCTCGAATAAATAAAATACCGAGGTACTGACTTTCTCTGCTTGGTAGTATCTTTTTCTCAAGGTACGATAATCAATAGGAACTGACTCTCATGCGAACTGTTGAAAAAGTTAGAAAGTTGTTATAATAGGATTGTAGCATTACTACTGGCTCGGTTTGCTAATATAGACGGCATTTAACTACTGGAAAACAAATTAAATACTTGAGGAGTGTTTTCCTTTATGTAATCAAATTACGTCGTTTTTAAGGCTCCAGGGTCCTTGTGCAGTAGTAAGATTTTAGCTCTACTTCACAGTAAATCCCTCAAAAACTCTCGATTGCTAATTGGTTTGAAGTTTCTATTCCTGTACCAAGGACTGCATATTTTACTCGCTCTGAAATTAGATAACTAAATACTCTCAACAGGTTTTGTTTACTGGATTGTCAATTTTTATGAGAATTTGATTATTCATGGTAATTATTTGAACGAGTGATTTAAATACTTCGGCCCAGCACCGACTTTCCACTGTAATTTGTAAGTAGGAGTAGGATATTAGGGTGGAAAAATTCAAGCCCAAGTCAGCTTGAAGTGCCTCTTCATAAATTATATACTCATTTCTCTATTTGACTGCTGTTAAATATTTCGTACGACTTTCGTATAGCATATTATGTTTATGTAAAAGTGCCACAAAACCTTTGCCTTCCCTCCCGAGCTCTTCTGCAATTTTATTATGAAAGATATCTGGCCGTTATGGAAATATTTAAAATTCTGAGTTCGAAGAAAATTAGCATATGTAGTTATTTACATAAATGAGTGCTGTGAAAGTATTTCAGATTTTGAGAGTTAAAAAATCCGGATTTTGTTTCACGTCCCTGCATGACAGTCGTATTGATTTAAGTGAGGGAAATTTTTTTTAGGAATTTAATCTGGAAAAGAATTTTATTTAAAATGGGGATATTTTGCGTCAATGTCTCTTAAATGGACTGAGGTGGGGGAGGGTAAAACATTTTTAACAGCCGTGCATACAATCCTACAATTTATTCACACTTAAATTCAAGTGAATGCATTGTCTGCAAAAGTCGGGTTCTTATTGGATCCAATTTTCTGCTGCAGTTCCAGTAGAAAACTTTCACGTGAGCTCACATCCCTCAAAAATCAGCTGGGAAACCCAAGGAGTTGGGGATGCGAACACGTGTACTCTTGTGAACATACGTGTCTAGACCCTCCAACTATTTCTAAAGGGTTTCTACCATGGAAATTTACTATAGCTTCATAATTGGAGTTTACTCGCAATTCTTGTACTTCCTGATTTTAAAAATATTCAGCCGTTTTAAGCCCACACGTTCATCATTTTGTTATGGAACCTTTAAAAATTAACATTCAGAATTCATAACCAATCTGTGTTGAAATAGCTAGAAGGTCTTTATCCTGAAATTGTATTTATTATTTCCCAAGATTTGCCACAGAGAAGCTGAAACATGAATAAGTAACAGTATTCATTGCATCCATTCACAAAATAATTATTATTGCTGGTAGCGATTCTGCCCTCTTTCACAATATATAAGAATATGTATATATTAACATATGTAATTACATATTCGAAACATAGAAGTCCATACAGTACTTTCATTTAGTCTCTAAAGCGTTTTATTATCTGACATCATTAGTTACGTAATGGAAATCCTCGCTCAGTTTTTGTACCCGAAACTACTCTCTACCCGTTACTGGATAATGTTTTGAAAGCACAGATGCGTTATTAATAAAACATTTCTTATTTTCTAACGTCAGTGATTTCTCCGTAAATCAATATTGTAAACGAGATCCAAACGAGAAGCTTTTGGTCTAAAATAAGTAATTAAATGCATTGATTATAACCAGGTGACTTTGTTTGGAAGAGGTCTCAATGAGGTTCTTGTTGTGGAATCCGATCATCCAAATATCACCAGCCCAGCTCAATTTACTTCGTACAAAATGTTGTTAGCAACAGGTCGACATCATGTTATTGCCTTACGGCAAGTTGTTGTTTTTATTCAAAGAACAAGATACGTTTACGTATGTATGTAATTACTTGCAAATAAATTTACGCAGCAGGAGTATTTTTGCAAGGTTGGAGAAAGTTTTGGGGATTACGTCAAAAGCACCAATTGACCCTGGAATCTTGTTATGGCTAGGCTGGATTGTCTGATTCAACATAGTAAGACTTCACGTCAGTAAAAGGTGGATGAATGATAATCATGCCATCATTTGACAAAATCTTTGACTATCTTTCGGAGAAATCTGCATATATAATTAATAGTCCACATTGGACCATGTACAACTGATTGTGGAAGAGTGTCGGATTGTGCTAGTTTTTTTTGCGAAGTGAGATGAGATTTTTGCAAATTGGGATGATCGAAGCAAAAATCTCGGTGAAAGCATTGGGGGTAAGGGCGACATAATAATAATTGAATATTCAGTATATGAGTCCAATTAAGCTCCTACTAAATAGCCCAAGTTTCAAGGAGGGCGTTCTAATAATGTAGTTTTGTGAGAAGAATTTATACCTTCTTAATTTGTCTACCGGCTTATTCAGAATGAAATAAGAAGCCAAACACTTGAGTGAGAAAGAGGGAGATGATCATTAGAGCTTAGTCAAAAAGATGAGTGCTTATAATGTGATTCATACACTCGGTTTTGAATTGAAGCATGCTGGTGCAGACGTAAGCTGAAAAATAGGTGTCCATATCTTTGTACAATACTCTCACGCTATTCCTTGCTGGGGTTGTGGGAGGTATTTATCTAAAGGTACTTATGTAGATATGTATAGACAGTCGTGCTAGACAGTGTGCTTAGACCATACGTGTACCGTGTGGCGAATTTCCAGTCATGGGATCACACTTGAGGATTTCATGACTTCAAAGAATCTTCACATTTTCTGCCCATGGCTAGCCCTATTGAAATGAACATAAATGGCTTTCACCATGCTAAGTGCACCCTCCCGAAACCCTTTCCGATATTTGAGTGTGAAGCTGTCTCAGACCTACTTGCTCAGGAACGCTTGACAGTATGTACACCACTTTGGAAACCTAAGGAAATCTATCGGATTTCAATACTGGTTAGCTTGGTGAACCGTCTTTGCAGTCGACCAAGATTTTTCTTAGAAATCTGTAGAAACACCTACGCATCCCCGTACACGTGTGAGTGAGTTATACAGTACATTGGGTAGTCACGCATTTTGGCAGTACAGAACTGTACATTGGCCAGAGGAAGAAGCTATCCTCTCACATGCTCCTTTTTAGAAATTCTTTTCAAAATAAAGAGTCCCAGGTTTCACATCAACTCACCCATACAGTACTCATGCGTTCATCGGTTTTTGCTATTACAGTGTACAAACCCTATGCCCTCGATTTCCAGAATTTTAATAAGTGTGCAGCTTGGCTACTCTGTGGCTCTCGTTATCTTCATTAATTTCTCTGGATGCAGGGCAGCACAGGGATCAAATAGAAATGTATCCCGGTGTTAAAAGGCGGCATCAAAAATGGATGTTATGTTAGGGGTATGAGGGAAGAATGCCTTGGGAGGTTAAAATTCTATGTACCTCTCACCAGCAGGTGTCAAAAATATTTATGTTCACCATCACATTTGTGGAGTATCTATGTGAAGCATTAAAAAATTCAGGTCCGCCGAAACAGGAAGACAATGCGTAGCAGAAAAATTGTATGCCACGCCACCCTCTCGTCCCTTGATAGTGTTTTTTATGTCAGGAAGAAATTATTATTACTAAGGGAGAGAAAGAGCCAGGCAAAATTTTTAGTTTATACCTGTGCTCCCTTGCATATACATACATAGCTCTGCCTGTTGTGCTTATATCATTCAGGCAGCTTACTTCTTGCTCAACACATGACTATCATTTTCATATTTAAATTCAAAGCGGTTCTTGAACTTTTACAGTATATGTAAGTGCTCTGTTTTTTTTATTGCACAACGGAATTTTTTCTTATAAATGCTCCGAATTTTCTATACCATTTGGGATTACGAATTTTCATGGGGGCATATTCCTTGAAAAGTAACTGAAATGTTCCAAGAAAAAATATATTGAAACATCAAAGGCCCTCCCAATGGTACGCGGTAGGTCCTGCATGTGTGAAAATGCACCGTGTATTACATCTCCACTGTACATTTGATATGTGAAGGAACATATCAATTTGACTGTGCCTCAGAACCTCTCTTATACAACGATTGGAACACAAGAGAAGATCCTCTTCTTCAAAGAACATTACATTCTCTGAGCTCAGATAGATTTTGTTTTATAATTTTTGAAAACACTGGTAATTGTTTTTTCCCTACGTTTATCTCATTCCCTTGGGAGAAATTTCGTACCAAAAAAAAAAACAATAATTAAATGCTAGCACGTATGGTTCCATGATAAGGATCAGTTCTCCAGCTCCTTTGAATCTCGTAACAATGGCGAGTATACAATGAAGGAGGGAATACCTGGAAATCGGAGAGTTTGACCGTGTCTTTTTGTATTATTAAAAAGGATTTTGAGCTCTAAAAGTTACAAAGCTCCACTCTCCATTTGTAGATACCACTGCGGATTTGAAGTAATAAAAAAAACCAACACGTGTACTCAAGGAGATTCAGAGGATGTTGCATTATCCATGTGCTGGAGTTGTGTGTCTGCTCTATTTTACTACGAATCCTCAACTCAGCAGGAGTGAAGGGAAATTCTATGGAATAAGTATTACAATACAGTAGGATCTTCCTCAAAGTTTTCAGTTCAGCACCTACTGTATTTATCTAGCTGTGAATTCTTCAGGGGAAAGTACTGCATCCCTACTAATACTAGGCCACTTTTCTCTCACTTGGTTGGAAAAAGTCATTGACTTCTTGCATTTTTGGAACCTTTCCTGTAATCCTCAATCCTATTGGGAAACTCTTGACGTCTATACTGTGTAGCACTCTTGCATGCAAATTGGGTTGCCCTAATACAGTATGAACACTATTTCTATATCTGCCAAAGTGTCAAGGACTAGTTTCCCCAAACCTTGTGGTTATTTGAAGTTTTTGGTCGTCAGAGCCAGCTGTTGAAACCCATACTTAACAATTAGTATGTACATACGTCCCACACGATCCCTGTACTTTTAAAAATCCATATGAACGGACAATGGTCAGTCCTAGTTAAATGAACTTCTGGTCATTATTGGTGTAGGTGTAAGTCCATGTAGGTTGAAATATTTAACTAATAAACCAAATCCTCCTGCCTGTAATCTGTGAGCCGTGCAAATAATGTATGTATGGGATAGGGCTGACGTCATGTCCAAGGGAATCTTCAGAGATTCCTCTCTAATGGTTACTATACTTACTGCTCTATTTGGAGTGAATGCATTTCAAAGGGAAGTACTAAATGTACTGGAAAATTTTACAAGGGTTCAGCAACCCGGAAAGTTCCACTCGTATGGTCAAGGGGCCGAGAAATATGCTAAAATCCTTAAATGCATGCACTGCCCATAGTTCGGCTCGAGATAATGCATCTATTAACTTTCTGCTTCTGTAACCACGAATTATAATGTATGTGATTATGTATATCTACATATAAATATTTTGTAAAATATAATAAGTAGATTTATACCCCGTCAGTTTCTGTTCATGTATCTATGCTTTTGCATTTCAGTTGTCCATGCATGGGTCATTACAAATATGTGAAATTATGAGATATGTACTCCTCGGATAATTTTATTGTAAATAAGACTTGACTCCTAAAATTTTAGGTGCGTCCAGTTTCCCAGCGTCGGGAGAACGCCAAGTGCCAGCGAAGCCGAACAATTCTACTTAGTTTCCATACATATGCTACCCCCAGATGCCAAGCCCAGCTGATTCCACTGACTGATTGTGAAGATGATCGGAATCGCAGTCACCCTCAGTTCCAGTTTGAGGACTTTCATCTAGCACAGGAATCCTCCATTGTTTAGATTTGATCTCGCGTGTATAGGTATAATTAGATATAATTATAGTTACTTTATTTTTTTAAATAATGGAGGACATCCACAGGCTTGAATTTTAAAGGAGGTCTGGTTGGGAGTTCAGGTTGAGTTAATTTTTAACTTAATGGTTCCTTGGTGTCTACTGTAATGCCATACTATTACTGGTTTGGAGGTTCGAAACATGGATATATATATGCTTTTTCACAAATGACGTGTTTTCATTGATAAAACTAACTAAGGAATTTTATGCTATAGAATATCCAGTCTTCATTGGAGCATTGGACAAGTTAGTAAGGTAGGATTTTCCAGGGTTTCCAGGCAAACTCAAAGTTGGGTAAATAGAGTTTGCCTGGGAGCCTCTCTGGAAGACTGGAATTTATATAGCAAAGCTCCCGAATGAGTGTCCCGATTCAAATTTCTTGTTTACACTTGGATTTGCAACTTTGATGATGTTTTGATAATTTGTAGCGTTATTAAGGATCTACATATATGCACATATTTGAAGTTACTTTCCCATTAGAGAAGACCTCGAGGTATTGTTTTACTGTAAGGTCACTGCTTTGTAAATGGCTTCTAATTGTGTATGGTAGGGTGAAGCTGCTGTTTTAGGATAATAATAATGAATTTTAAACGGAGAATGTAAAGGCGTCCACGGGCAATTGTTGCAAACAAAATTTTCTAGAGCATTTATGTACGTGAGACTTTATTACAGGAGGTGATGGTAGTCTTTATCTCAGTTTACCAATATGTGTAATTATACATAAATATACGTAATTAACTATATATAATAACATTACATATGTACATGTTGGTATGAACCTTGGATGGAACGCTTCAATAGGGAAGGTACATACATCCATTTCTTTAAAGTTTTCCCAGGAGAAAATCCAACATCTTGACTTTTGAACCTATAAGAAGTATTTATGGGATATGCAGCATCTTTAGTAGAACCTCAAGGTCAAAATTTGTGATCTCGTAAAGGTCTGTAGGGATCTTGGAAGCATTCCTGCAACTGGCCACATGAAGCATATATGACAATTTCCGTCCAAAGTAAAGAAACGAACGTGACATTTTTACTAGATCAGGACGCTGCAGAGCTTCTGTTTAAGAGTTGCACTTTTCAGTATTATCAAGTACCATTAACGGTATTTAATTCCTGAGTACGTAATTATATAATTTGAGGTTGTAAAAACAATCTCCATACTTCTATCTATTTTTGAGGAACTTCCCCTCAATTGAAAATTTCGAGAAGGGCTATAGTTGACTCCCCCCAATTTGGGCCATTGTAGTCTCAAATATTGACAGAAGCAACTGAAATAAATGTTGAGAGCTAGTCCACAAAATTTGCTACAAAGTCAGTCCTGAATATCCCTTGGTTCTGTAATAGCTTAAGACTATAGGAGGAGAATAAACAATGTTTTGTGCAATTCTCTTAGTAAAGAATAACATATTGGTGTTAAATTTAGACATGACGTACCTGAATTTTATGGAAGTGTAGTAGTTAAAGTAATTCACTCCAGAAGATAACTGAATTCACCTTGGCAAAACTTTGAGGTTCCTTATTAATTATTTTTACTTATTCGGAAGGAAGTTTTGTCCGCCTTTTCTTTTCAAGGGCCAGAAAGCAATCAGCAGTAAACTCACAAGAGGAAGGTTCGGGAGAGCCTCTTTAGATTCTGAGACATATGTATCTGTATATGTCTTGTTATAATAATCTAATATGTCTGTATATAACTTGAGACCTGAATTATTTATTGAATTCGAAAGGGTTTCTCTGCAAAAGCGAAAGGGGCCAGAACAAAAGCTCCTGAGAAGGATTCATTTCTAATAATACAATAGTTTTTTCACCTGCACTGAGGAATATGAAAGTTTTTGAATACATTCCAGTTGATTAAAGCTCTCAGTGTAATTGGAGGAGCTACTACAGTTCAGAACCAGTTTTACTATTGTTGACTCTCTTTTTTGAAAATAACACAGTGGGATGTTCCCACTAGCTAAGCTATAAAACCCATACAGATCCTTCTACACATACATAATTACTTCTAATTACTATTGAAAATACATCAGGTTGATTTAGCCTCTTCACGGACGCTTTATCTATTAATTAAATGAGTGTAAGTAGTTTCAACTGATGTTTTGGAAAGAGGATAATACAGATATATGATTAGGAATAAAATAATATTTTATTACATGTAACTCCGAGAAAGTTGTAGTTGCAGTTGTTTCTTTGATCACATCACGCGTAACCATTATTTTATTACTAAAAGGACTTCCATCGAAAAAAAAATGAGACCTGAAGGAATAAACTGGTTGAGTGGAGGATTCTTTGAAAATGAATTAGAATAAACTATTTGTATTTTTGGCAGTATAGGGTGGAAATGATAGGTAACTCCCTAATTATAGCTAGTGCTGAAAACATGATAACGAGAAGGTACATTTTGAAGTGTTCGAAGCATAATGTTGTCTCCAGACTTTATTCCCTTATCCTTTTTATACATATGCTCATATGTAGATACTTAATACTAAGTATGGTAGATTTGTGTTTGTCTGGGTATTACACATTATGTAATGCATAACATGCACTAAGCTCCCCCAGAACCCCTTCACGTCTCGAAGGATAAACCGTGTGAATCGGATTTTTGGGATGATTGATTCAGAAGAGGAGTTGGAAGCACTACCAATTTTCATGAGACGTTTCTTTCTTTTGCACTTGATCAATAGAAACTCCTACGATTTTCCTTGTTATTATTATTATTATTAGGAGTAATACACGTATAACACATGGCAGATTGCCAGTTCCTTTGTGCAAGTTGTAGTCCTCAAGAGCATCTTTTTTACTATGTATATCTATAGGTATCATTTATATGGTGATTAAATATTTTTTTTGCGCTATAAAAGGAACCCGGGATGTGGATCAACTCCATTGTATAAACTGTAAACAGTTGTTACGTGTAAAAGATATAAAATGTAGTCAATATAGATGAGGCTGTTGTACATAAAATCAAGGCAATGAAAAAATTTTAATCATGACGATTCCCATTGACAAATGTTTATTTTACACGGGAATGTTTATATACGTAGGTTCCTGTTCAAATTAAATATGAATCCCGTAACCGTCCGAAACAAATTGATATTTTCCTCATGCGGATGAATTATTCTTGTGGTTTATTTCAAGTGTATATGTACGTACAGTATATTCATGTACGTAGAGTAAAATACAGAGTAATACATATTTTTGGTGTGCCGATGGATTAGTTACATGTTAGGAGTATGACAGTGCATTTGTAACATCTAAAAAGCTCAAGTGATGCAGTGTAGTGTTTAATTAGGAAACGTTTTAGAAATATAGGATGAGGCAAAATGCACATGATATATTTGTCTTTAAGAACCAAAGTACGCAAGAACTGACAATGAGTGCTAATTTTGAAGATAGTTGAAGTAATTTAAATGTAGTATTTTTTTGAAAAATTATTAGAGAGCTAGAGATCGTGTCATATTAAATAATACTGTTAGATTCTTGGTAGTTTTTTTTTAAGTTCAAACCTCAATGAAGTTTTTATGGACTGAAGGCCACAGAATAATTCTTGCTGATTTTTGTACACCAATCAATACAGTTGAACCTGGATAGAGGATTTTAATGTTTTAATCTTATTGTTATAGAAATAGTTACATATTGTAATTTTATGGACGTGCTCATCCGGCTCAGAAAAATGTTGTAATTATTTTGTAAAGATTGTAGTTATATGTGCACAAAAGCATCTTAATTGGGACCGCGTGTATAAATAGAATACGTACATTTGTGCACACATGTACATACATATAGTTACATAACATCTGAAGATTTCATACCTCAATTTTTAGTCTGATTAGACGTTTTACATGTCAACGCATCTGTAATAATATCTCAGCATCAATGTTAGTGTAACTCTTACATATTTTCTTATTGTATGTATGTACACTAAAAGTATAAAATTGATTGTCAATCTTTGTAATTCCAATGTCGTGGGTAAATGTTGCTAAAAATAAAAGCTCATTAGTTCTGTCAACGGATGTCTTATGTGTCTACAAACATATGTATGATTATGCAACAGCAAGGACCGCATTTGAAGGATTAATACAGTCGGTACGCTTGGATTGATACCTTGACCTAGGTGTTGCTGCATTTAATGCATATCATTAATTTTAAGTCTCACTTTGAATGAGTAAGATTTACCATGGGTGAAATCTTAAATCTCGTCATACTGTTAATGTAAGCCTCGCTCCTGCAAAACATCCTGAACATTGAGGCAGCCTAGTATTTTAATTCACAACTTACTAGCTAGCATTGCCCGAAAATAAACCCATTTCTTCGTGGTATCTTGCTCTAAATTTTCAAAACAAATAATTACTCCCAAGCTTAGAGAGTATTTTGGATCGTGGGATTGGGTATAGGGTGGGCGTTTGTACTCATTAATTAACAGCAACCTGGCCGAGGTTGTGGTAATACAAATATTGGAATTTTCCAGAATATCGGGTTGTTGAAACATCGTGGGTATGCCGACTGGTTTGTTTACTCTGACATTAGTTTGTTAATCATGGTAATATTACAGTATTGATTATCTGGTTACATCAATCATGGAGTCTGGTACTTTTTAAAAACGGGGCTCGAATCCTTAAAGCCTGGATCACGGTATTGACTTTAAAAAAAAGGAACTCAGGATTTTGAAGGTCAGATTTTACAATGCAAAAATTAATAAATATGTAAATGCATGTATTGCAATGGGGGAAATCAGCCAATAGGTGAGTACGTAGTCTTAATGGTTTTATGTACATACACGTAATTAATAATAATTAATAATTTTCACACATTTCATTATTATTATGCTTCACATCGGCATGGAACGGATTTATGTGTTAAATTGAAATTTCTACTTTAGACTCAAGCGTTAATTTGGCCAAACCATGAATCGCTGACGTCAGAAGATTCCGCAGACCCTATTTGTTACTACACAAATATGTGCAAAATGTATTGTATTGCACATTGTTTGAGTATGCCATGTCATAACAAAACAGAAGGTACGAAAAGGGTCAATACAAATACAGTTCACATTCACCTCGTAACCCGTCTTTTAGTTCCTATAAGATTCCATTCTCTCTTTGACTCCCTCTCTTTAAAATCCCTAAAGGTGTTTTCCACCTTCCACCTACATTGTATAAATGTAAATTAAACCGGAATTATTTTAGATATTAAATTAGCACCGAATTTACATTCTCTTAACGGAGACAAATAGGCAGTCTTACTGTACTTATGCATTTGCTTCAGATTACATCAACATACGCCCACGGAGCATACTTCATTATAAATTATTGTAGAGCCTGTATATTGACTTTTCCAATTATTTTTCATTCCAGCTGAACTTTCAGAATGATGTGTGGTGTCATTTAATTATAAATAATTTTTACACTTGGGGGCAGGTACGGTATCCGCGATCCGACGTCCCTTTCAAAACTTCTTACACTACATCCGTCCCCTACATAATAGGACCAACCTTAAGGGCCAATGAGAGTGTGAACCAGAGTAAAGAAGTCGAAATTACTAATTGCACGAAGAAGATATGAGAATTAGAAAACATTATGGACAACCGGTAATATTTGTCAGAGGTCTTAACTAACCTAACCCGTCGTTTCGAAAGTTCATTTTGACTTGTACTAGAGTGCTCCGTACGTGCATGTGTACACCAAGTAATTATAAAATTGTATAGGTATCAATCGTCCTGTCAGATCTAAAGTAAACAGCTTCCCTATTAGACGTTAGACGCTGCCCATATTTGTAATAATGCCTTTGCTGACTTATTTTAGTAATAATGAAAAGAAGCTGTTTCTGGTTCTGACGTGTATTTTCCCTGGGGAATTTTACAATAGAACTTAATCAGTTTCCAAAGTTGTAGAGGAAAACCAATTATCTTGTCAGCTCCTTAAGTAAACAAAGGGTTTCTCCATATGGCGTGCTTTCCAACGGGGGGAAACATTGTCTGGGCCAACTTGAATTAGAGTCATGAATTTCAATCATTTTGAATTAACTTCAAGGATGATTCGATCGATACTCACCCAAACATTTAAGAGGAATTCTTTCTGAATGAGGAGGAAAATTCTATAGAGATCCCATGTTTTCTTGTGGTTCATGTTTTTAGAAACCCGTAGTAGTAGAAGACTGGAGTGGCGTTTGTAATAGATTCTCTCCTACACACAAACCATGTCTTATTAACCGTTTGTGGGTGTTCGTATAGATATAAATATACGGACACTGATATTTGTACTTATAATTTTCCCTCGGGGCTATAGGACTACTGTAGGAGTTATAAAAGAAAACGAATAGCTTACTCCGTATTGTTTGAAAAACTCCATTATTTAAATATCAGTTCAAGGGCAAGAGCTTGATTCATTCACATGTCAGAGCTGGATCCATTTTCTTGATTGTTATCCCCAATGTGGGCGAAATTTGTAAACTTCCTTGGAATCGGTTTTTGGGATAAATGCTCAAAATGATTTACTTCAAGTGCCTACATATGTATTTATATGTATTTTTCATTGATAAAATTTTCTTCTGAAGTACGGTTTGAAGCAAATTTATCTCTGCATTAATACCATTACTTGATCGGAAGTGGATCGGAACTCATTTCAACTTGTGACAATACAAGCATTAAAATATCGAAAGTGATAAATTCTAAGCCCACTACAGATTTAATGCTTTTATTTTAAATTGCAATGTCAAGGGCAATGCGGATTTCTCTCCCAAACGTCACTTCCAGTTACATATTCATTTTTTCCTGTAAAGCTGTGGAAATAAAGATGCTTAGATACAAATAATCACTCGTTTTTTATAATCAGTACGGAAAAGGATTTACTTTCTCAGGGAAGGCCAGAATATTTATTACTGATTGGCAAAAAATGTCAAGTGAGTTTTATAGCACTTCTGCAGGTCATACTAAATAAAGTAATTATTAAAAGGAATATATGTCGCTAAAAGATATAGTGTCCCATCCACAATGTAACTTACTCGTACATTATTGCTCTACAGGAGCATTTTATTTTGTTTGTATTCAAGCATCCTGGATACTGGATTTGTATGTATTGCATGGAGGTAATATATGAGGAGCTCTGCCCACGCTCATTATGGTACTTCCCCAGAATTTCCTGTCCATGATCTTCAAGTGTTTCAGTATTTTATTTACGGGATTGGAGCTTTTTCCTGTTTGGGTTTGGTTTCATGGTAATATCCAGAAAATGGCAATTAATAAAGTTGACTTTCAAATTGTCCAGCGGAAGTAATAAAGTAAGGATTCCCACTTCAGTTATGGAATGGAAACAAGTGGGCGTTTGCCTCTTTACCGCTGGAGACCAATACTGTGCCTATATGGACAGTTACAGTTTACTTTGGCATAGAATGTTATATGTATGTTTGAATGTACTTATATTAATAATTCTCAACAGGATGCCACTGTCTGTGTAACTTGCTATTTGAATCCACACAAGAATCAATATTCCTAGGCGAAAGTAATAATAATAAAATTGCTTACTACCCACGTTGTGACTTGTAACTCCGCCTGAGTGAGTGAGCACAAGTGTCTCACAAGTTTTTGCCACTGTCAATATTTTTATACTATTTTGGTATTTTTACTGCTTACATTGAACACAAAATTTCACCTGAGGTAGACATAAATTGCACGTGCATATGAATTCATGCATGTAATTAAGTACGGAGTTAAATGTAGTAACTATATGATCCAACGCATCATTAATCACTTATACGATATGATAATATTATGCACTGTAGTTTAAATGCGTAAGCACTAGAACCAAGAATTGTATTCAGATCCCGGGTGTTTGATCTTCTGGCAGCAAAACAATAAGTAACTTTCAAAAATTCAAAGTTATTCTTGTAGCCCAATTATGTAATATTATAGCGTAAAGGGACCGCTCCCCGTTCCCGATACAAGGTATAATTAACTCTTCAAGTTTTAAAACTGTCTAGTTATGAGGCGCGTCATTGGTAATGTTAACTAACTACATGATTAAAATCGTTCAAAACTTTTGTGAACAAACTTAACATAGTCTAACTAATTGTAATAATTTTTCATAAAATAATGATCTCGAATATGTAATGCCTTTGCAAACTTTCCCTTAGTTAAATGCATTTGTTCTACAACTAGAATTTGTTCACCCGGCTTTCCAACAACCGTATAAAAATAATAGCTATAATTCTGACTGGTGGATTTATTAGAAATTTACTTTCCTCCCTATAATTAAACGTTTCATAGGAATTTCATGAGATAATCGTCTACAAAGAGTCGGAAATCATGGCCAAAGCTAAAAATCAATATCACTATCGCTCTCGTACAGTTAATGATAATAAGAGGGATAACTGCTTACCCCTTTCAGGATTTCTTCAGAGTATTATCGTAATCCTGACTTTTCCAATATTTGCTTTAAGTATCCTGGAGAATGTACATAGTAAAAGGCTCTGGGAACATGAATGAGTTTTAGGTAATTATGTATATGCTCCTATGTATGTATGTACATGCCCCTCTCATTACGTACAAATGAGGCTTCGGAAGAGTAAAGACAAAGTTTATTAGAAATGGAGCATTACTGAGCCGCGAGAGGTTCATAAACTCCTAATGAGATGTTATTAAAATAAAGCCACTTTTTTACTCTCATTGACTACAGATAAGTAATTTCAAAAGCTTAAGTTTTGTTGAGGTTTCGCAACCCATCTGACCTTCATATATGTACATATTAGCGGCTAACTGTCCCAGTTGTGTCTGTAGAAACTTGACGACCCTTAAATATTTCTCAGTTTTTTATTGGAATCCCACAACACCATCAAATTTAAAGGAGATTGTAATAGACTTTATTGGGTGAACTTGAAAGACAGGCTAGAAGCAAAGGTCCTGTTATCCTGTCAGTTTTTGTACCAGCTCCACCCCACACGCCTCAAAGAATGCAGCGGATAAAATACAAAAGAACATCCCTTCATATTCTGATCATTAACTAGTAACTCATGAACCTATTTGTAGTTAAAACGAATAATATTCAAGAAACCACCCAATTTCGCTGGAATCCGGATTGTGAGTTATCAATGAAATTATTAATTGTCGAAAGTGGAATGCCCTTTATTAGGTGAGGTCTGGGAGAATAATTGACAAAGGAAAGTTACTTTGCCATTATGAAGGTAGTTGATGAATCCCTTGAATGGTTAACTGAATGGAGCAGAACCAATGACATTCTATGTGTTTAGATTTTTCCAACCTTTTCTGTTTTGTTTACGAAATAGCTCATAAAAGAGGCTCGGGATATTGACGGGTCTATACAACTAATTATTGTATGCAGCTCAATAGTCTAAAGATTTGGTTCATTCTCTTCAGTAGTATAGTTGTTGAGGGTACATGTACTGATTTCTGAGAATCTATAAATACCGGGTAGCCTTGTAGTGTATTACCATTAATTTTTAAACTTCCTATTTAGTAGACCACTTTAGTATTAAATTTGAAGGGACTAGAAAGAAAGTCGGGGCAGAGGTGTTTGGATCACGTTTGCACAGCTTCATGAAATACTAAAAGATTCTCGGTATATTATTTCCTACTAACAAATGATATGCATGGTTTAGTACGATGCTAGTGCATTTCAAGATTAAGATCCTCAAATGTGAATGAGTTTGGATAATGAGGGAATAATTATGAAAAACGCTCTCCTATCCCATAAGAGACGGATGTGAAGTGTATAAATGTACAGCATAATGGACAAGCATAGCTTGGATATTCAAATGCAGTTGGCTCTGACCATTCGTACAAACATAATAAATATCATACAAACGTAAACTTGTAAAGCCAACACAAGCTGTAGGATTACTGACTTAGAAGTACAAGCCAGGGAATTATCGGATCACTGCCCAATCTCCATTATCATTAGATCTCTGAACAACATGTTTAAAGCAACAATACGTCGTAACAAAATATGTTGGAAACCCGAATATGCAAACAATTTTACTATAAATACAGATATAGGGAAGCTAAGCACTGAATATTTAAATGCCATTGACTGTGACTACACACTTGACAATCTTAATAAGCTAATAAGGAACGCACCAGATGAAAGTGGTATGACTTGTGTTGGCTGGCACTTTAATAAAATATGAAGGGACTACATGGCTTAACAATGAATGTAAAGCAGAAATGGAATTTAAACAGAGCAACTAGGTGAGTCAGAAACTCGAAGGGTATAGGTATTGACGTAAAACCCAAATTATGCAACTTAAACTGAGTGACAATGTGACAAATTCGCACTTTTTAGAATAAGAAATATTTGATTAAAATACTTACTCTATTAGACTGTTTAGTCTGCACCGGACATTACGTTAGATCGTTATCGTTTTAAATTTATACTCAAAGGAGCATCAAATTTTAGTTTTGAGTACATAGTAAATACATTTGTGTAAACATTGTTAAAATTTCGCTTTTCCCCAAAATATTCTGATTTCTCCCCGCTTCCTTCACCTCAGTATGGATAGTTTTTGAACTAGCAAAGTGAATCATATTTTTAAAAAACGTAAAATGGATTTCCTAAAACATGGTTGGGTGGAATATTTTTTTGTTTAACATTAAATAAGCTCCAGGGGGAGTTGGGCTAAAGGGTTTCTGGACACCTGTTGTTTCCCACTTAGTTTGGATGGTATAGGGTAACTTTTTCCCGTATGTACTCTACATTCAATCTGTCATATGAGAATTTGTTTCCATTTATTGTTAGTTCATGCTGGATCTTTTAATGAGATGATTACTTTTTTATGAGCTGTCTACGTTTACTTTTACGTGCTTAATTTTTTATTGCTACGGACTAGGGTATGTAAAACTTTACAGTTGTTCCTATCAAACACCGTTCTCACAGTAACCCGGGTGGTTGCTCAAAGTTTTTATAATTCATGTTCCAAGAGCTTTTACTACAGCAATTGCAAACACGATTGAGTCTCAAGAACATTTTCTGATTTAAACCTCCTGCTAAAATATTCCATGTAAAAATGTGTACAAATTTTAACCTAATAACTTCTTCAGTTTTGCAAAGACACAAAATAAGTGAAAAGCGACATATGTACGTATAACATAACGACGTTATAACATTGTATCGATTGTTTCCAAAGCACATACAGAAACACGTATCAATCCTTTGCTGCAAATTCATTAATTCATAAGGAGCGAATGAAGAGAATCATGCAGCACTGGCCTGGTCTGAACGCGTGTTTTAAAAGGAGTTCCATACTCCAAAAGCAAATTAATAAAGTTGACAGCATGAAATAAATAACTTTTTGGTATAAATTTTAAAAATATCCTGTGTTGGATATTTCTTTTCAATAATGGCAATATAAGAACCCGTTCAACCCAAGAAATTTACTGGCTCACTAAAAAAACAATTATATTTCACGACTCGTCCTCTATATTACAAACATTGTAGTTTAATCATTTAATTAATTACAACTTACAAAAATTAATTAAATATTTCCAAGAATAATAATTATTGTGAATGCTACTCTCAATTAGTAAAAAGAAGTGATTTACGACAGCACAGACCATCTTAACATATAACTCAAAGTAGTCAGTAGCCATTAAATGCTAATGTAATGTAAATGTACAGTGTCCCCTGACAAAGTAATTCTTAAGTTATGAGTTATGACTCTAATTAATACGGCGAACTTTCTATTTGTAAAACAATAAACAATCGTGGATTCTCAGAGTAATAATATGTATTTGGAAGGCGTCAAATCCATACATTGCTATTCTTTCATTCTTTCTAGTCTTATAGGTAAAATGTACATAGGAAAAAAATAAAGGTGATCCAGATTTTGTACAAACCTAGTTCCATTGATTTTAGCCGACTCAGATATCTAGATTTAATTCTGTATTAAGAAAAAGTAACTTTTACTTTCACTCACATTTCCTCCACAGACAGATGAAGACTGCCATGACTTCTAATAATATTTTTATTATTTTTACAGCTACTTCCTTATTATTTATTGGAATTGACGGTGAGGTTATATTTTTTGTTTTCTACTGTTAATATACTAACATATGTGAAATTGGTCTGGTGTAACTGAGGGTTTGCTATTTTCAGCTGGTAAAAATTATAAGCCAACTGGAGAATATGACATTTCACCGGCCGAGTTGGACAAGCTTTGCCAGACAATTGACCCATCGTATGAGCCCCCGAGTTCAAGCGATCCTTGCGTGTATATGAAATGGGTTAATTGTCCTCCAGGTAAGTTTACTTTAGTTGCACAACTTTCCTTGAATTTGTTTTTCTCAACTTTGATTTATATAATTTACTTTCTAAAGTTAAATAAAAAAGCTACACATTTTACTCCTAGGTGAAGGGTCCGGAAAACCCAACGAACCTTGTGGATGGTATCAACAAACACTGTGCGAAGGGGGGAAACGAAGGAAACGACAAAATCTAAGGTAAGTATTTCTTTTTTGACAAATACTAAGAACTAGTAATTCCTTTAGGGAATTATTGATAAATACAGTATCAACGTGTGCTCTACAACTATCAATTTATTTTGTTTTAGGGTGTCTGGGAGAGGGAGCAATAGGAAACCCCAATCCTTTGTTAGCATCAATTGGCCAAAAAAATGATATTTTGAAGGAGGAAACATATTTAAATTTAACTTATTCTGTACTGTTCTTTATTCAATCCTCTGTTGTATCAATAAAAGTGGCAAGCAAGCAAAACTCTAGTCTTATTTTTTTTTTGTATTTTGAAACTACCCAAGATTGTAATCTACTTGTGTAACGTATGTATGTATATGAAAACTTACACAATATATAGATATATTAAACCTCACCAATTCGCAAGTAGATTAGGATCATTGACGCATAACATTAAAATTTCCCGAATAGTTCCAGTTCCAAGCAACGAATACACAACTTCAATAAACCACTATATGAACAATGAATGTAGAATGTATGTAAATATAGACGCAATCATTTTGGACCGTAATAATTACACCTCCCAAGCAAGATTTCACACGTGAAATTCGGGGGAACGTTGAATTGTTCAAACTCTCGTCATAATACCTTTTACAATTTATGCATACAAGGTGTAACATGATCTAGTTTACATGAAATATTTGATCTCTCCCCTCAGGGCATGTACGCTAAAAACTTTTCAACTCTTTCTGTTTGCAGAAAACTTTCGTTATACAATGAGCTCTATTTCGTGTTCAAAAAATGTAAAACAAATTTAATGTGAATCAACTATATAATTAGTAAATTTCATGGTTTTAAAATGATATCTCATTGGGATCACTGGGCTGAGTTTTCTGTAATAGTTACATGAATAGTGTATTAATAATGTAATAGTGATTACTTTAAGTACCTACATAAGTATTGTAATTGATAAAAAACTCATTATTTTGATCTAATGCAAACAAAATACAAATGTACAACACCGCCACTGTACAAACGACTAATTCATTCAAAAATGACCCTGTCATATTGAAATCATTAATATTCTCACAAATTGAAAATAATGAAATAAATGGTTACTTGAAATCAGTGCACTGCACTGGGATGATTTGACGAAATAAAGTAATTACATTAGACTACATTTCTTGCACCATTACCAAAAATATTCAAAATTCTCAAGTCAGCGACCGCGACCGGTACGATATTTCATTTTGAAACCCGTACAAGATACAAAGTAAAATAATTACATCAAAGTTATTTTTTCTGAAACTTTATTCTGGAAACGGAAAAAAGAAATTAGATGTATGCACATATATTGCTTTTGCAAATCTATCCACAAACTGTAAAGTTCTAGTGCATTGACGGTATACGTAAGTATAGCAGCAGGTCAAGTGCATGCCCGTGAGAATTTTCCCACAAGTCGTACATGTAATTATACATGGTAACCACAAAACCCGATTCAATTAAATGCAGTTTCAAAAATATTGTATACGTAAATTTCATTTTAAAGTTTCTTTCCCTGAGCCGAACCGTGCCATATGTAATTCCCAGAAACATTGTATTATGCTACATACGACCTTACGAACAGTTTTTAATTAATTTGTATTTGCGGTTAAGTCCACTTGGAACTTTATTAGCCTGCCTTATACTTACCTTACATTTAAAGCACAGTGTATGTTTTGCGTCTTGCGTCACATCAGGGGTGCTTTGGGTGGTCATGGATACCTAAATTTTTAAAATCACATTTAATTGCCGTAAAGGAAAATTATTTGCTTATTTTGTTGAGATTTTATGAGGTGGCATTTAAGTTGGTTGAAAAAAAATCGACTTGAATCATTGATATGATCGGGCGGGGCAACGGTGGACGAAAAGTGAACGGAACTGCCACTGAAGCTATGGCACGACTCAAAAAAGAGTAACTAGGACTATGTACAAGGTGACAGAAAGGTTAAATACAGGTAACAATAATTTTTCCATGAGTAAATAATAAACTATTGTCCAACAAATGGTACCTAAATTTTTAAAAAATATTTTCGACTTTGCTTCATCTTTTTGACGATTGTGACTGGTATTTCTTTACCTACGTCAATGAAAAATTTTGGAAAACCTGGAAAGGATTTGCTTGAAAATAAGAGAAACCAAATATTTTGCGTCAATGTCACATATAAGCTACGGGGGGATAGAATAAGGTTATGAAACACTGTATAATCAGTGTAAGCAGAAAGTACGCTGTACGACTGTAAAGTATGGATCTATGTAGTACTAGTAATAAGTCTAAGGAATTAGTTCTATGTATGTAATTTATTACTATTAAACCATTTTACCAGTTGAATAAACATTTGTAGTGAGATTTTATTGAGAACCCCTGATTCTAATACGAAACAGTGCATATCTGTGGTGTATATTCCGGATGGGTTACATCGATTATCTCATCCACCCCATATGTGTATGTCACACAGAAAGATGTCATACTTATCGTAATTAATCTATACTAGCTTTAGATCATTCTCATCATGATGATTTCTCATGGAGAGAATCAGAAGGGTTTCTTAGCTTTTCAGCACTCATCGAGTAAATTCTCACGAACATGGTGATTGTACTGCATCGCTTTGGCTTTTCGGGAGAATGATATTATGTAGGGAAATCTTCAGATGACTTCGTTCCCATCACTAAAAATATGTACATCTGGCTGTGTTTGCCTCATCCACACATTCATATGAACTTACGCAAGCTGGCCTCAGCATCTTGAATGCAAGAAAGCAAGTCATTCGCCACAGATCGGCAGTTTATATATTATTGTACTTTTTGTTCAACCCATCGATAGGATGTATACATATCCAGTTTTAAGTGGTCCTTATCTGCGTGAGAAAGTTTCTACAAGATGTATCTGTTTATTTTTAATTTGGAGGAAACCGCAATTAATGCATCTCTCTCATTTTTTACACCTCTTAAAATATTTGGTCACGTTTTTCCCACGTAATCTTAATGAATACAGATAGAGCAGTGATCAAAACAAATAATTACCAAATAAGTTAATTACACCGCAGACGTGTTTATTTTCTTCTCGTGCATAGTTTGCCCTCACATTCAATCTATCCAAGCAAAGATAAATTGAATTCGAGTGCAACTGTATAAAAGTAGATAGATATAATTAATGTAATTATATACACGTATAAATATTTATGTGCTTTTGAAATACCCATTCTATTCCATATGTGCTACAATCACTTTAAATGTATCAGTAGTTATAGCATATTTAAGATTCACAGCATAATTGTTATATTATTAATGGTCATGGTCCCTATATATTTCTTTCATGAAAGGTAAAAATTACACATGTAGATGAAAATAACAAATCTTACCATTGTTATATTGGAATAGTTTGCTCCTAAACTTAAATTGGACGGATTAAGATTCCGACAACCCAAACATCAGTCATAATAAGTAGGTTGCTGACAGAATACGTCAGAGATTTGGTATCTTTGATTATTTGCTACGGTATTACTTAAATTAAGATTGAGTGCGTCAAGTTGCCAGATCACAGAGATTCAGATTACCAATCATTTGAGAAATATTAAAACTGATGATTGCGTGAACATTTAACATATGTGACAATTATAGTAACAAAGTCATGCAGTACTACACTAATTCAAATAACTCAATAGAATGGAAATACATCACTGGTGCAATGTTAATTCAAACATTATTTTCAATACTGCATTAAATATAACAAAATTAAAAACACTATATAGCAACCCGAGACTGATTTACTTGCACTACATAACTCATAAAAACATTTGATACTGGCAACGTGACAACCGACCTATGGTAGTTTTAGGTTACAACCTTACACCTGTCAGGAATGTGAAGATTTCAGAAGTCACCATCAAACGTAGTGATGACTTTCTGAGCTTGGATTAGACATTCCACTTGCTGCTCCGTGATGATGTCTTGTTGACATGACCAAATGATCCTCCTCGTGCCGTCTTATTTTAGCAGCCTGATACTCCCCATACAGAATCAGGGCAGCCAAACCATGTATGAACATGGAGATAATGGCAAACGCGAATGCCCAAGACAGATAGTTGAAATTCGGATAAGGCAACCAGTCCCGTCTGTAACATTGTCCTCCAAAGATAGACACGCTCAAGAAGATGAGAAACGCTACAGGATTAACCGACAAAATATATAAATAATCCTTCCAGCAACAACTTTTAGTGGTTGACATAAATTTTTGTCCAATAACTTACACGCAGCTGCATTTCCACCACATGAAATCAGGATCAAGAGGCCTTCGTTCCTCATAACAATTTTCAGAGGCCACCGAGTAACCAACAGAGCAAGAATTGCTTGCACACCGAATGATGCCATGAAAGCCAACGTAAAGAAGGCTTGCACCGTCATCAGCCAACCTATTACACAAGTCCAAAATCGCATACGTAAGAATAACCTTATGAACTTTCTTCCGCCAAAATACAACAAGTCTCCAAATTTACCTGGCAGCTCTAAACATAGTTTAAACCCTGCTATACCTCGTGAAGAGTTTTGGCTGTAACTTTAATGGTTAACGTGATAATTCAACTTAATGTTTTTCAAAGGTACTCGATTTCGCTCAGTTAGTTATGGTCAGAATGACTTCAAATTTGGTACTTGATCGGTAATTTGTTTGATCAAACTACCCGTTTGACCCGTACAGATCATAGAGTTTCTATGGGGCACGAAACCCGAACCAGCTCTGCTGGCCCGTAAATGTCAAACAGATAGTTTGATTACAAAAATTTCAAAACATCCTAAGGGTATCACATTGGCAAATATGTGTACGTGTACCAAATTTGAAGTCATTCTGGCCATAACTGACGGAGCGAAATCGAGTCCCTTTGAACAACTTTCCGTTGATTTAGCACGTTAACCGTTAAAGCTGCAACCACAATACTTCGGCTGGGAGGTTCTACAGGGTGTAAACTTCAGTAAATTTGGAGCTGAGGTATTTTGGCGGAAGAAAATTCATCAAGTTATACATAACTTGCCATTTCATGCCTGTCCAAAAACAACGAGAAGCTTACCAGGCAGAATCCATTCCCGGATAATCATAAAGTAGTCACTAAAAATGTAATGGCACCCCGAGAATAGTTTGTCGTACTGAAAATGCGGGTGACGGTACTTATCGAAGCAAAACTCCCACAGCCCCATTCTTTTGAAAGGGCTGAACGTATACTGCCATGAGACAAGCCAGTAAGGACTAGTAAAAGGTAAACAGAATTAATGATCAATCTTCAGTCCATCACATCAATTGTATAGCTTTACACGACACAGTCAGGTACTTGCATAACAAATGCAATTACATTCCAAGATTTCATATTTGTAAATACAATTTTTATCCGACAGCAACGCAATAACAATGTATTACGTCATGACATAACAACATGACCACATAGGACATCAATAATCTGTGTTATCATTACCTGGCGAAGGCAAACAACAAGAAAATCCCTCCAATGTAGGTACAAATTCCTCCAGTCACTAAGGCACCTAATAGAAACATACTCAGTCATCAATCGATCATCTGCTACTACTAATAAAGTAATTCACTAAAAGCAAATGATTCAAGCCTTTTCAATTTATTAGGTGATATTAAACTAAGGGACGGGACGATAAAACGAATTACTAAACTAAGGGACGAGATTAAACGGACTTCACAGTATGGGGTATTGCCTCAAGGGTCACCAGACAATTTCTCAAGGAACAGAACGAGACACTGTCTCAAGTGTCACGGGACACGACAAAGTCTCAGGCTTCACGAAATCTTTCATGGGACGAAACGGCACGGGACAGGACATTCTCCGCGGTCGCAACACATCACGCAACAGTTTCTTACCAGACAAAGGACACTACTGGAAAATCCTTACTCAACGAACGAACCATTGGCTTGGATAAATGCGGGGTCAGCTGGATGTAATGATGACATAATAAATCGTGGAACAGTATGACATGTGCTTGCAGTTGGCTCATAAACAATTTCTAACAAAAAGATTTTTCGCAATATTTTGTAAACCAAATTAAAGACCAAAAATCTTCATGAACAAACCTGGAGATTTTTTCAGTACTAGCACTGCTGGTTTCACTAAAAGATCGCCCCAAAAAGCTTTATAATTTGTATTAAGGTACGCCTTACTTCACACTTCTCCCTCTTCCTAAAATATTAGACACCCAAGTCTTATATTGTGCTTGTCAATTGTTTTAATTAGTTTAAAAACAAAAGATTTAATTTAAAACTCAGAAATAGCAGCAAGCAAATATTCTATTATCTCTGTCCCACATAATGATTTGAATACTATTTCAACCTACATCGGCAATCTCATCGTACAGCACTTTGCTGACCCTGATTACCATTCTTATGTAAAATAGGTTCTACAAATAAATATGCTTTACAGTATGTTTTTTCTAGCACACTTCTACTTTCTACACATAATTACACTCATTCTTGTTTCCCATTAAGTTAATATCTCTCCTTCCAAGAGCACCTATTTCTACATTACCGAATGTGGCGGAGAAACGTTGAAGAATGTTTTCCTCAAGTAGCTCGAACTTTCTTCAGAATGTGTACAAGGAAAGCACTCACACTCAATTTCTGTGTTCGTAAGAGTGCTTGAAGTGGCACTTGCATTTATTTCTTTAGTCTGCACTCATGAGTGAGAGCGGTTGTGTTCCACTAATCCCTGAGTGCAATCAACAGCGTGCTGAAACAATCTCAACTTTATCCGTTTAGGTTTGTTTACGTTCATTTTGTTTACCAAATATTGTGGATACGTTTTTTAGAAACTATGTCATCAGCAATCTTTTACGGACTCCCATCAATTATTGCTTCAATCTGACATCCTGCTGGTCCCACATAATCCAACTCGCATGGTTCGTTCGTTGAGTAAGGAATTGTCCCTTAAGTGTTCTATTAGAAATTGTTCTTTCAAGTAACCTCAGAAAATTTTTCTGTCATCCCTGAGACTCCGATGTCGACCTGTGAACAACTCAAGCCAATTATTTGACATCTCCAGCCAATCATTTGACACATCCAATGAATGAAATGACCCGTCCCGTCGTCCCGCCAATTCAACGATTTGACACGTCCCATCCGCATCTTGCATTTTAAGGTCTCATCCCATCGTCCCGCATTTTATTAAGATCCACTCGATTAACTTATCTTAAGTCTTATTATCTTATCTACTAACCAAATTACTTACTTGACGGCTTCGGTATTTGCACCTCATACTTCTCCGCTTGATCATGAGCTGAGGACAATCTTGACATTTTGGAGATAGGCACTTACAAATACCCAGTCAGATCCGTGAAATATTTTGAAAATAATTTTTTGGAAACCTACCACTTTCAAGAATAAGCTTTCTTTCCTCTAAAAAACAACTTCCCGTGTGTAAATGTAAGTAACAAATTAAAATTAAAATAGAACCAAGAGAAGTGGGCGTAATATAATAGTTACATTTTAATGACGAAGGGAAATCCTTAATGGCACCGAATCCGATCCGAATAACAGAAATCAATAATATTTCCCTCGACTCTGATTTATGTATAAGACGGTCAACAAATAGTATGTAAACACACCTGCTTAACCACACCTGAACCTGACTGACACATTCCAATCCAATTCCAATAGCCGAAGTTGCTTGCGAGCATGGGTGTTCATTTATCCCCCACTTTCTTATCACTCACATTGTTTCATCACTCACTTTACAAAAATCAATCCTACCATTCACCGATTCCCAACCACTAAACTAAATGCTGCCATTCACATTGCATTAAACCTGCAAGAGGAATATTTATGAAAATTTAGGACTTTTGAGGTCGATTTTGTGGAACTGACGGGGTCAAGTACGTTTCCTACAACCATTTCCACAATTCTCAATGGAATTTCATTCCAAGTACAGAATCGTGACCCCTGGCACTTAGTGCTTCTAGTTATGTACCCATATCGAGAATTTTCGGCCTGGAAGTTCCAAGTTGGACTCTGTCAATTTTGTTTGAACTGACAGGGTCAAGTACGTTTCCTACCAACATTTCCACAATTCTCAATGGAATTGCATTCCAAGAACAGAATCGTGACCCCTGGCACTTAGTGTTTCTAGTTATGTACCCTTATCGAGAATTTTCGACCTGGAAGTTCCAAGTTGGACTATGTCAATTTTGTTTGAACTGACAGGGTCAAGTACGTTTCCTACTACCATTTCCACAATTCTCAATGGAATTGCATTCCAAGTACAGAATCGTGACCCCTGGCACTTAGTTCTTCTAGTTATGTACCCTTATCGAGAATTTTCGACCTAGAAGTTCCAAGTTGGACTATGTCAATATTGTTTGAACTTACAGGGTCAAGTACGTTTCCTACCACCATTTCCACAATTCTCAATGGAATTTCATTCCAAGTACAGAAACGTGACCAACCATAAAATATATTCAAGTTTTCTCCGACGGTAATTCCTACTGCATGGATATTAAGTGGTCACGTTGGTGTTATTCCGAAGCAAATATCAAAAGTGAAACGGTTAAATTCAAACAAGCAACGAAAAGACTGAAACGTTGCTCCCACAGCGTCAAAGCTTGACTAAATTGCAGTTAGTGAATTTTACAGCTCCGAATAAAATACTACTACTGTAGTTCCTTAGTATCTGACGTCAAAAAATATCATGAAACTCGAGCACCGTGCAGTTAAAGTTAACGACGAGATTGGCCTAAATGAAGAGAATCCAGTCGATGTAACTCGCTGTATCAACCCCTGATACATAGCTCCACTGCATTTGAAACTCGTTGAAAAAAATTTAAGTGCAACCACGGTTAGTAGTGAAGTTAATAATTCTTGTTAGCCGAATTTACAACATTTTGTACGTCAACCTCTGTATAGTACATACAATTCTGCAAAATGTATTTTTAGTTGCAGTTGATATACAAATCCAACTTGGAGTTTCCACGATTTAAAATTCTCGATATCAGTAAATATCTAGAAGCACTAGGTGCCAGGGGTCACGATTCTGTACTTGGAATGAAATTCCATTGAGAATTGTGGAAATTGT